>JAOTAX010000008.1:3689352-3730206 GCA_025629825.1 Erythroxylum guanchezii
TTCAAATTCCAATTTCCAAATCACAAATACAAAAATGTAATTTCAACTTCAATTCTTCAACATTGCTGAATAGTCAACTCAATACTCTTCGGCAGAACACAATTTACTTCAACTCTTCACAACACAAATGATAAACCCGCAGCTGCTTCAACTACAACTAGGCTTCAACTTCAACTTCCTTCCATTCACAAATCCACCATCGGCATTCAACTTCAACCATCGGCAGTCAACAATAATAATGACAAAATCATCATCCAACTTTCACAAATCCACCATCCAACACAATAAAAAGTTAAATCAAGTAGAAAAACAAGTAAATGGTAAGATAAATGACAAAAATGAGAAAATGCAAAGTCACAAACCCAGAAAAATCCTTTGATGGTGTGACTGCTGGATCGAGGGGTGGCGGTGTTGCGACAGAGGAAGCTACTGGTCACAGTGGGGTGTGCGGTGGATGCCGAACGGTGGACTTCAGCAGGCGGCGACGTCTTCGGGCGGCGTGGACGAAGGTTGAAGACGGCGAGGCGAGCGCGAGAGAGACCACGACCCCACGATAGAGGAGGAGGAGGAGGAGGAGGAGGAGGGTGAGGAGGCGACGGTGTCAGTGGGAGTGCGGCCCGACAGGCGGGAGGGAGAGAAGATGGGGAGGGATAAGAGGGAGAGTCAGGGGGTAGATTTAGGGTTTTTTTTTCAAAATGGTCCCTAGAGAATAATTTTTTGCGAAATGGCCAGAAAAAATCATGTATTGGCAGTATCGGCTGGTACCGATCAGAATTTATCACTGGTACCACCTACACTCGTATTGGTACTGTTTTTCGGCCGGTACAGTACGAAATTCGAAGCTTTGGTTGGGAGTCATTGTTAGGAATGAATTTCCATGCCTTTAGCATGCCAAGCAGTTGAAGGAAGACAACTTGCTACATAATGCTTTGGACAAAGTTTCGATAATTTTTTAATTCATTTGATTATATGCATTATAGTTTTACTTATTTAAAGAGTAAGTTAACTTATACGTGTTGTTCACAGATGAAGCTCAATATTATCGATATCGATAACCCTAAAGTTTTAAACTGTGTCAGTTCACTGTTGAAACAAAGGACAAAGGATCATCGTTATCGACTTCTGAAACAAAGGACAAAGGATCATCGTTATCGACTTCATAAATACTACAAGTCTTTTACTTCAGATAATGAGACAATGAGACATATTCCAGAATGGGTGGCTCCAGAAAATTTAAGTGAAATATGTGATTATTGGGCCTCTTTGAAAGTTTTGTTTTGTTTTCTTTCTCTTCATATCTCCTTCCATTAAGTTTGTTTTTGCATTTAATATAATATTTCTTGTCTTTATTTAGGAAAAGTGTGAGAAAGCCAAGACTAATAGAGAAAAAATGAAAACTCTTCATAACACCGGCTCCAAATTATTTGTTGTAGTTCTTCAAGAATTTGTAAGTGTTAGAAGTTATTATTCTATTAGTTAATACAATATAGTCTATTGTATTCTAATATTTTTAATTCAAATAATAGAGCCAGACTCAACTGCATGGACAAGAATGTGATAGGATCATACTCTACAAGCTGACATGCTACAAGGAAGGTGAAGGTTGGACGTTTGAAGAGGCACAAAATAATTATATAAGTATAAAAAAGTTAATTTAGAGTTTATTTATTTATGTAATACTAAATCATAATATTTAAATTACATCTTGATTTTGTGTTTTAAATTATAGGACAAGATGTAGGAGTTGTTGCAGAGATCATTATCTGACGGGAATAAGACCGATGTAGATGACATTTGCAACAATGTCCTTGATTCAAGATCAAGGTATATTAAAGGTCTTGGGCATCATTTTGTTCATCATCGTCACAACCGGCATATGTAGCGACGCTTAAAGAGGAGAACCGGTCGCTTAAAACTCAGTTACAATGTAATAAAAAAAAGTTAGATCGAACTAAAAAAAATTATAACGTAATAAGCAAAAACTAGAGCATACTGAAAGAGAGTTGACCAAGCTAAAAAAAGATACTCAAACAAATATTTGGGTTATAGTATGTCAGTAGTAATGACGATGAGGAGTCTTAGTTTGTCGATAATTTTTTTTCTTAAGTTTTGTAATTAACATTTAATTATATGTTGTTGTATAAAATGTATTTCATTTTTAATTATGAAATATTTTTATTTATTATTATTTAAACAATATTTATTATTATTTAAACAATATGTCACCAACAATAATTACAAAATGTGACTAAATTATAATTTAAACCATGTTAAAAACAATAACGTGAACTAAATGTTGTTAATAATTATAATTAAATATCAAATTGGTAATAAGGAAGTTAAATTAAAAATAAATATTTGTCACTAAAAGTTTTTAGCTATAAATATAAGGTCATGTTTAGCAAATAGCTGATTGTATTAGCTGTTAGCTAATTCTATCAGCTGTTATTTGATAGCTGATTCTACCAGTTGATTTGACTAGCGAATTGCATTAGTTGTTTGTTAGAGATGTTCAGTAAAATTAGTTGTTTAATATTAACTGTTTATGTGTAAAATGACTTATAAGGACATGACTTTAAAAAAATTATAAAGATATGAATATTATATATCTTAGTATTTTGTTAAATATTCTTAGTAAAGAATAATAAATTATTTAATGAATTAATAAACTACAGTTAAATAAAATTTTTAATCTAATCAAAATTTAATATATTTTTGTTTATAATTTATAATTGTTAGAAAATAAACGTGTGGAAAATCTTCAAATTGCTGTGTTTTGCACTTGCGAGTCGTAAAAAGGGTTCAAATTTCAATCCTCAAGTCCACTTTTATGAACAACAAAATATGACTCATTTATAATCTTTATAAAAAACAAAGTGAAGTAGAATATGACATACTTTTAACCCTTATAAAGAACAAAATAAAACCTACTCTTGCTCCTCGTAAAGATCATTTTTTTTATATGTAATGAAGGTTGTTTAGAATCTTTCATTTTTATTTCCAAAATATAGGATCTAATAGATTGGATTTAGAATTGAGCCAACACATGAGGTTTATCTCTTGCATTGCGTTTTGGTTAATGTATATATCTTCTTCTATTTAAAAGATACTAATTATATTTTTGCGGCTTTGTCAATTTTACTAAAATTCTTTATGATTTAAAAATTTTGTAAAAATTTCTTCTACTTTGAAATAAATCTCTATGTTAAATTTTATTATTTATTTACACTTACTATACATTTTTAAGATACATAACATTATCTATATTGATTATTAGTAATACATTCATTAGTTTAACATGACAGTAATTTAAGCATTTTATTAATTTTTATTATATTATTAATAAAATGAATTATCATTTAATATTAAAAATTGTTTGTATCTTTTGATATAAGTAATAAGATATCAATATTATAAAATTTTACAATTTTATTTATTGATATAAAAATCAACCAAATTAATTATTAGTTATAAATAAAATAAGAAATTAATCACCCTATTTTTAAATATTATTACATAATAAACAAACATCTAATAAAATAATTAGTTTACTATCATACGAAGGATAGTCCCTTAAGCATATATTTAACACAATCACATTAACTCATCACAAAACCTTAAACCTAACGACCACCTGTTTAGTTTTGCTTTTAGAATTGGATCTCATAATGATACATAAACGTCCTCTCCAAAATCTATCCATAACCAATGACCTAATTTTCAAGATTTCCTCTACAAATACCCACGAAGAAGTGTTCTTTTACAAGTTACAGCTACAAGAATAGCTACAAATGATGTAACTAACAGAAGTAGAAGTACAAAGTAACCTAGTGTTCCTTCATAAATTAGAACTAATGTCAGAAAAACAAAGCTTGAGAAGATTGAAGCTACTCTAATACAAGCAGGATACAGAATTTTGAGTTTCAAACTCTCTTTTCCCTTCCCACCGGAGGCCGCTTACCAATCAATGTGGTGGTCTTACTAGGCTGAGACGTCAAACCGCACAAAACAACCAACATACCGAAACCAAAAAAGGGGTAATACGTCATCTTTGGCGAATCGAAGGCCTTGCCTAAGCTCATCAACTCCGCTAAAATAGTTGTCTGCAACATTCAGATTGTAAGAAAGGGATTGAAAATTGTCCAACACCGTAAAAGGTCAATAGAAGATAAAATAGGGAATCAATTACAAGAAATCTTATGTGGTAAGTAAAACCACTCCAAAATGCTTATGGTGAGTAAAACCACTCCAGTAGGAATTCAAATAAACAAATGCATGCGTAAGCATTGGTGTGTGTTTGTGCATGATCAATTCATCTATTCAAAATCCAAACCCAGCAATCAAATTGATAAAAATAAAAGAGCAAGATCCACATTAATCCCCAAATAATTACTACATAAGCAAAAATCGAAATTAAAAAGACAAATATTTGTACCATTGAAGTCAAAACCGAGGAGCCATAGATCAAATAGGTGGTGGGAAACCATGGTTTTGCGCCCAGAAGCCCAACAAGATTAATGAGAGAGAGAGCCCATTGGAAGAGTAGCTCTAGCCAAACAAACCCCACGAACCAGGTAGGCTTGTCGAAGATGAGATAGTCATCGTACTGCCTGCTGTACTAGCTTTTGAGATCGACGAGAAAAACTAAAAAAAGGGACTAAGGGAGGCAGGTCTGGACATTGATCAACGGCGTAGCAACAACAATCACGAAGAAGAAAAGGAAGAGCACAAAGTCCACAAGCTTCAGACGGTAGTAAAAAGGGCAAAATCGACATTAATACAAAAAAATTTGGCTGATTATCATGAAACGCTCCTTCACAGGAACTTATCTGAAATTAGCTGGTTGAGTTGAATCAGCCAACCCAACCAGCTAATAACCAAACATTTCTAATAGCTTTTTCATAAAGTCAATAAGCTGAAATAGGTCAAGCAGCTAAAAAAAAGTTTATCAGCTCTTTATCAAATAAGGCCAAAATTGTCGCTAAATTTTTTTACTTACGCTTCCCATAATGTTTCTAATAATATTTAGCTATGCTTTAATTTTGTAGCTAAACATATTTTGCATCGAAAATAAATCGCCAGTAAGCAATATTATTTATGCTTAAGTTAATGAAGCTAAAAACTTTTACCTACCAAAATTAAACGTGGCAATAAGTAATCTGCGACGAAGTAATGATTGTAGCAAAATCTTTTGGGTGACGATTCTTTAAAACGTTGCAGATAATTTTTTGATACCAGACTTTACAACCATTTGTTCGTCGTTAAATACATTTTGCAACAATTTTGTTACTTTCAGCGACGTTATATTTTGTCGTCAATACCGTTCTCTATTGTAGTGAATATTGATAACCATAATTGTATTACACTAATTTTATTACGGATTGACGTTGTACAGTGGAGCTCTTTTACCATTATTTGCACAATTGGATTGAACTCCTTGACACATTTTTTTAAATTAAAAGATAATTCTTTATTGACTATAGCAAAATCACAAAGTTATAAGAAGCTCGAGAATCAACAAAAAGTTACAAGCACTGCATTCCAAATGTTCCATCTAGTAGTAAGTTGATTGTGTGCTGATTTGGTTATCATAATCTCCCTTATTCAATTGAGGTTGGCTTCAACTAAGTAGTACTTTGCAGTGTCTACCCTTTATAAAGTCTAGAATTCTTCTCTTACCAAATTGTATAAATGGTGGTGGTAAAAGTTGTGCTCAAGATCCTGCATTTTGCTTTAGTTGTTTGGTTTTAGCTAAGATCTAGTTCAACACCTCACTCCACTTATAATTCAAGCATTAATACTCCCCTAGCTTGTACATTACTCACTCCATATTATTCTAGAATATCTACACTGAAAAATAGATGCTCCCTATTTTCCTTATTCACCTTACAAAGCATACGTAAAATATGTGTTTAGATAGTATATTTATTTTTAAGAATAACAAATAAATGAAAAAATGTTTGAGTTAATTTAATTTTGAGCTTCAAAATAATTTATTCTACCTAAGTTAAATTGATAACTTGGATTCAACTCATTGATAACCCTATATGCATTTATAAAAATTCGTGATTAATATTAAAAAATGAAACTTAAAGTTAAATTAATTTATGCATGCATTAATTACATATGAATTCAAAAAGAAGCCTCTTATGGAGTTCAAGACACGGCCCGTATGGCAAGAAACAAAGCTAAAAGAAAGCCAAGACGGCGTAACCTCAGAATATAAGCCCAGTGCACTTGTAAAAGAAGAGGGGAAAAGGAAAACATTACTCGTTTTTTTTTCCCCCTCTTTACCACAGTAATGACAGAACAAAAATAGTAAAGTAACCAATGATTGAAGAGGTTAGGACGTTACGTATTTACTTTGTAAATCTGATTTTGCAAAAAGGTAAAATGTGACATTGGTGTTAGAACTCAGGTAGGAGCATGTGAAAAACAACACTCTTGATGGCTCCATTGTTGTTCATGAGATCCCCATTCATTCATGTACTCAAACTCTGAGAAACGAAAAGGTTTTTAGGTTTGTCTTCTTGACTTTTACCATTCAAAGCCATCAGAACGAAAAATGAGAATCATATTTCTGGCGTGAAACAAGCATATGTCCTGTGCCAACAAATAGACCCGTATTTCACATCAATCATGTAAATAATCTTACATATATTCTTGCCCATATTAGTATTCATATTGATTTGACGCTAAAAAGAATATATATTCTGCTGAATAAAGACAACAATCTGCACATTATACAATAATAATTCTATCAGCTAGATTTTCTATGAGAAATTACTAAAATTAGTGAACAAAAATGGTAAAAAAAAATATTTCTTGTGTGGATATTCTTCATATTTTAGTAAGCTGTCGTGCTAGGATATTCAAAACGACATATATTCATTTCCAGAATTAATTTTCACGCCCATCTTCCAATTAATTCTGATATATTCAATACGAAAAGCCAGGTACGTACAACACGAACTACTGTTTTCTTCAAAGATATCCTTCCAAATGTGTGGATTTTTTCAACTAATCTGAAGAGAACTTGTCACATATTCAACCGTGGACCAATCACTATCATCAAGGGACAAATCTTGTCTTGTTGGCCAACAGGATAATGTCCTACAGCATTTCCTCTTACACAATCTGTATGTTTCTTTTCTTTCTCTTTGAAATTTCCAGGGTATGGTTCTCGAAAATGAAACCTTAAATATGAAGGTCGGGTTCGTTTTCAATCACCCTTTACTAATTATGATGTCATGCACATTACATCAATGTTTTAAAATCTAAAATAGTTTGATTCATTTATTAGTGAAAATTTTGAATCCGTCAATTTTTTGGTTCGATTTTTAATTTTTTGATTAATAATTTTTGTTATTAAAAATTGATCAGTTTATTAATTAATGGACCAATTTTTATAAACTAGTCAAATTTTATAAGTTAACACAAACTAATTAATTCCTATTCAATGGTCTCTTTTTAATCAAACTTTGATAAATTAGATAATCTTTTTCAATAAATTTTTAAATTATTTAATTTTTTTTATCTTTAACTGATTTTATGACATGATGGTTAGGTTTTAAACTCCTTACCATACTAGATTTACGTTCAGGTTTTGAAAACATTACATTACATTAAAGTTTATTAGTAAGCATATTTCAGAAGCATATAATTATAATTATAAACTGCAATCCACTGTCATTTGTTGTAATTAAGTTTACAATTACTGTCTGCTACCCGAAATTTAAAATCTTGCATATAATTAACATAAACTGTATATGATTTAGGCTATCATTAACTGTAATGTAAATGTGTATTCAATTATATACAATAACTATAGTTAACTGACAGCACAGGATCCCTCGTAATCTTGATAGAGATACACCTTAGACAACGATCTTAACCCTAATAAGACAACATGATAAATCTTCTAGACAATTAAAATATTAAATACTCAAAAGTACCAGGTTTACCATGTTCTTTATCACGTTTTAACATTCTTGTATCTCCCTTTTATATACTTTTAATAAAGTTGATGCTATTGATGAAGGGGCGTAAATGAAATTAAAAGAACAAACTACTCCAATACGGTGAATGCGATCTCTTAATTTCCATTCCAGAAAGTGTTTTTTATCAGATGCTGTACCATGGCTATCTATAGAATTGTCTAAAGGCAATAACTAGGGAGAGAACTATGCGACTTTTTAACTTTCTTTGTGACAATTCCACGGAACCAGCTGAAGAAAACTCCATTGTCTTGTGCAGAAAGTCAATGCATCATATTTCATTACACCAAAGATCCTTTCCCGAATGAAACGTCAAGCAAGTTCATCACCTTCTCTAACTTGTTCTACAGTTTCAGAAAAAAAGGAAACAAGCGGAGATCATGAACTTCAAATACAATTAGTAATAAGCTACAAGATGTGATGAAACGGGTGCTTTTGATTCTCAGGAAAGTTCCATTTGCTTAGATTGAAAGTCTGAGCTCCAAATCTAGTTCTTGACCATCGCTTGATTCAGAATTCTGGCTACTTGAACCCCTGGAGTCGCTAAACTTTTTCCTGTTCTTCTTTTGCTTTGAATCCTATCGTATGCCAGACAGAAATAGACAAGGGCGGCAGTGAGTATCGATCATTCTCAAATCATTAGATCATCAGCTAACAATTTAGATTTCCTAGTTAGATCGGAATCTAATTCTAAAGTTACATGAATCATAAAAGGAGTACCTCATATGGTGGATTTAAAACGTGTCGAGCTGTGCTCGGCTCTGCAAAATGTTGATTCTCCAAGAAGCTATTACTTTGATTCCAACTGGGGTTTACATGAAATTTCAAATTAGCATTTTAATCATAAGCATGGCTAACCCGAGAACAGGAAATAGGCTTTCCAGCTACCGATATATGAATCCATTTTCTTAATATCTTTAAGAACTTTCAGATAACAGGAGTAATTACCTAGCTGCAGTGGATGCTGGAGAATCACCATACCCGATGTTTGTTCTTTCATAATCTCCGATTCCCATCTGCAATACCGGATAAAACTGGTGGTTTAGCGACCAGATAAGAATGGAATTGCAAAACATTCAACTACTTTTTCAGCTCCTTTAAACATCTTATATGTGGAATAATAAACAATAGATGAGCTGCAAACTAGGGTTGATCTAATTCCGTCTCATCATCTGATACAATCAAACAATAGAGAGCTTTTGTTTCTTCCTCAACTCAGACATAGTTCTTTAGATGGTTTGCAGAATAAAAGCGATAAGAAGCACGACTGTTTGAGAATCGCATACCACTAGTAATACAACTGAACACTGCAAGAGATGATTGCTTCTAAGCTGAAAATCACATAATTCTTTTTTTTTTTCAATCTTCTTTTAGTTCCAAATTATAGTGATGTAGATAACCGTTCAAATGTTTCAAAATCCTGTCCGGATTATTCATGATTTAACATTAGCTTATACGCTAAATTGGAAGGATATGGAGTCAACGTACCATGATATTAGGGGGATAACCATATGAAGGTGAGGAAGTCGTTGGTGAAGAATATGAGAAAGAAGATGATGGTGCTGAAGAGAAAGCTGGTTGCATTCCTATATCCTCCTGCATGGATTTTCTCAGATTAAACAAAAAAAACCCTATGAAACTTCACATATACTAATACCAGCAGGTCAGCAAGATCAATTAGATTGGACTCTGACAGAGAGAGAGAGAGAAGAGAAAGAGGAAGGTAATACCTGGCTGAAACCTGTGGGGTAAGTACCATGAAGAGAGGGATGGTAGCTACCCATTTGGCCATGTAATCTGATCTTTTCCAGTTGAGCAACACCAAGCCCTCTCTGTGGTTGCTTAGGCTTGTCTGAGTTGCTCTTCTTGCTTTTTCTTGAAGACCCACCTCTCTCATGGCTCAAGTTTGGCTCTCCATAATAACCACTCCCCATCTTGCCCTTAATTTTCTAGTGATAATCTGTGTGTTCTCTGAGACAAAAGAGAGAGATCAAGGCACAAGAGAGAGAGAGAGAGAGAGAGAGAGAGGGAGCAGATACCCAAATCAAGTTGCTTGTCAAGTTCAAAACTTCCTCCTGACACAAAAGATTTCCTCGGCAAACACCACCTTCAACCGATGGAATCGTAGATCTCCGCAACACCCCTTATAAGCTGTTAGTAACAGTTGAGTAATCATGCATCGCTGGAACAGATTGCGCACAGATTTAGTAAATGTATATACTTAGATTTTATGCTCCTTCCTTCTCTCCTTTGCTCCTTATTTTTAGAACTCCAATAAATTACATTATACTGACTGACTGTGCCTGTGTGTACATACATAACAAACACAATATGATAATTTTGCTTTGTCCATGGGCTTCGTGGACTATGACTTGAAAGCGATTGTCTTTGATTTATTGCGTTTTAATATTCTAACGCTGTGTACGACACGACATGCTCACTCTACGCGCTACCTTAACGCGTTCTTACAAAAACTCATTTTTTTTAATTACTTCTAATGTTTTTCTTTGCTGAATTACCACTTTAGATTTTATTTATAGAAATGCATATAACAAATTTATAAGCAATTTTAAACAGGAAAAGGCTCTATCCAATTTGTGAACTTTTTATTAAAATTTTAGTTAAAAGTTAATTTTTTTCATTATAAAATAGAGAAATTAAAATATCTAAATTTTATTTTTTACATGTCTTTCAAAAATCATAAATTATAAATAAACTTACCATTTCATAAGATGTATACTATGCGTTTTATTAAATTTTAAATTAGAATTTATTTAATTTAAAATATCAAATATACTCTTAATAAGAAATTCAATTCATTTAATTTTAAATAAGATGAATTTGGAATTGAAGTGGTCCCATCTTGCATGTGGTTTCTCCCAGTTCCAATGTTAAGTAGACACCCCACAGGCACAGCTGTAAAAAAAATTATATGAGCAACTCAATAAAAAATGCAAAAAAAACATAAAATATACATTAAGATAACATTATAGATTAAACAATTCTAGATACTAGAAATCTTGCTTTGCAGTTTCTTAGGGATTGGCTTCCTATTTGGAAAAAAGAAAATTTCTTGACATCATAACCGAAATAATATAATTAACTAATTAACGGGTAGATATTAAATTTTCTTGTCTTTGCAAGAATCTTGAATTAACAATATGTTCCTCAAAGAGTAACTTATACGTACAACTTTTTTTTTCTTCATATTTTTGTTGTAATAATTTGATAATATTCATAATATTGACCAACAGATCGCTAGAATTCGAAGTAGATATGGTGGTATGAATTGGCGAAGAACCAAATCTAATTTAGCTGTTTCACGCATGATTTTGTGGGTCATATTTTATGAGTTGTTATGTGGTGGAAAGTGAGAATCCTCCAATTTTCTTTATACACAGTCATGTGAATGTGAACTCATGAAATTACCGGAGACCCCACCAATATCGCTTCGTAAAACACATTGCGTTTGCATAAAGATGATCACTAGCTGATAAATTTCTTTGTTAGGAAACAATAGTCTTCTGTATGCGTCAAACCATTAATTATTCTCATCACAAGGTGCTTATGATTTTTCGTGCAGTATTTGGAAGAATTACTTTTATGAAATGGGGAATTCATAGAAATACAAATGTCTCCTCGTGTCTGATCAAGGATGTGAACTGGCTAATTATCAAAATGAAAGTTTACCCTAACCTAAGCTACATGAGCTATAGATTTCACCTTGTGATTATCATCTCAGTCGCTTGATTTTATTTCCGACACGTAATCTTCATTAACACTAGGACAATTTAGAAAAAAATAAAATAACTTTTCTAAACTCTCCATGGTTAGTGCTGATTAAGATCAAAGCAGTTGAATGATATTCACTTGTGATGTTTCTGTTACTTTTTGGTTCCTGGACCAGTGTTTATTTCTATGTGTTCCGGCGTGTTGAGGACTTGCGCTGGTGCATTCCGAGCACTGCTATAATCGCCATTGTCACCAATTTCTGAGCTCCTAACGATGGTTTTCCGGCAGGTGGGGGTGGCAACTACAACTCTTCTAACAGCTAAGTTGTGCTGACCTTTGAAGCCTTGGAGAAGATTGCTCTCTGGAACGTCAGTGACATGCCCATTCAGTACAAGCCTTTTAAGCACACTACTATAAGTACCAGTCGATATATTTCTTTGAAGCCTTGGAGAAGATTGCTCTCTGGAAGGTCAGTGACATGCCCATTCGGTACAATCCTTTTAAGCAGACTATTATGAGAACCAATCGACGTGTTTCTTATATATCTCCGATGTACTGTGGATGCTTTGAAGTCACACGAATGTCTAAATCGTGAAGTGTGATAAATGGATCCTTTCACTTGGCCAACATGTCATACAGGATTAATGCTGGTACAGTATCGCTTAGTTTATATGAAATTCTAATTACTTCATATGAGCTACCAAAACACAGCATCTCAATTATAGGAACTGTTTATAGTCGTCGTTTATATGCCCTGTCGAGCATATAAAATATATCTCAATGGTCTTGGGATCGTTTGTGTCCGTGACTTTATCTCTCTAGATGCTCGTGTAAAGTATGTATATTTGTTGCCTTGAGAAGAAATTCAACATGGCCGTAATCCCAGATTCCATTACCAATGCTCTCTTCCTTCCCATTATTTCATGTTCTAACTATTCTGATGCGATTATGTGATAAATAGCCCCCAAAAAAAAAAAGTTTACTTGTAATCAAACAAAAAGTACGAGGGAAAAAAAAGGCTCTTAAGTTCTCCACGGGTTAGTACTTATTTAACAATCAATTTGAATTGGGTTTCTAAGTTTGACCGTCTATGCATCAAGCGAAGACTCAAAAAACATTCCATGTAAGAAATTTCTACTGAACCAGCTCGAGTAGGATATTGTGGTTTTGAATTGAACTCGTACAACTTAGAACATATAAGTTAATGAAGGTATGGGCCTTTTACATTAGTCAAAATAGGGAATCAAGACCAAAAGGCCGCAAATTTATACAAGAGTGTACTGAAAAAGGGTCTCCAATCACGCATTTGTCAAAACCAGCATAGAAAACGATAAGGGAACATCCTAAAATATTTTATTGAAGTGGAACATGTGATGTTAATGTATCATTCACATTCAGCATTTCTGCTTCCATATTCTTGGGGCCAGCGTGCAGCCAAGGCGATAAGACAATGTTCGATTACCGATGCTTGATGCAACCGCCGAGCAATTGCTTAAATATAATAAGCAGTCGTCTAGTCTCCAATAAATAGTCAATACAAACATTAAATGTTTTCTTTTGGTTTCTATTTAAAATCATGTCGTGATTCAGATGATTCAAAACAATATAATCAAGTTTTGGCCTTGTTTTCTTCTAATAAAAAAACCCATATAAAATTTGCACCAAAAAAGACGGGTTAACAGATAGTATATAGTATATAAACCGTGTTTTTTGTGCCTCCATGTTTATATATGCATAAGGGATGTGTCTATATAGGTGTAACGTACAATCAATGAACTTATTTAAGAAGCAAAATAGAGCAATTAAGTTTGTGTATAAGTTATGGACTTTCAATTGCGTAAAGGAAATGCGGCGGCTAGTGATGAAATTAATTAGGGCTTAATTAAATTAAGATGATATTGTCATCTTCACGATGAACAGTAAAAAGCTCCCCCCCCAGGGATGCTCTTAATTCATATAATTATCATTAGGCAAAGTTTAAAATGAATTAATTGTTAAAGAAAACAAAGTTTAGTGGAGAGAGGTGTAGAGAATATATATCAACTATAGATTTGGTGGCACATGGAGAAACATACAGGGCTACATTATTCGATCCATGATTTGCATAATCCCTACTAAGACGCTGTCTATTTCTGCTATTTCTGAAACTTATAAATTCATTATCTATACAAAATTGGATCTAATTAATAGTTAAATTTATTACTCTTTACATCATTCTATTGCACTAAATTTTCATTTAGAGATTAGGGGGAACATAGGTGATTTACAAAAAGAGAATTTTCCCGGTGTCAATCTTAAAAGCGATATATAGGAACCGAATCATACAATGGAAATTATTTTGATACATATCCAAGGTTATTAAATATTAAATATTTACAATTCAATTGCATAGGGACTTGTTATTATTATTACTATTTTTGTCCGTGTGCGTGAGAGAGGTGCTGGAGATTAAACATTGGTCTGTTAGAACTTTATGGAAAGATGAAAGTTTAAGATGTATATATAAAATAGTGTACTTTCCAGATTCCTGGAAATGATTGATCTAAACTCACAAATGCGGTGCTAGCTAATGTGATGCGATCTTTACATTAATTGTCGATCTTTCTAGGATTATGTAGTTTATTCACTCTTTGTCATTCTGGCATGTATTTCATCTTTTGTGTTCTTACAAATTTGACAAATACATAAGATAAGAATTCTATAATTTTTGTTTTTCATGCCAAAAATCGAGGTTAATACATATTTTGATGATGAATTTTCTATCACACCACCTATATACAAACTATAAGTTATTTTAAAATAATTTTCCTTATGTATTATGGAGAGGAGGGTTAATTTGTTTAATTTAGAACTATATATATATATATATATATCTTAATATTCTTTTGTAGATAATATTTCATTAATTACGATATGACTAGAGAATTATCCAATTTCTTCGAGTTAATGTTTATGTTTTGGAAATTTGAAAGCTCGATATCCAACAATATAGGAAACATATAAATATTTTCCAGAACAAGAAATGAAACATAGAAATGACAAATACGTCAAAGGTTCGATGATACGGTTTGATTATGACGCGAACATTATCCTAAAAATACCCCTTTTAGAAAATCATGAAAATAACAGTTTCACTATGTCGTAATTATTCTCATCCAAAACGAATTCACTCGCTCAACTAGTTTTTGCACTTCAGTGAAACCTGATTAGCCTAAAAACACCCTTTTCCTACACCCTAATTCAAGAGAAGAAGCAACATAAGATGGCCATTTCCGTTAGTTTCGTTCTCTTCATATCATGAGCAGCAACATATATAATATGTTGCATGTGCAGGAAAGCTATAATATATATTGCATACCGCAGCAACAGCTTGCGGTTTGATGAATCATGTGAATTGCGTACGTGTACTAAAGGGCTTTAGGTAGTGACCAAGAACTGCCCATGTATGCTTAAACTAATCTCCATGATTGGGGCTGGTAAGAATCTTATAGATGCCTAGATCTTCTTATAAACTTGCAGAGATCACCAAAATAAAATAACACTAGTGAATCCAAGTTTCGCGTGTATGGAAGATTTTGCTGTATGACCTCAGGAAGGTCTCCGTGAAATGTATAGTCAGGGACTATGGAGGCTTGTACAACTGGCGTGGGACCTTGGAATAACCTCAAACCTATAGTTCCTGATCCTGTCTCACGTGCAGAGATGCTGTAGAATTCAACACTTGGCTTGTTGTAGGATATTGGAAGTCATAGTCTTCAACCGGTGACATGGAAATGTATCACCAGCATTAACGTTCTTGTATGTACACTGTTCTTCGTCATGGCTACTGGGATTGCTTTGAAAATACTACTTTCGCCTTAAACCAACATACCTGCTCGGTGCTATTATAATCTATCTTGGTCTTGGATACGGTTTCTGATGTTTTTCGATTCTGTGTCAAGATTGTATTAATCAATCTTGTCCAATAAACTTTGATTTTAAAATGTTATTACAGATAATCAATTATGTTAGAGAGCATCTTGTCAACTATAAAATTTTTAATTTGTTACAGATAATTAGATAAAGATAAAGAGATTTTCCCTTTAAGATTATTGAAATCCATAGAATAAATTGGATTAGGAAATAAATACGAATATTTATAGATTTAAATTATAATTTATTTGTATCCTAACAATTTAAGTTGAACTAGAGATTTGATTTGGTGGTGAAGAAATAGAGTACTTTTTCACTTATCAATATTTTAATTTTTATTAAGTGCAAGAGTAAAATATATAAATTTCTATAATATATACATTCTTAGCAAAATAAAAATAATATTTCAAAGTTTATGGGAATTAAGTTTTCCCCATCACTAGGTTTAAGTCTTGGAGGTACAAATTATGGTTGAGAATAGATTAAGAGGGTGTTAGGCATATGTTGACTAATTAACAAGAAATACCAACAGCTCCTTTACATAAAAGTTGTATTCAACACAAGTAGGAATTGTAGTTGCTGGCAGGCATGTGTCACAATATATCTTATTTCACTCCTTCCACATTACTCACGTCACGAAATGTGATTTTGTAGCAGTTTTGCCTAATGCATTTTCAAATACTCTCTCAAGTCTTATCCCAAAACTATACAAGTCTGACGCGTAACTAGAGTAGTGGAACAACAACCCTGAGACTTTTGGGAATGCCTTAATTAAACTTAATTATCGGAGTCGCATTTAATAATTAGTTAACTAATGCATAATGCATTGCATGTTATGTCGTGTAAAACGTGGGGTGAGGAATTATTTGGAAAAAAAATATACATGACACAATATTCACCAAAATGATGAGTGTAGCCATTGAAAATACAGCCAAAAATGTTAGGTAGCTTCTTGTGACCGACTTGAAGTTCTTTTGCAGCATTCCAACCAGAGATGAGATCTTCCATGAAAGCCTTTTTCACTAATGGGTCATTAATTTAATGATCCAAGCTCACTCTAAAAGTTATATTTTATTGACTTAGTGACCCATCACTTCCTTTTCAAGTACAAAAGCCTAACTAGGTTCCATGCATGCATGCTGTGTCTTCTTTTTGAATTACATATGGTAAGTGTTCACATTTGAAGCTTTATTCTTCATGCATGCTTGTTGTTTCTTCTTTTTGAATTACATATGGTAAGTGTTCACATTTGAAGCTTAATTTTCTCAACATGCATGCACGGAACCTAGTTAGGCTTTTGTACTTGAAATGAGGAAGTGATGGGTCACTAAGTCAATAAAATGAAAATTACAATATTCATAAAATTGCAAAAATATAGAAAAATAATTGTAAAATCTATTTACATATCAATTACAGAATTATAAGAGTAAGGTCATGTGAATGATTTGCTGAAAATTAGTTTGATATTCTAGTGATTATAACTTTGAATATTTGATGTTTTATCAAAATAACCACTTAAAGTGTTAAATATCTTTATATTTTCGTCTAATTCGAAATTTTAAGCAAATATTTAGATTGATTCTTTCAATTTATTTGAATATATAATATAATTAATTATTTAAAAATATATAAATTTTAAATTAGTATGTACATATGAAAAGTTTATCATCTTTGTTAAAAAAATCTAAAATTTTTTAAGAGAAAACTTATTTACAATTTGATTAATATTATATTTGTTCTTCCTTTTCTCAAAATCCTTTGCCTCTAAAGTTAACATAAGCATAGGACCAAAAACAATATTAAATATTTGTATCAAAACAAATTTTCAATTTATATTAATTGTATCGGTCAAAAAATTCAAAAATATTGAATGAAAATTGTTAATTAATAAAAGTTAAAGAATTAATCTGAAAAATATTTAGATAAAGTTGTTGGGTTAAAATGAAAAATAATTTTATATTTTGATATAAACATTTTAAATAAATAATTATTATGTTTAAAAATAAAATATATTTATATTAATTTTAATATATTAAACTATTGAGTCAAAAGTTAAAATATTTTTTAGTTTTAATTATAATATAAATTTCATTTAATTATATAAAAATTAAGACACTATTTTATACTTTTAAAAAATTATTTGAATTAATATTCGATTTAACAAATATCGGTAAGATCAATCTTATGACAACGTTCTCCTTTTATATTTGGTTCTTCATGTGTTGTTTTTAGTATTTGACCTTTGCTTCACGACTTTGTAACTCCTTTGCAAGTTGTTATCGGTAAAATTGAATCTTATTTTCATATACATATATACATATATATGTATATATATATGCACTTATTATTATTTTTCGTGATTGCTTTCATTCTTCCTTTATATATATGCACTTGTTATTATTTTTTATGATTGCTTTCGTTCTTCCCTTTTATCGTTGCTATTTATTTCCCTTTTATTTGTCTTTTTCTAAGCTCTAATCCTTGTTTCTTTTTTTGAGTAGTTTTAGCGTCATTTAGGGCCTTGTTGCGCTTGACTTGCATAGCTTATGTTGAGTGTTAGGGTAGAAGTGGTGACTTTGACTTTTTATGACATTATTAAGACTAATCCATTAATGAGATTTGAGGCTAAGAGGAGAGAAGATATTGATACATTCTTAATAGGTTCCTAAAAAATCAAAACTATTGCAATAAGTTATTGGAGTTAATAGAGATTTTAGATAATTATATGATCCATATAGTAGGCATTTAGGAGATAAATGTATGGAGGCTAAAGTGAAAAACATCAATGAGTTCAAACTTTGGTATTCAAGATGTTTGAAACAACAAAATGATGTAGGTATATTAGTTGTCAAGAAACTCACACATCATACTGTACTAGCGATAAGATTTTTTTTTTAAAATATTATGATGAAAGATTTTGTTTTCAATGTGGTGCATGCTTATACACCCTAGGTAGGGTTGAAAGTGCATATTAAGTGTTAATTCTAGGAAGATTTAGATAAGGTGATAGATTCTTCGTAACGAGAAAGTTATTCTAAGACGAGGCTTTAATGGCCATATAGGGGCAACCCCAGATAGGTATTCTTGTGCTCACAGTGGTTTCAGGTACATAGATAAGAGAGATTGCTTTGTTGGACTTTTTGGTAGTGTTTAATTTGGTAGTAGCCAACTCATTTTCTAACAAAAAAAGAGGAGCATCTGGTGACTTTTAGGAGCAAAATTACAAAGATTCAGATTGATTACTTCATCATAAAGCGAAGTGATTAACAAAAGTTTTTAGAGGTGTACTAAAGTTAGATAGTGGAATTTAAAAGGGGACACTATGAAACAACTTGAGGATAGAGTAATGTTTGGAGAAAATATAAACTATAAGAAGATGCTAACCATATGTAGGAAGGAGTAGTAATTCTTTTGAGTGATGCAAATAAGGAGATCTTGGGAGTTACTAAGGATATGTTTGGTTAGATGTAAGATTTTTAATGTAATGGAATGTAAATAGATGTAATATTAGAAAATTGTTATTTGGGAGGGATGGAAGGTTCATAATATAATATAGTAAAATATTATTTAGAAGAAGGATAAAATGAAATGAAATGTAATGTATGTATAATAATAATGAATGACTATTATATCTTTGATAGAATGAGATGTATTGTCTTGTTATTTGTTATTAGGGTTGAGGGTCTAATTGGTATTATAAAAAATTATTGAGGGTATATTAGGTAGTATATATTTATTATTTTACATTTCATCCTAAACCCCTCAAATCAGAGGTAACTCATTTTTACTATTTATGATGGAATAAGATGTAATGTGAAACCCTCCCCTTCTATCATATTCTTATTCCATTCAATTATAAATCATCCTCCCAAATGATAGAATAGTATTATATTCCACTCTATTCCATTACTAACCGTCCTACCAAACATAGCCTAAAGGGCCTAGGGGCAGTAAGAAAAAGTCTTGGTAGCGGAATAAAGACGTATAAGAAAAAGTAGAATATTAAGAAGGCTACTTATAAAACTCTATTGGATAGCATCACGGATGTTGAGAGGGAAGTTAATGGCAATAATTACAAGTTGACTAAGAAAAAGGAGAAGAAGATAGTCTCACAAGTCAAAAGTTGAGCATATAAGAAATTATATCAACGATTGGAAATTAAAGATGAATAAAATAATATATTTAAGTTGGCTAAGGATAGAGAATAAACATCTAGAGACTTGAATCAATTTTGTTGTATAAAGGATGAAGTTGGACGAGTGCTCGTGGATGAAAATGACATCAAGAGAAGATAACAAAGATATTTCTATAACCTTTTTAATAAAGACGGAGATGACATCATTTTCGTGGGTGATGTTAGCACTTCTGAGAAATATCATAGCTTCACTTGTTGTCGGCAGATCACGAGAGAAGAAATTAAAGAAGCATTGAGGAAGACGAAGAATGGAAGGAAAGTAAGACTTGATGAACTATTTACAGAGGTGTGAAAGAGCCTAGGAGATGAGGATCCTACTTGGATACCTAAGCTTTTTAACGTGATACTCAAATCTGTCAAAATGTAGGATGAGTAGACGCTTAGGATGTTAATCCCCCCCTACAAGAACAAAGAGGAAATCTAAGGTTGTAACAACTATAAAGGCATTAAACTACTCAGTTAGATTATGAAGTTGTGGGAGATGGTGATTAAAAGAGTACGAAAAGGTGCACATATCTTGGAAAACCAAATTTGCTTCATACCAAGAAGGCTCACAACAAAAAGCTGTACACCCCTTATATGATGAATAGAATATTATAGAGACAAACAGAGGGACTTACCCATAGTTTTAATTAACTTATATAAGGTTACGTACTACTGGACCTCTCCAGATCCTGCATTTCAATAAGATTTATACTAAGTATTGTTATTGTTGTTGTTGTTGTTGTTGTTGTTGTTGTTGTTGTTATTGTTGTTGTAGAAGACTTATGACATGGTATATAGGGAAGTCGTATAGAGATATTTACGAGTTAAAGGACTGCTTGTGATGTATATATTAGTTAATAGGGATATGTATACATTAAGAAAGGCAAGGCTTAGGTAATTCAGATATGTTAAAATAATACATCCTGACAATTTGGTGGGACGGTGCGAAAAAATTGTACTTAAGAATTGTAAGAAAAGAAGAGGATGACCTAAGAAGAATTGATGATAGATGATTAGGTTGATATGAGCCCACTAGAGTTTACCGAAGATTTGACCCTTAATAGGAAATTTTGGAGTTCTAAGATACTGATAGAAGATCTTACATAAAGAGGTTTTTTTTTTTCATAAGCCTTTTAAACCATCTTCTTTGATTCATGTCTTGTATCTAGTTTAAATACTTTTATTTGCAGTATTTGCACCTTTAGGTAGTTTATTTATTTATTTAATTACTTGTTTGTTGTATATATTTATTTGTCATCTTTCTCATCTTTTTGTTTATTTATCTTAATTTTGAATTTTGAATTTGTTTATTTGTTTATTTTTATGTTATAACTTATTTATATCTTTAGCTTTTGTTTTTTTTCAAACCATTTTCAAAAACTTTCTCTCTTTTTTTACCGTGAATTTATCAAAAATATCCTTTACTAGTTAGAGATAAAACTGTATACTTTTAAATTTATTCAGATCCTTTATTTTAGCAAGATTTTTACTAAAGGTGTTGTTATTGTTATTGTTAATGATAGTATATATAAATATCAAAGCCAGTGCAACTTAGGAGTACTCGGCAGCTTTGAATCAAACACATTTTTATTCAAATTGATTATTCGGTAGTTAAGCAAAATGTGGTTTAACAACATTTCATCCAATTGGGTTTACATTAACCCTGACAGAAGGAAATGGGCAGACCAACTAAAATTGGACACCGAAAGAGCTAAATTTGGGAATGAAATTGTTTTGTAGATGGGCCAATAGCCTACAACCTAATGGGTTGGCAAAAGATTTCAGAGCCCTGTTTGGGAAAACCAAGCAGAGATAGAAACTAGTACAGCCGGTCAAAAATCTAGTGGCTCTAATCGAAGAATCCAGCCTAAACGTTCAAGGAGTCTTTATCCATGGAAGTGGCAATATAAGCAGTGAGGATGGTGTCATCAGATAAGGATAAAAAGCCCCACCTTTCATTCACCTATTTTCATTTGCAACGAATTTTCTCTAAGCTATCATATCCAACGACCTTTTAGCTACACCATAGCTCAAAACTCATTGCTGGGGTTTCCTTGTTCTCAGTTGAGCACTTTCTGTAACCCATTTTGAGATATCCTTCTCCTCGTCTCGTTATCAAAGGTTTAATATTTTCCTTTCTATGTAATGTTTCTTCAATTATGCTAGCTGCTGATGATTGTGAGTTTGTGTGTGTGCGTGTGTGTGTTTTCTGGTTAAGTCATTGCTAAGTTGATGTCTGGCATTATTGGTTGCCAGTTTACACGATATTTCAGGAATTCAAAGTAATAACCTGTTGTTGTCCTTGACACGAGTGTTGGGTCTTAAAATTGTTTCTTAGCAATTATACACCTGCCTATGTAAAAGCACTGCGATGAGCATTGTATTATCTTCCGGGCGGAGAAACTATGTTCAATACCATATGCATGTATGACGAGTTCTTACTTTTAAAATTTTAGCAGGGTATGTGGCTTTTTATATTTATTTTATATAAGCTGCTTCAATGTGATGATAGAAACTATTGAGTGAAATAAAACAGAGCTCGTAAATGAGAAGTAGGCAACATTCTATCTGCTGATAAGTCTACGATTCTTTGCCTTTCTCTTAGATGCTGAGCTTGTTTGTTAACATTGAACCAATGTTCTGTTTCAGTAGGTGTACATATTTGTTAACATTGAACCAGTGTCTGTTTCAGTACATGAATGGCTTTGTTAACATTGAAACTGATGTTCTGTTTCAGTATATGAACAGATTTGTTAACATTGAATCAATTTTCTGATTCAGTATATGGATGGATTTGTTAACATTGAACCAATGTTCTGTTTCATTATATGAATGGATTTGTTAACATTGAACCGATGTTCTGTTTCAGTATATGAATGGACTAACTAGAATAGCTGATGCAAAACAGTATATGGATATGTACATTTCCTCAATAAATGGCTGGTGAAATTCATGGTGGTTGAACCTGCTATTTTATAAAAATAGGTGAGCTTGAGCTCAGTTGAGGAGCAAACTGTATCAGATGGTTCTGGCAAATCTTGTACTTGTGGTCACTGTTGTTCCTTTCTTTTAATTGTACAATGGTTGTTTTAAGAACAATGTATTGAGTCCACTGTATTCTTCTATGTGCAGGTAAAAGTTGGAATGAATAGCTTATTATAGGTTCAGGGTAAAGATTTGCAACTATAAACATGATTCCTGTGATACCATGCTCTACAAGCAATTTCCTTCTTGTTCCTGGAACTACCATTACAATAGAGAAGAATAATCGTCACACAATATGCAGTTTATCAAGGAAAACAACAAAACAGATATTACCTTCACAAAGACGTGTATTTCCTCTCTCCGCTTCTGTTAAATTGTTCTCACAATACAGAAGGGATTTTGTGTTGCTTCATAAATCTTTAGCTCACATAGCATCTGCCACTGGGACTGATGTAGTAGTAGAGGAGTCAGACTCACCTACAGTAAGTGAGGATTCTGGCATAGCTTCTGAAGTTGCAGAAGATGCAGCTGGAACAAGTCAAAAATTTTCTGCAAAGTCAGACGCCAATCCTGGTCCAGCACAGTCCAGACGCTCTAGACCTAATCGGAAAAGTGAGATGCCACGTATAAAGAATGAGGACCTTGTCCCTGGTGCAACATTTACAGGGAAAGTAAGGTCAATCCAGCCATTTGGTGCATTTATTGATTTTGGGGCTTTCACAGATGGCCTGGTCCATGTTTCTAGGTTGAGTGATAGCTTCATTAAGGATGTTGGCAGTGTTGTATCTGTTGGACAAGAGGTGCAGGTGAGGATAGTTGAAGCAAACATGGAGACAGGGCGTATTTCTCTTAGTATGCGTGAAAGTGATGATACTAGTAGGTTACAGCAACGAAAAGATGCCTCTGCCACTGCCAGCAGTGATAAGCCCAGGCAGGCGAGGAGGAACACATCAAAAGCCAGCCAGAAAAGAGATTTTAAAACCTCAAAGTTTGTTAAAGGACAGGATCTAGAGGGTACGGTCAAAAATATGACCAGAGCTGGCGCTTTTATCTCTCTTCCTGAGGGTGAGGAAGGATTCTTGCCCATATCAGAGGAACCTGATGATGGATTCGGAAATATGTTGGGAGGCTCATCTTTAGAGATAGGCCAGGAAGTCAGTGTCCGGGTGTTACGTATCACTAGGGGACAAGTTACCTTGACAATGAAGAAAGAAGAAGCAAATGAGAAGCTGGACGTGCAAATTACCCAAGGGGTTATTCATACTGCAACGAACCCCTTTGTGCTGGCCTTCCGTCAGAATAAGGAAATTGCTACTTTTTTGGACCAAAGAGAGGAGTTACGGAAAGCAGTGAAGGAACCTGAAAAATCAGAGGTGGCAGTGGAATTCGAAGGACAAGAAGAGCATGCTGAAGCTGGGTCCGATATTCCTTCAGTGGACAGTTTAGCTAGCACTGATGAGGATGCAGTCAATATTGTTCCAAAAGTGAACGAAGCAGTAGAGGGTGTTGAAACCTCTTTTGAGAATGTGACTCTAGGAGAAGAGATTACAAATGATGATAAAAGCCCAGAGAGTGCGGAGTCTAGTATGCCACAAAACATAGATGATCCAGTTTTAGCTGCAGAGAAAGAAGAGGGAAGTTCTACAATTTTGAATCCTGAAGTGACAGTATTGAGTGCTGATGAGGAGGTTTCTTTACTCAAGGATCTGGAAAGTGAAGGAAAACATGACTTTTCTGGAGAAATAGCTAGTCAAGACTTTTCTTCAGAAAGTCCTCTTCCTAAAGAAGATCCAAAGATTCAAGATGAAGATGTAGAAAAGGGTGAAGTCCTTGCTCCTACTGAGGAAACTGAAATTTTTTCTGCTGAGGCAGTTAAAAATGGAGGTGGTGGAGCTGTCCCTGCTGACAATGGCATTATTACTAGCTCAGGTTTGCTACCAAATATTCCTAATTGTGTTTTGGAAGCTGAAGTAATCGCTTGAATTTTTGACAGTTTCAATAAAAACATGAGCAGTCCATTTACTAATAGTGCTTGAAATATGAAGCTAAAAGATAACACTTTGCTGCTAGGAATACTTTTAAGATGTAAGCCAATTTCTGTTAGTTCTTCCACTAAGCTTCGGTTATCTAGTGCAGACAAGTCTTAGGTAAAAGTTGAAGGATGTTAAGGTGTACTGAACCTCTTTTTGGCTTTGCTTTACCTACCTTCATTCTCCTTAGTATAAATTTTATTAATTCTTTTAGATAACCTGATGATAGATAAACACCAATTATCAATGCACAAGGAAAATGGAGAAAGACAATACGTCTGGTTGATTGAACTTCTTTTCTGTCAATGATCTGAAGTCTATCAACACATTGCCCTTCATTTTTTTAATTTCCTTATCATTTATTTAGTTTTTAATTTTTTACACTGCTATCTGTCACTCTTGAAAGGGAAGGGGGTATCTCATTGAATTTCCTAATTACGTAGAAAGTGGATGTCGAGTATTTAGAGTTTGGAATCTACAATACTGGAGTATCTAACTGTCCATGCCTTGTAGTGGTGTCTTTATAGGCATTCTCACCATAATTTACTCCATATTACAGTGGTTTGTGTCTATGATGTAGATAAAGTATTGATGGCACTTTTTTTTTAATCTAAAGGTAACATGAAAGACATTTTAATGTTTTCTCAAGTTCTAATTCTGCATATGTAGATATTGTATTGTTGTCCTTATGGAGACATGATTGATATTTAAATCGTCTCTTCAGAGAGTCAGGCTGTTGAAGGAGTGGAAAACCAAGTTGAAAAGGCCAAAGAAGAAGAACAGATACCTTCTGAGACTGAAGTTTTGTCTGCCTCAGAAGTTGAAGATAAAAAGGTTGAACCTGCAGCTGAGAAAAATGACATTGATGGTAATTTGAGCGGGCAGAGTGCAAGATCTTCTCCTGAGGAAAGCAGAACTAAAGGTTCCTATATACTTTCTAGATTTCCTGGTCATTTAGTTTGTTTAATTGTATTTCCACCTTGAGCTAAATCTGACCTCCAAATGACAACTTGAGAAACTGAAACATGCAGACACTGAGATTACTAGCAGTGACCTTAAAAACGAGTGAGTGATAAATAATGCTCATTCTTAGTTATGAAGTAGGAGGAAAAGTATTTTATTAAGTGGTTTTCTGTTGCCTGTACGTCTGTTGGTCTCTATTGCTTGTGCGGAGCAGTTGAGAGATACTCATTTGGTAAATAGTCAGCACAATGAAAGAGCAGTTTATTGTGTTTACAAGTTCTAATTCTGTGTAAATGTATACATTCATGCATATGTAAACTCTATAATATTGCCTTTTTGGAGACATGAACAATGTTTAAATCCTCTCTTCAGAGGGTCAGGCTGTTGAAGAAGTGGAAAAAACAGTTGAAAATGCCAAAGGTGAAGTGCAGATGCCTTCTGAGACTGAAATTTCATCGGACGGAGAAGTTGAAGACAAAAAGGTGGAATCTGCAGTTCCAAACAATGAAATGAATGGTAATTTGAATGGGCATAATGCAAGCTCTTCTTCCGAGGAAAGAAAAACTATAGGTTTGTGTCTTAATAAACTTTCCTGGTTATTTGGATTGCTCAATTATCTTTTCACCATGGGCTAAATCTGCTTTCAAAATGACAATTTGAGAAACAGAAACATGTACATGCAATCAGATAACTAACATGGATCATAAAAATGAGAGAGTGATGAAGTAATGCTCATTCATAGTTATGAAGTAGGAGTAAACTTATTTTCTTGAGTGGTTTTCTGATGCCTATGCTTCTGTTGGCTTCCATTGCAAGTGAGAGATAAGAGGTGCTGGTTTCATATCTAGGCAATGACTGGGATTTAGGCATGGCAACTTTCTCAATGGCCAAAGATAAACAGGCTTAGGATATGGGAACTCAGGAATTAAGAGTTGAAAGGTTTTGATTTAAACACGTCATGCTATCATTTTTTTTTTCAAATTTTAAAAGATGTAGATGTATGTATAAAGTGATGCTGCAATCAATTTATTATGGCTAGCCACAAACTAGTTTGCTGTTGGTCTGCCATATCTTTTTCCTCGGAGTATGCAAGATCAAGGACCTGCTAGATGTTCTAAAATATTGCAGCAGTTTATAGTTATATATTCTAGATAAGGATAGCAAGAGCATGACTTTTTGATATGTATATATTGTAGATAAGGATAGCAAGAGTAAAAGCATGACTTCTAGATAAGGATAGTAAGATGAAAGGACATTTTAATTTGTTCTCAAGTTCTAATTCTGCATCCATATATATTGTATTGTTGTCCATTTGGAGACATAATCAATGATTAAATCATCTTCAGAGAGTCAAGCCTTTGAAGAAGTGGAGAACCAAGTCGAAAAAGCTAAAGATGAAGAACAGATACCTTCTGAGACTGAAGTTTTGTCTGCCTCAGAAGTTGAAGATAAAAAGGTCGAACCTTCTGTTGAGAAAAATGACAGTGATGGTAATTTGAGCGGCCAGAGTGCAAGATCTTCTCCCGAGGAAAGCAGAACTAAAGGTTCCTATACTTTCCAGATTTCCTGGTCATTTAGTTTGTTTAATTGTATTTCCACCTTGAGCTAAATCTGATCTCCAAATGACAACTTGAGAAACTGAAACATGCAGACACAGAGATTCCTAGCAATGACCTTAAAAACGAGCTAGTGATGAATAATGCTCATTCTTAGTTATGAAGTAGGAGGAAAAGTATTTTATTAAGTGGTTTTCTGTCGCCTGTATGTGTGTTGGTTTCTATTGCTTGATTGGAGCAGCTGAGGGATACTCATTTGGTAAATAGTCAGCACAATGAAAGAGCAGTTTATTGTGTTTACAAGTTCTAATTCTGTGTACATGTATACATTCATGCATATGTAAACTCTATACTATTGCCCTTCTGGAGACATGAACAAAGTTTAAATCCTCTCTTCAGAGGGTCAGGCTGTTGAAGAAGTGGAAAACACGGTTGAAAATGCCAAGGGTGAAGTGCAGATACCTTCTCAATGGCCAAAGATAAGTTAGAAACATCTATAGCAAGTACAGGCTTAGGATATGGGAACTCAGGAATTAAGAGTTGAAAGGTTTTGATTTAAACATGTCATGCTATCGTTTTTTCACAAATTTTGAAAGATGTAGATGTATGTATAAAGTGATGCTGCAATCAATTTATTATGGCTAGCCACAAACTAGTTTGCTGTTGGTCTGCCGTATCTTTTTCCTCGGAGTAGGCAAGATCAAGGACCTGCTAGATGTTCTAAAATATTGCAGCAGTTTATAGTTATATATTCTATAAGGACAAGAGTAAAAGCATGACTTCTTGATACCAAGATGTTATTAGTCAGATCTCATCATTCTTTTCATGCGTTTTAATTTTTCTTTTTTCAGATTCATATTCACTCCAAGTTAGTGCTTTTATGAATTTGTTTTATTTTATGAACGACAGCCACAATATCCCCTGCTCTAGTGAAGCAGCTTCGTGAAGAAACAGGGGCAGGAATGATGGATTGCAAGAAAGCTCTCTCAGAAACTGGAGGGGACCTTGTAAAAGCACAAGAGTTCCTGAGAAAGAAAGGGCTAGCAAGTGCAGAAAAGAAAGCTAGCAGAGCAACAGCTGAAGGAAGAATTGGTTCTTACGTTCATGATAGCAGGATTGGCGTGCTAGTAGAGGTGAATTGTGAAACCGATTTTGTCTCGCGCGGTGACATATTCAAGGAGCTGATTGACGATCTGGCAATGCAAGTGGTTGCATGCCCTCAAGTACAGTATCTGGTTACAGAAGATGTTCCTGAAGAGATTGTTAACAAGGAGAGAGAGATTGAGATGCAGAAGGAAGACCTCTTGTCAAGACCAGAGCAGATTAGATCAAAAATTGTAGAAGGGCGAATCAAGAAGAGGCTTGAGGAACTGGCATTGCTGGAGCAGCCTTATATTAAGAATGACAAGGTAGTAGTGAAGGACTGGGTGAAGCAGACTATTGCAACCATTGGAGAAAACATAAAGGTCAAAAGGTTTGTTCGCTACAATCTTGGCGAGGGCTTGGAGAAGAAAAGTCAGGATTTTGCTGCTGAGGTGGCAGCCCAAACTGCTGCAAAGCCAGTGACAACTCCAACAAAAGAGCAGTCTGCTGCGTCAGAAACTAAGGAAATTCCCAAGTAGGTTTGCTTTTAACAACCGAGTCTTGAAACTAAATATGAACAAATGAATAAATTGCTAAGCTATATGATTAACAGGTTTGAAGTTAAGCATCATACCACATAAACCTGAAAAGAAAAATTATTAGCCAAATATTATTTCTGGAGGTCAATTTTTCAAATTCAAGATGGTGTGACATGTAATTCGTAGAATTATTGCTTGACAGTTAATCCCCTGTTGACAGACTTGTTGCTTATTAGAGCTCATTTCATACAAGAACTAACAAAATGGCTATGAATTTTTCTATTTCCTTCCTTCTCAGTTAGTTCTAGAACTAAAGGATTAGGGCTAATTTTTATATTAGTTTAAAAGATTTTGGACTAGCATTACCTTTATCCTTAACTGTTACACATCTTTGGGTGTTGATTTCAGGTTAGCTAAGCACTATAGGCTGAAATACTTTGCATGATTTAGTACACTTATGCTTAGACCACAAACGACATGATATGGAAGAACCCTAGCTTTGACCCTAATTATGCTCTTGCAATTACTGACTTCAATCTTTCCTTGTCCTACTTCTGATCACATTAAGATCTGTATCAGTGAACCTATCATCAAATTATCCTCCATGTATATTATCTTCCAAGTTTTACATATGTCCATCCATGTACAGGCCACCTGCGGCAACAATCTCAGCTGCACTTGTTAAACAACTGCGGGAAGAAACAGGAGCTGGGATGATGGATTGCAAGAAAGCTCTGTCCGAAACTGGTGGGGACCTCGAGAAGGCACAGGAGTATCTCCGGAAAAAGGGTCTTTCAACTGCAGACAAGAAATCAAGCCGGCTTGCAGCGGAAGGCAGAATTGGTTCTTATATTCACGACTCTCGCATTGGAGTACTGATAGAAGTCAACAGTGAGACTGATTTTGTAGGCAGAAGTGAAAAGTTTAAGGAATTAGTTGATGATCTAGCAATGCAAGTAGTGGCGTGCCCGCAGGTACAATATGTGTCAGTGGAAGACATTCCAGAGGACATTGTGAACAAGGAAAAGGAGCTTGAGATGCAGAGGGAAGACATTCTATCAAAACCAGAGAACATTAGAGGAAAAATTGTGGAGGGGAGGGTCTCCAAGAGGCTAGGAGAGCTTGCCCTTCTAGAGCAGCCTTTTATTAAGGATGATAGTGTCTTAGTGAAAGACTTGGTGAAGCAGACCGTTGCTGCCCTTGGAGAGAACATCAAAGTTAGGAGGTTCGTTCGGTTTACTCTGGGAGAGGCCACTGAAGATGCCAAAGCATAAGACTCAGGAAACACAAAAGTTAAAACAAGATAGTGTAAAGATGTAAGATTCCAAAGCCATCACATGAGATTGGCAGCATCCACAAAACTAATTTTGGAGTTGAGATAAATAACGTTTTCATTCTTTTCCCTTGCGATTATATCTTTGTATGATTATTATCCCAAATGACTTCTGGAATCCACTTCATCAAATTCATTCTCGAGAATCTTAGAATCCAACATTTGTAAGCAGAAATGGATTGAAAAATTTCAAATCCAAAGGTCTACCGCAATATACACCTTCGTTTCCTCGTGAAATGTGTACAGTTGTGGTACAAAGGAAATGAAGTTAGCACTGTTCCTGCTCTGTATGGAGAATGCTGACCAAACTATATCAGATGAAGAGAAGAGGACAATCGTTGGACACTCACACGTTTAACAAACCTGACAACACCTTCAGGTTTGAGACAATACCGTATTTTGCGAGGAGATGATCAGAAAACCATTAAGCACACTACTCAACTATCGTTGTGAAATGGAGGACAAAATAATGACGGTAGAATTTATAATTACTTTCTAAAAATATATATTAAACAAATAATAATTACAAGTAATAATTCACAAATTATATATTTTAAATAAATTATTTGAAGAATAATTGATTTAAAATTAATTAGCAAAGCGCTGAGGCATTGTCACTTTTAAACTAAATCGAAAATGTACAATTAAGATATTAAAACTGTAATATTAGTTTATATCAAATTTTTATTAAAAATTATAAAAAATACGACATATAATTGTCATACTTAAACTAATTAAATATTATCAACATAAAGACCTAATATTACTTTAATAACTAATGAATTAAACTAATAATTTATAATTATTATTTTTAAACTTTTATTTTACCTTTAACATTTTTTTGAAAAATTAAAAAATACAAAAGGATTTTAAAAATTAGGGAGGATTTTTAAAATTCTTTTACCAAAAAATAAGAGAAATAGATAGTTGGTTCGTCCAACATTCAGATTCTCTATTTCAATTACGTGTTTCTATCATGTTCCATTCTAAACATTTGAATCTACAAATTTGAAACACCCTCACTGTAAGAACAACAGGAACAGATGATTTCGTGTGTACAAACAATACTATATAACCTTAAATCATCAATTAATTCAGAGTGCAGACACAGAGATGGAGAGAAGACAAGCCTATAAACAAAACCTGCTAGTACAACCTTTTCTTAATAATACAGCTAGTCTTGAAGCAATTATAAGAGATGGTACAGGAAAAAAAAAGAAAAGAAAAGAAGGAAACAGTACATCCAAATTGGAGTTCCATTATAAGTTCTTATCCATACACCAGCAGCAGCAGCTTCAATCAGTTGTTACAGTTACAGAAGCATGCTACGCTAATTATCACTTCTGCACTTCTCCGATGCTCTTGGGGCTGCAAGGATCAGATAAGTTAAAGGTTTCGATGCTTACTGTTCTAATCACGAAAAGGGTTCACTACCATGTAAAGAAAGATTGAAGTGCAGATGAATGCTCGTTCTTACGAGACATGATTGAAGTGTTTCTTGCAGTTTGTACAAAAAGTGGAAGAAATAACTTATGTCCGATAGAGCATACCTAGCCCAATTGCTTCGGAACTCTTCATGATCCTCAGCCTCCTACAGGTATCAGTGAACATCCTGCAGCAACAAAGATCAGTATAAGTGAGAAATAAATACAACCCGAACTTTTCACATCTACCCAATTTAACAGCACTTGTTACATATCAGACACCTTGAGTGCCCAACTATTGGAATCATATAAAAAATTTGCCAGTCGATGCATGTTTCCAACTTCCAAGCACATCTTATATCGCAGGTTTGAGGAACACTGCTTCTGGGTTGAACAAGTCACTGGTTGGTCATAAACTAACATATCTCAATTTTTCTAATAGCAGAGATCCTGAGACCAACTAGTTAAACTCTAGTTTAGATTGCTATGAAGGGGAAGCTAGGAAATTCTCTGAATCCAGTTACTTAGTTGTCTTTTGTTTTTGACTGGTCACATATCATTAAGTCCGTAGATGCTCAACCAACCTAGATATACATACAAATATCGACTTAATATGACTTCTTTGTAATATTGTCATAGCTTTCGAGTTGGAAGTCACACTTACTTCCAAGGAACATCACCAACAAGCATCCAGTCACCATCTTTATCTTCATAGGTGAGTACATATTCAGAACCATGCAAGAGATCCATCAATCGGCTCTCGCTCAGCCCATCCCTGCTGGAGGTTCCATGAGAACCACTCTGACCTGAATCATCCATTTAATAAGTTAAACACCCTCAAAAAATATAAGCTTTGGGAAGTAAACCGACTATGGAGAAGCTGTTGGAGGAAGGAGGGTGATGATGGGATAGAGTTGGAACTGACACAAAATGAGCAAATATTCACAAATACCTCACAAAACCACATACTAAACTCATCAGACTCAACTCATAACACCCGTACCAAATTCAAGTACAAGAGGTAGATGGCTCAACTCATCAAGCCTGTTAGACCTAGAAGTTGTTAGGACCATAAATGTCATTTATTGCCAGGAGCAAGGTACCGAGATCCGAGAGACTGAGACCGTGAAATGGAAAAGGACAAGCCATAAAAAGTGCTTACTTACCAATAGTAAAGCCCCCGAACATTTTTTCTAGTGCTGTAGAGAGATCCGCATAGTTTCCATAGGTTTTCAGATCAATTTTTCTCAGATATGGGGCACCATCCATACTAACCTTAATATACAGACACCCAGATCCCAACTTAACTTCTTTGTCATCATCATTCTTTGGAGGATGAGAAGCCATTGTGTTCTTCCGGAATTGACGAATTGGTGGCCATCCCACAACTTGTGCCCTGCATCAAGGGCAACACGTAAGTGCAGAGTTGATTTTTGGCACTTGATAGGAAGAACAAAAAACATTTTCTGCCACCAAGTCCAGCAATCCTACACTTGATTACATCTAGAAGAGAAGTCATTTAGGACCTTGAACTTATACTTGGATGAATCAACTTGTATGACAAAAGATCTTGCAAAACAAACAAGGCTTTCAGATGGAACACAGGAAAGTTCCTCATAAGCTCTAATTGTTTTCTGAAAAAAGATTTTCAGAACATCATGTAGATGTTTTATTCTCTTGCAAATTTAAAAAATATATTTTTTACTTTTCAATCAAGTAAAAAATATCATATAGACGTAAAACTGCATGGCGAGGACAAAACAGAAGTAGAAAGTAAGTTACTTGGAAGCAGGAGCAACTCCATGGCCTTTAGCACCAGAAACCTGAGTCTTGTTCTCTTGCACCACCGGCTTCGAAGACTGGAGGAACCCATCTTGTCCATTAGTAACTTTGTCAGCATTAGAACCTCTGAGGGAAAGTTGAGGATCAGATCCAGAAGTATCAGAAAAAACCCACAGACCAGAACCACCACCATGAATGGCAACAGAGTAACCCCTCTTTGCACCAGAAACAAAGCTCTTGCTAACGGCGGTGTTGTTGTTATTTAAGCCAATACCAAGTTTGGTAGTTTCATCATCTCTTTCCGGTGAGTCGGACCCAGGTAAGGCGAGTCTCAGTTCGGTGGCTTTCAAGTTTGCCATTGAAGAAACCTCCTTCTGTGGTCCTACGTAATCATGCTCTGCGGGCATAGACATGAAAATATTGACGGAACGCTTGAAAGGACAAACACTTTTATCTGCAAAAAGATCAGCTTTATTTCATAAACCATGCAACAGTTACCAAGAAGAAAAAGAACAGAACATGAAAGGAGTTTCAAGGCAAAGCTCTCAAGTTTCCCCTGGTTAGTGTGTGTGGGAATTTAGCTAACAACAATACGTGGATTGACGGACTAGAAGTTACAGGGTGAAGTGTTAAATTGATTAAATTTTGAAGGCAGGGAAAGCTTGATTTGGAGCTCTGTGACTGCTCTGTTTCTTGGTTCTATACGATCATCCCTAGTCTAGTACGTATATATGGAGTGTGAAGTGGGTAAGATTTGCTTATTGGTTGTTAAAAAGTTGTCAGAATTTGTTTAATAAATGTAGATTGATGTAAGTATTTGATCCTAACCAGAAACGATTTCACTTTCCTTAAACTTCAATGGAACCTCTGCTTTCCATTTCTTTACCTCATGTATCCACCCACTGTTAATACATAATTGGCCGTCGCTCATAGCACACTTATGTAGTAAAGTAAAAATATTCAGCCTGTAATAAATTTATACATTTTTTATTTAATGAATTGCTTTTCGAAAATTTTTAACATAAAATTTAAGTTATTCATTGACATTTAAAAATTGTAAATTTTATTTTTAAATATAATTAATAATATGATCTTTTACACAAAAATTCAAGTTCTTAAGTCACTTCAAAAATATTTTTTGAATAAAATATATTTTTAAAAATTAATTATGTGAAAACAGCTTCTCTTTTTCCTCAAAATATAATTATTTTTAGGTTACACAAAAGTGAAACCTAAACATAATTATAATATTATGAAAAAAGACTTCTATTACGATGACAAGCAATTCTCACAAATGTTGGGAAAAAAAGAGTACAACAAAAAGCTAACATGTTATTTAAGAGATCTTTAGTTCACTTCTTCTTCTTTTTTGATGATGTTTTTATTTTTATTTTATGTTTTTAATAAAAAACAAAATTTCGTTTGGCTTTTAATATTAATATATTACCGATAATAATTGCATATTTGATAAAAATTGAAGATAAACTATTTAAATTAATTATTTTTAAATTTTCTCCTATATAATATTTATTAATAAACTATCAATAAAAATTATTTTATTTTATTAAAATAAACATTTTGAATTTATTAAAATTAATATTTATTTTAAATATAGATTTTAGGTATAAATTATATTTTTTGAAGATATTTCAAATTTAATTATATTCATTAATAATTATTAAAATAATTTAATTAATTTAATTACAACAATGAAACAAGTTATTCAATAAAACTAAATTATTCATAATTTTTATTAATAATTAATTTTAATTAATTAAGTATATAATATTAAATTAAAGTATTCAACATTATTATTAATAACTAATATATTAAAGAACTAAATAATATATTTATTTAATATTAAATTAGATTATAAAAACAAAATTTACGTTTTTGATTTTAGAAAATTTAAAAAGTGGAAAGAAACAAAAATTAAAAACTCAAACAAATATTTTTTTTAACTAAATTTGAAAATAAAAATAAACATGCCTAAGCTAAATAAAATATGATCGAATCTAATTAAATCATCAGTTACGCACTGACACCAAAATATATATATATATATATATATCATGTCAATGGTATATATATATATCATGTCAAGAACCATTGAAGTTTAAGTTGATATGAAAAAATTAAAAAATGATTCAAATACTAATGTAACATGTTCGTCTTTTTCTTTTCTTCATTTAACAATGTGAATCTCTAATGCTGCGCTGACGAGTAGCCGAGAATCCATGACAGGAAAACGATGGAACGGTAAAATCGCCAAAATCTCGCGCATTTTCAAGCTCTGAACAGAAAACAAAGAATCTGCAGAGACACGACAAACTTATATGAAACAGTGTATATTTTGCAAGAGATCCCTCGTGGACGTTGCGTTGTTTGGATTCCCAGAAAAAAAAAAAAGAAAAACAAGTATTTTGGTGGGGCTTGTCCAAGAAAGTGTGAGAATTTAGAGAAAGCTGACAGGATGCACCTGCCCCAACAAAAGCCAAAAGATTTAACAAAATCAAGAGTAATAAGAATTGGTAAAAGGGCATACGAAAAAGAAAACACGAAATTGGCCAATAACATGTAGTGTGTATAGTATTTGATCATTTGAGTATCGGTATTCGTATGGGGGAAGAAACATGAAAGGGAACTGACTCTGCATGTTGTTGAGTGAGATATCATTACAAGTGAATCTTGTACGTATTATGTATTGTTTTGGTGTTTGAGCCCTGCAGGAGGCAGTGATTTGTGTTTCATGTTGGATTTCACACATCTCCTGGAAGCTGTGCCCTGTCTGCTTGGCATACATCTTCGCTTATCATTTTTTATCATCACTGAATGTTTTTTGGCTTTTTGGCTGCTTGTTTCAACACTTTGTTTCTTTTTTCCAAATAAATACGAAAGAGCAGTTGCATCATTCAAGATTCTTCACCGATTCTTCATCGACTGCTTCTCTCAGGTCTTTGCATGCAGTATCTAACTTAACCTAAATTTATTAAAACACTTTGATGATACCATCTAATTTTTATCTAACTTGAATTTGCTATGTCATAACTTCATATATGTTAGAGAGAAAAAGCAGAGGTGCATTAAAAAGAAAAGAGAAAAGACAGAGGTGTAGTAAGAGAAAAGAGAAAAAGTAAAGGTGCAATGAAAAAATAACCTTGTTATTATGGAATTGGTTCTTGTCTCACTTAATACAAGCCTAAAGGATTAATATATATATAGCACTTGTACAAGATAAGGAAGGAAACAAATGGAGTTTTCTTTATCTAATAAACTACCACATCTAATGAACTATCGTTTCAGTAGGAATTTGTTACTCTTTGAAAGTCCTTGTCACCAACCATATCTCCTTTGATAATTTGTGAGTACGATCAACTTTATCATTCCATGATTTGTGGGACTTCTTATGATCATCCTTACCACTCAATGATTTGCTCATAGTATCATCCTTATCACTCTATAGAGGCTGTAGATTGTTAATATCACCCGGTAAACTGAGCCGAGGATGAAGGCACAGTTTGTTGCAAAAATATGTGAGGGCAGCCTTGGACACAAGTTTAATAAATATATCGGCAACTTGTTTATCAGAGGACACATGTTTAGTGACAAGTAATCCAAGTGTAACTCATTAGCGTACAAAATGGTAATCCAACTTGATGTGTTTGCTCCGAGTTTGAAAGACAGGATTGATTGTCATTTATAGAGGACTGGTATTATCACAGTAGAGGATTGGCGGAGATAAGAGAGAGATGCGAAGTCTTTAAGAATATAAGTGAGCCATATAAGTTCGGCAGCAATATTAGCCATAGGATAATACTTAGCTTCAGTACTAAAGCGAGAGATTGTATGCTGTTTCTTAGCACACCATGAAATGATATTTATGCCAAGAAATGTGCATTAACCGCTGGTAGATTTCCTTGTTATGAGGCAGCAACCCAATCAGCATCAGAGAAAGTAGACAATTCAAGAGTTCTATTGGAAGTGAGGTGTAAACTAATGTTAAGTGTTCCTTTTAGGTATCGAAGGATTCGTCGAACCAATTTCAAATGAGCAACTATAGGAGTGTGCATGTATTGTGAAACATAGTCGACACTACAGGATAGATCTGGATGTGTTAGTGTAAGATATTGAAGAGTACCAACAATTCCTTGAAAGTGACTGGGATCAATAATAGGAGTAGTATCTGTACCAGGTTTGAATTTGACCTCTAAAGGTATAGGCATGGGCTTGCAATGAAGCATATTGGATCGTTCAAGAATGGTAAATGTATAGTGTGACTGGAATAGATGTTGCCTATCTGCTCTACTAGAAATCTCAATACCAAGAAAGTGATGCACCGGACCTAAATCTTTCATAAATAGCTCACAACTCAAATTTTGAATAAAAGAGGAAACAAGCTCTGTGAATGACCCTATAAGAATCATACCATCAACGTAGAGAAGTAAAACAAGTGAATCTTGATCAGAATGAAAAAAAAAAAAAAGAAGGATCAGCTAAACTACAAAAGAAACCATATGATATAAGAAATTCACTGAGCCTATCAAACCAAGCACGTGGTGCTTATTTAAGTCATACCTAGCCTTTGTTCCATATATATATCTTCAACGATGTTGCCATGTAAAAAAGCATTTTTAACGTCAAGTTGACGAATGGGCTAATATCTCACAAGAGCAATAGTTAAGATGAGCCGAATTGTACCAGGTTTGATTACATGAGAGAAAGTTTCTGTGTAGTCAATACCATTAATCTGATGATATCCTTTGACGACTAAACGTGCTTTGAGACGATTTACTTTACCATTAGGTCGTAACTTGGTCCTAAAAATCCATTTGGATCCGATTACATGCATATCTAGAGTGCGTGGAACTAATTTCCATGTTTCATTTTGATGTAGTGCAACAAGTTCATTAAGCATAACAACTTTCCACCCAGGATGCGATAAGGTTGATTTAATATTTTTTAGTTCACGAGTTATTGTAGTAGATGAGGTTACTATCAAGGCATATTTAGGATTTGGTTTAACAACTCCAAGTTTGGACTTGGTTATCATGGGATGAGTAACTGGTGCTTTATAAGGTGGCATTGTATTTATAGAGGAAGGGACTCAGGCGCAAGCACGTGCTTAGAACATAAGTCAATCAGTAAGGAGGTAAATTCGGATCTTCAGAACTCGGATGATCAAAGACCATCCTAACATTATCGAGCTCAGGGGCATCATGTGATGAATTTGCTATGGATTCTGAGCCATGAATATCAACAAATGGTAATGGAATAGAAGTTGTCGATGCATACGACATTTGTGAATGACTATATGAAGCAAGAAGATTGTTAGAAGAAGGCAACCAAGAAACAAATATGTTAAGAGCATATGAGTTAGGAGTGGAAAGAGTTGAATACTTAAAAGGAAAAATAGTCTCGTCAAGCACAACATGACGAGAAATGAAAAATTTGCGACTAGGTGGATGGAAGCACTTATATCCTTTATGCTTTTCACTGTATCTTACAAAAACACACATTACAGTTTTAAGATCAAATTTATGGTTTTTTATATCCCATGTATATGGAAAACATTTAGAATCAAAAACTCAAAGTGATGTATAATTAGGATGAGTTCCATGTAACATGAAATATGAAGTTTCAAACTGAAGAGATGAAGATGGTAACTGATAAGAAGAAAAATTGTTGTTGTAAAGACTTCTACCCATAAAAAAAGAGGTGCATGAATATGGAACAACATTTTAATACCCAGTTCGCTTATAATTTTATACCTTCTCTTAAGTATACCTATTTGCTTCGAAGTGTAAGGGCATGAAATCTAATGAATAATTCTTGTCGTAAGACAATGTGAACAAATTCTCCTCCACCATTTGAGTGGAAGATTTTTATTTTCTTATTGAATTATCGTTCAACATACTGTTCAAATGCTAAATAGGCAACAAAAAAATCAAATTTATGTTTTAATGGAATAATCCAAGTATACTTGGAAAAATCGTCAACTAAACATGCATAAAATTTAAACTTGCCAACAGATGAAACAGGGGCAGGTCCCCACAAATCATAATGAATCTTATCAAAGGTACCAAAATTAGAATGTTCAGAAGGAGCAAAAGGAAGTTTACTTAGTTTTCCTAACATAAATGTTCAGTCCATAAAAGACCTTTGACTTCAATTAATCCTTTTTTTTTAACAACTGAACTACTGAAGCTTGAGGGTATCCTAAGCGTTGATGCCAAAAATCTGCAATTCCAGACTTGAAACAATGAGAGAAGTGTGCTTCTGGTACATCAGACAAGATATACAGGTCACTCTTCCTTTTCCCTGTTACTAACGGATGTCTTGTTTTTCGTTCCTTTATACAAATCAACGTCAGTAAATTCACAGTTGATAGGAAACCGAGGGGTTAATTGACTTATTGAAAGCAATTTTTTTTTTCAGATTTGGAATTAAAAGAACATCATAAAGAGGCAAAATCTTTTCTTTTTGCTTAAATATGAATCACCAATATCTATTATAGGTATCGAAGAATCATCTCTAATTACAATTGTATCAAATCTGGAGTATTTATGAATATTAGTAAGCATGCCTCGCTTTCCTGTCATGTGATTTGAAGCTCTTGTATCAAAAGTCCATTCTGTTTCAACAATGGAGTTGTCTAAAGTGAGAGCTGCAAGAGATTATGAAATTTCATCGTTTTGAGTCGTTCGTTTTGGTATCCACCAACAAATTTTAGCAATATGGCCTGGTTTCCCACAATATTGGCATGTTTCATTGCGATATAGGTCTCGCTCTGTTGCTATCATACGTCGTTCTCCTGGAGTTGGTGATCGTCGTTGTTATTGCGTAGCCAATGTTGAGTCTTCAGAATAGCTTTGATTTTGGTTTCGAAACTGTTATGCTTAAAATCCACGACGTGAGGAAGTAAAGGCACTGTTGCGATTCCTTAAACTGGTACTTTGAAATTGATTCCGTTGCTAGCTATAGAAGGCTAAATGTGGAGTGAGGTGAGACAGAGGCGAATCTAGTTGGTTTAAAAACCAGTTTTGACGCTGATTAAGATTTTGCAATTGCAAGATCTGCTTAGAGTAAGTTGGTCTTGGAGGTTTCAACATTGTTGTTGTAAAGGTTTCATATTGCAGACCAAGACTTGTGAGGAGACAAAAGACTTTTTCTCTATTTGTTATAGGTTTTTCGATAACAGTATCTAAGGCCCTGCAAGTATGGGTCACGCAAGTAAAAAGGGAAGTAAGAGTATCGATCCACGAGGAGTTACTGAACAATTACTAGGCTAAAATCACTCAATTATTTGGGCTGATCACTTAAATGTTGATTATTGAGAAA
>JAOTAX010000008.1:3750790-3764312 GCA_025629825.1 Erythroxylum guanchezii
AAGGGAGATGGAAGGCATCCGCCACCAGATCGATCTCCTGAGGTGAGTTTCTGAGAGACAGATAAATTATTTTCACTGGAAAGCTCAAAGATTTCATAGGAACTGTAAAAGATGAGATCTTAACCTTCTCTATCATTAAGTCGATATATAGAAACTTAATTGGACTGCCCTTGTTTATCATGTCATCTTCCTAAGAATCAAATATTATTCCTTGCCTTTCTTCAATACTTTCAGTTATTCATCAATTATAGATACTTATGTAAAGATGTTTTTGGATAATCCTGAATGGTTGAGCAAATTAGGCTGATACCCTTTTAACAGATGCTTTATCAGAATTATTTTTTGTACTATTTATGTAGTGTAACAGCAGTTCTACTGGTGGGGCACTTAAAAAGGCAAGGGTTCAACCTTCTTTACATCAGCCTACCTTTAAGGTAAGCTTCTAATGCTGAATACAAATACTTCCATCTCACATGCTCAACAGGCACAAACACATACAGACATCTATGTGCTTGTACTGTTGTCTTTCTTGAATGACCGTTTCTTGAAGCAAGATGATTCTTTTGCCTTCTCTTTATGTCCACTAAAAAGTAGCGACTTACCTTTAATCGAAGTGCGCTCAAGAAATTCTTCAATTTTCATCTTTGATTTCACCAGGTGAGAAAGGAGAAATTAGGTGATAGAATCACGGCCCTTCATCAACTAGTCTCTCCATTTGGGAAGGTAATAACCTCTATATTTTTAGGTTCTTAAAATTTGAAACGTAATTATTTCTCAATCACTAAAATCATGATATTAATTACCATATATGGAAAACACCTTATATGGTATGACCCTTTATGCAGAAACCATGAAAAAAAAACTTTTTCCTTTATTCACCAGTTTCTTAATTATTTAACTAACATTTTGGAACTAGGGCTTTGTATATTTATGGTTAGAAAGATGACAGAGTAATGACTCTGGAAGTTTGTGGTGTGGTGTTTTCCTCTTTTGCAGACTGACACAGCATCTGTCTTGTTAGAAGCTATAGGATACATCAGATTCCTTCAGAGCCAAATTGAGGTGACCTTTCCATTTCTTTTCATTTTTTTGCAAACAATCATGTAATACTGATGACACTTAATTAAAGTTTCTTTCTTTTTCTTTTTTTAATTTCACAATGTTCCTTTAACATTCTTTTAGTTATTGAAATCATCGCTGTCAATTCCCTTCTGTTATTCCTACCTGAACAGGCTCTCAGCTTACCGTACTTGGGCAGCGGATCTTCAGTTATGAGACAGCAGCAATCTGTAAGGAGTTATCTATTCTATTCCATAATATCCCACTTCCCAAAGCATATATTCAATTTGTTTGTCTCTTTCACTCAGGCACAAACGCACGCAGACATCTGATCATATATGTGTGTCTGCTCAGTAATTGATTAATCATTGTTATGTCTTGGTAGGTTCAAGGACAAACCAATTGTATATTCCCAGAGGACCCTGGTCAGGTATGTTTTCTTGGATACATTGACTCTTTAAAGTTGTAAAACTTGGGTATGAAAAGAAAAAGAAAAAGAAAAAGAAGAAGAAAAAGCTCTGACTAGTGAAAGAAGAAGGTTCTCAGCTTTGCCAACGATTAAAAAAGTTGCCTTAGATTGTAGTTCAAATTACTGAAGTTTGAGATGTGTGTGCTAAGTTGTTTTTTGTTTTGTTTTATTAGCTTTCGAACGATAACCGCATAAAGAGGAAAGCAACTTCTGAACTGGTACACTTCTCTTTTCCCCATCAAAGCTATACTTTTTCTTCTTGAACACAAAGTTTCTGTGTTATTTACTAATCCCTTTTTTCAATATCGATCCTTTAGGCCTTCCAGGAAGAACCCAAGAAGGATTTACGTAGCAGAGGGTTGTGCCTGGTTCCTGTGTCTTGCACCGTTCACGTTGGGAGTGACAATGGAGCTGACTATTGGGCCCCTGCTCTTGGAGGAGGGTTTCGATAAATATGAGATTTCAAGCTGCACACCAGGAATAGCATCTGATGGATATGACGTTATAACATCATGAGCAGTCACTCTGCTGGAAAAAATATATAAGGCTGATTGCTCATGATGCTATACAAATGTCCCCATGGAAATGTGTGTGGAAGCTTTAGCCTGGAAGATGGAAAATATTTTCAATTAAGATTTTTATATAAAGTCATCTATGTTATCCCTAATTAAGCTGCCAGTGCAGTGATTTCGATAAACACTTGTTTGCTTTTTTTAATGTATAAGCAGTTGTAGCATGATTAGTCATTTTAATGCTACATGCATAGGAAGCGGCATTCCTGGAAACATAATCATCTCTGGAACAGTTCCTCTTTCAACAACTTTACCGCTTCTCATCTTTCCCCTTTTTACTTCTTAGGTTGATGATAAGTTAATTCCAACTTAAACATATATAAAATTATCTTTACCAGTCATCCATTTTTCGCAAGAAACCTTTTTTCTTAGAGTCTAGATCTCCGTCTAATATTATAGTGTCTTATTATGTCCAATAAATCTTAGTCATTTATTTATGTAAATTTTGCGTAGGTCTTGCATGGATCCCATGTGGGCCCCGCAAAATAAATGGCTGAGATTTTATGGGACATAATAAAACAGAGTAATATTAAACAGAGGATCTTGTCTCTTTTTCTTAATTTATTGTAGATGAAATTCCATACTAATTATGCAATTAAACTTTGCAAAGGAATATTCACTCCAATTTAACTTAAAGAAATACAATTTTAATAAAAAGAAAATTTTATTCTTGCACAATTTTTTAAATATGAGATAATCTTATTTGAGCTATCAAGATCTAAATTTTTATCTGAAGCTTAACCATGTTCAAATTTATATTCGTTCTTTTAAAATCCAATCAAATTATGGTTTTATGATGTTTAAATTCATTAGCATTCTTATAACTGTGATTCAGAAAAAGAATAATAATAATAATAATCTCTTATTTTGATTTTGGTATTGAAATGTTATAATAACTTAACCTACAATTTAAAAGCACTGACAAAAATATTGTCTAAATGAATATCATGTCATTGTTAATTTCATATGTTAGGGACCTAAAATTCGACAGAACTTCTAATGGCTTTATATGAAACTTTGGATGCAGGAGGATGTCTACAAGTTAAATCCATTCTGTAGGTAACCATTAGTTTGAGAATCATCTCTTGAAAAAATGCTTATTCTAAACGCACCACAAGCTTTAGAGGTGATTTCAATACTACTTAAACTCTTCTGCTGGACTCTGTTAATTTATATTAACAGTGATACTAATTAAAAAAACTCGTTATTTTATACTATTCGACTCTACTTAATATGATAAAACATAATTATCTTAAAAAGACGTCATTTTGATGAAAGTATTTAAATCATTTTGATCGAATTTCAAATTGATTCTCTAAATTCGAGTCCGAGTATAATCTCCATCCATTCTAAGCCTAATTCATCAATTTCAAACAAAGACTTAAAATGTCATGCTCTGAATTACTTTGCCTAAAATTGGCTAACTTGGTCCTTCCCTACTTTGGAAAATATGCCGTGTCTGTATCATGGATGGCCCGGTTTATAAACATATAGGCTTTTGTGAAAGCAACTTGCTAGACTTTATAATGCTAAAATTGACTAATGAGACATTTCACGACAAAAGAATCGCATGATGATGCTGCAAGTGTAAAGTCGAAAATAACTTTCAAGTACGTCTTATAATTGAAAGAAATCAATTATAAGCAACTCTGATAAATACATTTTATCATAATTCCTATTACATTATGGTGTGGTTGGGTACGGTATTTGGTACGCTGAACCGCAACCACGCAAATTAGTATTGTCCGCTTTGGTCAATGCGGAAAGTCGACCCTTAGACCTCACGGGTTTATTGCGTTGAGACGTAGTTCAATGGTGAGAGGCGTTCGTCTCAACGCAACAAAACCGTGAGGTCAGGGGATCGAACCTTGGCCAAAGTGGACAATACTACTTTGCGTGGTTGCGGTTCAGCGTACCAGATACCGTACCCAACCGCACCACATTATTTTTTGTTAGTAAAAATTCACTGTCATTACCCTACAAATTAATACACACTAAGTAATTTGTCGAATATATTACCCGTTAAATATGTTATCTAAGCTTACTTGCATCGAAACTGTGTCCGACTGAGTTGAAAGCAGGTAAGGTGTAAACTGTGTGGAGACATAAAAACTAAAACCTTAGGTTGATTACGGCCCAAAAGTGAGCCTTATTCTTAAATCCAATCTGGCCCACTTTAAAATACTTACTGAGGCCTGTCCAATTAACTCAATTTTCCATACATATAACAATAAAAATAAAAATTTTAAATTTATTAAGGACATTGCTAAAAAACAAAAATAATGTATCCAGTGCAAAAGTCACCTCGCTCTGTGAGAAACTGGAGAGAATCATAATATATGTTATTTTTTGTATTTTTACAAAGAGACTTATTTCCGTAAACTTAAAAATATTTGAAGAGTAAAAATTAAAATATGGCAATCATAAATGATATTGACCTAACTTAAATTTAAGTGGAGTTGAAGCTCCAAATCACAAGATAATTGTTAAAACGTAAGTTTATGTCAGATTTATTTTATTAAAGTTGTAAGTTTAAACAACATAATTCGGTATTGTATGCCACTAAGCTTGCAGACAAAATAAATCACATGAAATTTAAATATATAATCAAACTAAATCTTAATTTGAGTAAAAATATATTTCTAATTTAAAATGAAAAACTAAAAATATATCTCTAACTTAAAATCAAATCTATTTGATAATTCAAAAATTGTTATCATTTTTATTAGTCAAGAAAGCTTTTAGTAATTTTTTATTTTTTTAAAGAAGATTCATTGAGGATGCATTAAATTTAGAAAAAAAAAGTTAAAGTCAACATATCTAGTATAAAAGGCTCCCTACTTTATAGAGGTTTGGGGAGGGTTATTATTTATGCAGTCTTCTCTTTGTATTTTTTACAAAGAGACTATTTTCGTAACTTGAACGTGTAATTTTATGATCACAAAGGAGTAATTTTACCGATTGCTCCAATATTCAACCTCAGTACATTAAATTTAAATTTTTATATTAATAAATTGATTAAAAGTATATAATAATTTGTAAAAATATATGTTCTATATAATTTTTTTACTTCCATTGATTTCTATAATTAAAAAAATAATTTTCAGTATCCTTGGCAATATTTTGAGATTTAGGATTTCATCGTAACAAAACAAGCAGAAAGTTAACTTGACAAATAGAAAATAATGCGAAATGGTGAATTTCTACAAGTAAAATAACTGACTATGCATTTTTAGCTCATTTATGTCCCTGAATCGACTGTCAAAACCATCTCTACCACTAGTTCTTATCTGACGCTAGCTAGACCGACATTTTTTTTTTTTGGAAACGAGCTAGACCGACATTAGTTTCCTTCACATGTCAAATTATATGATCAATCAAATCCCACGTACTGAACGCTCACTTTTTGGCTTTCCAGCCATTATCGACTTGTCAGTCTACTCCATCGACCACATCATGCCTGACAAGCTACATCTCCATCCTCCCTTGGAGAAAAGTCTTCCTGAAAACCACCATTCTTGTTATGCAGCTCGATAACGTTTCCATATGTACACGTAGCACATTTTGCTGGGATTGAAGGGTTGAAGAAGAAAGAATCATGAAGCGATTGTGCAGATTGGTGTTGGTGGCACTTGCAATTCTCCTTGTGGGGATTGGAAATAACAAGAGCCAATGGTTCAGTTTCTGAAGATACCCTGAGAAAGATTAAAAGTATAAATGATGAACATCCTTACTTGGGCATCATAGTGCCAAATGCCTTTGAGATGAATCCACTTCTCGAGTCGCCAAGTTTTGTTGCTAATCACAGCTTTCCCTTCATAGACGTCTCAGGTATGCATCAAGTTCATAGTTCATTTCTGCGTTGAGAGATGATTGGCAGTATTGTTCCTTGAATCATTGCTTGTTCATCGTTCTTGAAGCTGACATATTGTGTATACTTATCCGCGGAATTGCTGAAAATCTCAGATGTCATCATTTGAAAGTGCCGAGAAGAAAAAAACGTGTGCGTGATTTAGTTTTTTGTTGTTGTTGTTAATATGGATTAATCAACATATAATTTCATTAATTAAAATTTGTTTTATTTAATAATTTTGAAAATCAAAAAATTTAAATCTATTACATTGTCGATCGAGCATGATTGTGGCGAAACTATCACCATCTCTACTTCCACTGCTTGTTTCGTCCCACAGGAAAAAAAGATTTAGGATGGGGAAGGTAGGAGAAGAAAAGGTTATCATAGTCCTGACTGCTTGAAGTATGGTATGTGTTGGTTTATGCCCTTGTAGCTAATTTTGGTTGTACATTTAATTATATAAAATTTATTTTATTTAATAAAAGATATTCTTTATTAATTATTTAATTATTAATTATAAAGATAAAATTCCTGGAATAATTGTTATGTAATTAGAAATTATAATGTGATTATAATTATAAGATTCAAATTGCATTTTCGTATTATTTCTAAAATGTTCCTAGTTATAGTTTCGTCAAGATGAGGTATTGATGAAATGGTTAGACTAGCACATATTTGTTTTTTTTCTTATGAAGAAAATAATCACTCTCATAGATTAAAGTATAGAGATACTTAAACAGACATGTGGGTGCTTATTAGAGAATAAGTTCACTGAACTGACCCAATTATGAGAATCTCGAATGGAACATTACTTGTGTGTCTGTAGATTATCTCATTATGATGGTTGTATAATTGATTCTTAGACTTGAGATTACCAAAGTTATCTCATGTAGAAATTACTATGTTTTGATGCTACTTATGTTCTATTATTGGAATAGTTCAATTCGGTAGTTATTAGATATAGTATGAACTATGTGGAGATAGTTGAGTAAATCAATAAAGAATTCGTTGTCCTAAAGTAATTAGGAAGAATGTTCTGCTGTTTTTAATTAGTAATGATTTTGGGAATCTCTGGCCAGAGTAAATTAAAATTTGGAAAAGTTGTTTTCAAATATCAATTACAAATCATTTACTAATTAGCAAGAACGAATATAATTGGATTATTTAGAGTAGACACGAATTCTATACTCTAATTCTAATTGGAACATTAGATAACGAAATGATTAATTTATACAAAATAACCATGCATAGACAAGTTAAGTCAAACCAATTTGACATTCCTAATATTTGGGTGGTCATGACATGCTACTAGACGTCAATCAGGATCTATGATTATAAATTATTTAATTAGAGAATTAAAGACAAATTAAAAGGAGTTTTTATTTATCTGATTCTAATTATGAATTAAAATTATAATTTATAATCATGACCAACATATTAGGAACCTAATAGGTCACACATAAAAGGTCTATAAAGGAGAAAGTGAAATTAGAATTAAGTTGGCCTTAATTGAGAAGTTTTAGAAACTTTAAGGGTCAATATGTGATATTTGATCTTATAAGGATTTATTAATAATTATTATTAAAGTTTGACTTTAGTTGTAATTTTAATAAAGTCCAAGGATATGAAAAATAAGATTTTTCATATAAAAAGGAAAAATTAGAAAAATAGATGCTAGCACTTCTTACAATTTTTTCTCTCAAATTCGATTTGAGTTTTTTTTTTCTGAATAGATCTGTGGTTACCGTTAGAGGCTGGAAGATTGAACGACTAATGGAATTGACAGTTTTGGAGAAACATGAAATTGTATCAAGAAATCGGAACAGGTTCGTATAGCTTTGTCTATTTCTTGTTTTATGTTTTTAATTTAATTCTGTTAAAGTTGATTCTATGGAAAAAATTTAAATTCATTCCGCTACGCTTAGATTTAATCTGGAGTATTTTTCCAATAGTATGTATATTTGCTTTTTGTTTCAGTGAGCTTGCCCAAGTTGCAAATCCAACTTCATTCTTCTCTGTTTCTTGTGGAACAACTAAATGCAGGTATAACAACATAATTACTTCTCAGTCTATTTCTTGTCAATGGTATTGTACACTATGGCATTATAGGAAACGCAAATCCTCAACTCCAAATTGGAGATGTGACTATTCCTCAGTATTGGGCTCTTTCAGGCCTCTGGAACTGGCTGGTGACTCTTTGGTTATCATTCCTTCTTTCGTTGTTATGATCATAGAAATATTCTCTACTCATTTGTGAAATTTCCCATCCGTTCCAAATATGAGCAGAGAAATGGAGATGGACCTAATGACATACTAGCTTTAGAGTCTAACGGAGACTACACCAAAAGTATAGGATATCTTAGATTTGCCAATTACAACAATTACATTGCAAACTCGAAACCTATGGATAACATTTTGAACAACGTTTGGTATCAGCCAAATGATATCTTTCCTGTAAATGGAATTCCTGAAGTAAGACAGCATGCATTTTGGGTTCCCGTAGACCACCACTACTTCCAAGTTGCAAAGAAACTCAAGGTAATCTAAAAAAGGATTCCTAACTGTTAAGATATTTATCTCGTTATTTAATTTAGAAATTTTTGTTTATTGGATTTTCAAGATAATGATTAAAATAAATCAAATTAAAATGAGGTATAAACAAGTAATACTTATTATTTGAATTGGATTTTTGGATAAGACTTGAAGCAAAATAGAAGTCTATCTTTATGAGGAGTACATAGAGATCACGTTGGTTTATTGAAGAACGTTGTAAGATAGCTATAGAGTTTCTTTCGTGTGTGATTCTACTTCTGGACTTCTTACATAAGTGACTTGGTGATTGCTTGGTTCTTGGTTTTGTTGTAGGTGTATGCGTGAAAAGCATGGTTTTGGTTTGATTATTTTGGTGATTCGAACAATATTGTGTGATTGTTGAAGTTAAGAGTGGTGTGTGTGTGTGACCCATCATCTAGAATAACCGTGCGTGTGTATGAGGTGGTCGTGGCTGAAGGACAGTATTAATGAGCTGCAGATTTTGTGATGGTGCGTGCGTGACTCTTTTATGTGTGACTCCTTCTTTGTCTTGTTCTGGGTTAGTTGTTGGTGAATGAGCATATCACGTTGCAGTTGAGTGCAGAATATTTCAAGGTAGCTACAGATTGGGTAGGTGCAACTCCATGGGTGCGTGACTTCTTGGCTGCATCGTTTTTGGTTGGCTACATGTGGTGTGTGTGTACAACTCCATCTTGGGTAGCAACAATTGTCAATGATTTTTTTGTGGGATGTGTATAATTTAGTTGGTGCATGTGCTGTGACTTTGTGTTGATATTCATGTGAAGAAGCTAGTGTCATTGGTGAACAACTATCAGATTAATCTTCAAAAGAGCTGAAAACATTGGGAAGTTATTCTTTGTTTCTTTCTCAAGTATTTTTCATTTATGTTGAATTTCGTTTAATCACTTAAATTATTTATTTAGCGTTCTTTTGTTATAAGATTGTTGAGAAAAATTCTCTGTTGAAGTTAGTATGAGGCGGTTTTAATATTGGGTGTAAAATTCTTTCACGGGTAGTAAGGATGAGGGATAGTGTCAAGGCTTGAGTAGTGTTAGCTCAGTAAAGCCTTGTATAAAATTATTGTCATTAGTGAAAGTATTAAGCTGGGTGAGGGTCCCACAGACGTAGGCAAGGTGTGCCGAACTGGGTTACCAAGTTTCAGTGTTGATTTATATTTGTACGTTTAATTTTTCTAGTTTTTAATTGTGCTAGAAACGACTGCAGTAAATCGAAGATTTTTGCGAAACTATTACACCTTCACTAACACTAAAAAATACATATCATCTGGTTCTAAATGTCACATATTAACTCTTTTTGACTTTTCAATGGCTTTTGTGCATGCAAAATATGCAAAACTTGGAGTGGAAGAGATGCATTAACAAGACCTACTTACCCAGAAAACCTGTCGTGGCAAGAGTGAGCAGGGGAGTTAGTGCCAGTGTTTTCGTGGACAACAAAGCTTACAGGGAGTTCCTATACTTCAAATTCAATACCACTCCCAGTGACATGGAAAACGCTGCGATTGCTCTGGTGTGTCACCAACAACAAATGCCTTTCTCACCATAAGGGCTCTGTTAGATCTAGCTGGTGGAGGCTTTGCCCTGTCAAATGAAGCAGATGCTTTTGCTTCATTGGCAGCTCACAATGCGGTGGATGCTTTGGTTAGCTTTGTCGCCTTACTGTTTCCATAGTTGGATCCTCCATCAAGCTGGCAGATTTTGTATTCTAAGGAAAACCAATATATTTAATTTTAATTGATTATTGAGAGTAACTTCAATTAATTAGCGTGTCAACGACCAACACCAGACTGACGAGGCAACTTGCACAGCGTCACAAATCCTCCAGCACACCAAGGTTTTTCTCTCTGATGCCGTCTCTCAATTTGTCCACTCTCCGAAAGTTAGCACCCTCCGCGTAAACTTCAACCCTCAAACCTTGTGTTTGAAATATTTGAAAACTCCATATAAACAACCAACCCTTCCCCTCAGTTCTCTTCCCTCCGGTTAGCAAAAAAGCTTCTCGTCTCATATCCTGAAGATGGCATGCAGAGGTTGCGAATTTCCAAGTGCTCTCTCTTTTTCAGCCCTTGTCTACTCAGATGCATCTTGTGCCTGAATGAATACTCTCATCTGAGATTTCTACACAAGATAATTGAATCATCTAACAACGGTGGCCTGATGATTGATGCACTTCTCTTATAGCTATAAATGCAAAAACACGAATCTGTACCAACTTGATGTACTAAGTTTTGATTCGATGACCTGCTCTGATACTAATTGAAAAACCTGTAGGTTGTAATAGTTTTCGCAAACTTTTAGATTTTACCGTAGTCGTTTCTAGCACAATCAAAAATCAGAAAAATTAAACGCACAAATATAAATCAATACGAAAATTTGATAACGTAGTTTGATACACTTTGCCTACATCTACGGGGCCCTCACCTAGTTTAATACTTTCACTAATGACAATAGTTTTATACAAGGCTTTATTGAGCTGATCCCACTCAACCCTGGACACTATCCCTCGTCCTCACTACCCATGAAAGTATTTCACACCCAATAATACGATTGACTCATGTAACCTCAATAGAGGAGTTTTCTTAGTAATCTTTTAACGAAAGAACAATAAACAAATAACTCAAGTGATTTAAATAACTAGAAATAAAAGCTAAGTGATGGATCTCAATGTACTACCTGCTTTAAAGGGAAGTAAGCCCAACTTCCATTTCCAAGATCATCTTGGAGAGCCAGTGAACCACTGCAACTGGTCCACGTGGATATGTGTGGTCCAATGCCTAAAGAGTCCTTGAGTGGCATCAGGTATTTTTTATTGATGATTGATGATTATTTTAGATACTCATGGCTTTATAGTTTTAAAAGCAAGGGAGAAGTAGCTAATATTTTCAAGCACTTTAAGAGTCTTGTAGAAAATCAATACAGTAGGAAAATCAAGTCAGTAAGAACTAACAATGGAGGTGAGTTTACTATAGAGAAGTTTGAGCTTTTGTGCAGAGAAGCAGGTAGTAAACACCAGTTGATAACTGCCTACACCCCTCAACAAAATGGAGTGGTGGAGAGAAGGAATAGAACAGTCATGGAGATGGTGAAATGCATGCTCAAGGAGAAGGGACTTCCCAAGAAGTTCTGGGTAGAAGCAACATGAACAACTTATTTTCTGCTCAATATACTGTACACCAAAGCTCTTGATGGGAAGACACCTTATGAGATGTGGTGTGGTGTGAAGCCTAAGCTCAAAAACCTCAAGATCTTTGGAAGTCTATACTATTCCCATGTTCCACAAGTCAGAAGAGGCAAGTTAGACAGTAAGAGTGAACCTGCTATATTCGTAGGATATTCAGAAGTTACAAAAGGATATAGGCTTTATTTTCCTGATCTGAATAAAGTCAAGGTAAGCAGGGATGTATATTTCCTTGAGAATGAACAATGAAATTGGCATAGGAAAGAACAAGAGTCAATTGCAAAAGATAGTGAGCAACCTGTTAAGTACTATAGAGGTATGGATTTCACTAATACCTTTATGTTTGATGATGATGCTCCTGAAGATGAGAATGGTGTTGAGCACCAAGAAGAGGGTATTGATCATGTTTCTGTGAGAGGAACAAGAAGTTTGGTAGACATTTATGAGAGGAGCAATGTTGCAGTATATGAGCCCTCTCATGTGCAGGAGGCTTTAAATGATGAGAAGTGGAAAAATTGGATGCAGGAGGGGTTGGAAATGATCCATAAGAACAGAACCTGGACACTTATTGAGAGACCAACCAAAAGGAAAGTAATTGGTCTTAGATGGGTGATAAGTCAATTTAATTGCACATACTTTGGACGTAATTATTATTAAGGGGTTGAAATTATTATCCAAATTTAATGGAATTGTTTTATAATTGTTTACAGATGATTTTCAACACTCTAAGGACGAAAAAGGACCAAAAAGGCGCAAAAGAAAGAAACAAATTCGAAATCCCCAATCTGGACGAAATTAAGAGATTAGGCATGGACACGCCTAAGGTCAGAATCCTAAATCTGCAGATTTTTCAGAATTTGTTCCCAATTGAAACACAATCGTCCAAGATCCTTTTGTCCTCTTTTCAAGAAGTTTCCCACTTAAATTGGAAGACTACTTAATCTGGACAATATCTAATCAAGATAAAGGGAGAGATTCAATTCAAAGAGGGGAGCTTATGGTTGCCGTATACATCTATATATGGGGGGTTGAGGGTTTGCAAGAAGGATCGTATCTTCTTCTCTAGGAATCAATCGTAGCTTAGGATTATGGTAGGTTAGGTGTTTTCTTTCTTGGCTGCCGCACATCAATTCCCTTATTTTTCATCTGCATTATTCAACAGTATCCATCGTATTCTTTCATCTTAGTCTGCCGCACCTTGATTTTATTTTTCTGCATTGTTCAACAGTCCAATCGCATATTCTGTTTTTACCGCACCTTTGATTCTTCCTTGCACACGTTTCTGAAGTCTTCCATGACATCATCGTATTATTTTCTCCACTTAGGGATAGCCGCACCCTTGGATTTTCTTGTTTTTCTGCATTCTCAAAGTAGTATAGTCGTAGATTAGGTTAGGTTTATCATAGGACTTAGGAATCTTTCACTGTCGCACCTTCAATTCTCATTGTTGTTCACGTTTCTGCATAGGTTAATTAGGGATTTTGATTATTTTCATTAAAGACTAGTTATGGAGACTGTTTTGATTATTATTCCTTTTGATTTCAATTCAATTATGAGTAGCTAATTTTCTTGTCTTGGTTAAGGGATCCATGTGACATGTTATTATGGTGAGATTTTCTGGATATTTTTCATGTTGTTGATGAGCATTGGATAATTTCAGATTTGTATTTTTAATTAGATTTGTTGGTTTCTAGGAGCGCTACTAGAGATTAATTGATTCAATCGCTAGGTTAACAAAATTTGACGTTCAATTTTGGTAACCACAAGTAGCAATTAGGATTAACCCCTCTACGTTAGAGTCGGAAAATTCTAAGAAAT
>JAOTAX010000008.1:3771504-3785022 GCA_025629825.1 Erythroxylum guanchezii
TGCTGCTTCCCCTTTGTTTCTTGTAAAAACACGTCTCTTCCCCCAAAGCTGCCGTCAACACCTCCCTATGTAGCTATTTGATGTTTTAATTTAAAAACCACCTTCAAACCCTCGCTTTTCTCCTGTTGGCACTGTGGATATCCAAGACAAAATAAAAGCTTTATCGTTAAAACCCTTCTACGTCGACAATCCCCCTTCGCCAAAAGTTGATTTGACAATTATATATCCTATGCATTAAAACCTTGGCCGGGTCCCTTCTCTCCACGTGTCCAGCGATTCATCCTTTTTAATGTCCCTCCCGGTACTTGTTCGATCCTTAGACAATTAAAAACTCATTCATTTAAAAACCCTCCTTTAAAAGCCACGTAGCCCTTTCTAAGTGTTTTTCCTTGATTTATTTTTTTGTCTGATTTTCGTTATGGGTGAAGAACTCTAACTGCTTCCCACGCCTACCACGTATCCAGCCTGATGGGACAATTAAAAAGGCCACACTTAAAACCTTCTCTGCGTTGTGCTTCTGCTCTCCAAGACGACACGTCTGCTTTGCGTGCTGCCTTCCAACGTTGCCACCTTTTGATTTAATTTGCTCCTCATGCTGCCTCTTAATTCATTTTATTCCTAGCGTCAGATACGTTGGCCCCCTATGCGTCTCCCAAAAACACTGCTGCCTCTTGACTTGCGTGCTTTCTTAATTGCTAATTGCTTCCATATATATATGAAGTCACGCACAATTAAAATGTCACCTATTGCTTCGTGATTTTATTTCCCTCCTTATGCGTGATTTGCGTCAACACCTGGCTGTTGATTTAATTCTCCACCGTGCGTATGCGTGTCTGCCTTTTTCTTGCATAAATTTCCCCCTGGCGTGTATTGCGACAATTTAAAACGATGCCACCTGTTTATGTTGCGTGCTTGTCTTCATGATTTATTGATTTATGGCAGCATGTGATGCATTTCTCATCTATTTTTGTAGCTAATTTATCCAACCATTAAAAATGTCTCCACCTTTAATGCTCATTTGGTTAGACAATTAAAATGCCCCTTTTGTTTCAAAAATATACCAGCATATCCAACCTAACAGTAAACACAAATTAAATATTAGTTAAGCACTTTATCTTAAAAATAGGATTGGAATCACATAGAAATATATGAGAAAATATAAGATAATTCAATCCTATCAGCGTCACCAAGTTCTTTGACCATGGAGTTGACTATCCAAGATTTCACCATAGAATCTGCCCTCCTCCGTCTGGTGAGCAGAGCTCTATCTTCCATTGGTTGCATACATGTTCCATCTATGAAGGAAAGCTTGTCTTTGGCTTTGTTTCCATTATTGATTTGCTCTAGGTTAGGTAACTGTTTCCATTAAAAAGGATAGTAACTAGGATGGCTCCAGAATTTTCAGTGTTTGTCATGAAATATTGTTCCAGATATGGGTTTTGTATAGGGACGGGATTGTTGGTTTCACTATCAACTGTGTTAGACATTTTGGTAGGTAGGGTGGATCAGACTTTAGGCTCTGATACCATGAAAAGAAAGTTTGGTGATGAGGAAATGTTTGTATTTCATCATACGTTGAATGTGTACAGCAAAGAGTTTTTATACTAGAAATGGAGAAAAATTATTAGCTATCTATTTGCTACCGTATGTTGGAGTCTATAACAAAATTGGCATCCAATGCAATTCTATTACAGTAGAAGTTTCTAGTGATCTGTACAGAGGGTAAAGAAATAACAAATGGAATATGTACATGGCTTGTGTGCGTGAGTACGAGTGTTGAGCTTATTGGGTTATGTTGGGTCATGGGTTACCTGTGGGTGTGGGTTAACCCGTGTCTCTTCAGATAGTCTTTTAACAAAAATTCTTTTCGAGCATCAAGACTTGTGGAATCATAAAGAACTAGCCCTAGTAGATTGCAGTGAGAATGAAGAAGTGTTTTCAATTGCTTGCTTAAATGACAAGATTTTCTCTAGGCACTCGGATGGAACCATAAAGGTAACTTCTATGAACAATTTATCATGTTTTAGTACCCAACTTCCAATTTTTTTAATCATCCAAGTTGGAATATAAACACCACATCAGAAGTTGGTTCTCAGCTTCTGAAATAGCTGGAAGTTGTTGGTTCTCGCAACCATTTTACAAGAAACTTGGCGAATATCAAGCTTGATGATATTCTGTCTCTCAAATTTCTTAAAGGTTTGGACAACCAGGACAATCATTCTTCAACTCATCCAAGTAATTCGTGAGCATACTAAGGCGGTCACTAGCTTGACAATCTTACAATCAGGAGAAAGATTGTATAGTGGTTCAGCAGACAAAACATCAAGGGTATGCTCTCCAATTCTTTTATGGGGTAGTGAGCATTAGTTTCCTGATGTAAACTGAGACTGTCCTCACACCTGGGAATGCTTCTTTATTGTAATGAACAGGTCTGGGATTTTAGCGGTAAAACACTGCGCTGCGTTCAAGTGCACGATATGTGTAGATGTTATCTATCACACATAGGTTCTTTTTAGATCAACTCTAATAGAGAATTGATAAACTACTCAAATGGTATTTAAAGGAAATTCAAGAAATCTGTAGCACTGATCTGTTAAGCAAAGAATAGAGATAAGAGAGAGAGTTTCGAGTATGATGTGTGTAATCAGAGTTTATTGAATGTATCAGTTCTTTTAACTTTGATATCTCATATTTATACACTGTTAACTGCTAACTGTCTTTAACAGAAAGTTTTTTTTAATTACAAAGAGACATTACAACACTAGATCAGCGCGCGGGGATAGACCGCGCCTAGAGCGTCGCGACGGAAGAGCTCGTGGATGCCAACAGGGGGCTCCTGAAGGACTTGAAAACCCATAATGGAACTGGTAGCTAGGCTAGCGAGACTGTCTGCGCACTGGTTCCCTTCCTGGTAGACATTTGGAAAAGAACCGTCCACTCCCGGGTCAACAGCTGCTGGATACCTGTCACCAAAGCAGAGGACTCAGTTAGAGTTAGAGGCGGAGCAGAAAGAAGATTAATAACCTCGAGGGAGTCGGATTCGACCACCACCTGACGAAAACCCAGATCCCAAGCGAGGTTGAGCCCTGAGAGCACCCCTCCTCAGCTCAGCAAGGAGGGGCGAACCCTGCCCGAATCGGTGCAGCAAGCCCCCCAGCCAATTCCCATTCCAATCACGAATAAGCCCCCCGGCAGAAACTGAGTTGGAACCCCGGGTGGCTGTATCATCAGAATTAACCTTCACCCAGTCGGGGGCAGGCTTAACCCAACCCACGTAGGAGCCGACAGGGAGTCCCCGGGGGGGGGGGGACATATAACCCTCTAGAGCCCTAGCGCGGGCAAGCCAGTCCACGTAATCCAGAATAACGGTGTGACTCGCAACCGGCCAGACAAAGCCCGGCGTGAACAGGCAACTGTTGCGTCACTTCCAAAGGAACCAGCAAGTAACACAAAAAAGCGTGGCCCAAGCGTCCTGTTGTTGCACCAGAGTATGCTTACTTCCATTTGACTTGCATTCTCTGAGTCATCACTACTTGTCTACTTCAATATAAATCCAGTTCTAAACCTAGTTGTTGCCAACAACATTTTCATACTTTATTCCGCAAGGAGCTGGTGTGAAGGTAATCATATAAAATCCTGTGCTTTCCAAAATTTCTACCTAATCTTATCTACGTATGATTAGGAGCCAAAATCAAGGTACTTTGTATTCACATGTGTGACTAATGACAGACATCTGTTTCCTGTTAGGTTCACTCTTGGAATGGAGGATCCAAATTGTTAAACCAAGCTCAGTACGTGAACTGCTTGGCTCTCGCTCAAGAAAAATTATACTATGGATGCCAAGACAGTAGCATTCAGGTATGACACCTAAAAGCAGGACATATCTGCATCCATCAACTTCAAATGATTCTTACTGCTTTCTCCAAATTGAAGTTTGTTGAACGTTGGCATTCAGTTTCCAATAAGCTAGAGTTTCAGTTCTAGTAGGATTTTTATTCAGTTTTAATATAGGACTTTAATTCCTATTTTTTAGTAGATTACTTACAAATGTTCTTATTTGTTGCAATTAGCTTTATCTTTGGATTAGAATTAGAATTCAAGTAGGATTATTATGTTTTTGTTTTCTATTTAAACACTTGTCATCGTTAATAAAAGTACCTCTTTTTCTGCAATTTTAGCAATCGTATTCCTTCTCTTATCCTTCATTCTTTCTTTCTTCTGTTCTGTTTTTTGTTTTGCAAAATAGTAGCCATGCCACGCTACAATTATCCAACAGTGGTATCAGAGCATTAGATGGTCTTATAGGACCTGTAGAAAATTTTTTGATGCAGTTTTTTGAATCACAAAATCAATGTCCAAAATTTTTAACTACTGCAGCTGTTTTGATCTAGTCTCAGTAGCTTACATACTTTTATTTTAAACTTGCTATTGCTACTATTTTTGAATCTGTTTTAAACAATTTTACAGTAGCAACTCTCTCATATTTTCAACTTTTTTGTTGCTGTTTTTTGAACAATTTTTTAAACCTCTTTCAAACTTGTTTTAAACACTTTGCAGCAGCATATCTACATCTATTTTTAAACCTTTCTTTTAAACCAAAATCAAAATGTCCTCTAGTAGCATTGCTTTAAATCCTCCAGAATTCTTTAATGGTGAAAACTATCAAATATGGTCAGTAAAAATGCAGTCTTATTTAGAGGCCTTTGATCTTTGGGAAATTGTAACAGAAGATAAACCGGTGCCTCCTCTACCCAAAGATCCCACCATGGATCAAATCAAGTTCAACAGTGAAGAAAAAGCAAAAAAATCCAAAGCCAAGATGCTCATTCAAAATTCTGTAGGGGACTCTGTCTTTTACAGGATCATGACTTGCAAGACAACAAAGGAAGCTTGGGATAGATTGAAAGAAGAGTATCAAGGAAGTAACAGAACCCGACAAATGCAAGTGCTGAATTTGAAGAGAGATTTTGAGTCTCTAAACATGAAAGAGGATGAAACAATAACCAGGTATTCTGATCGTATTTCTTTAATTGTTAACAACATCAGATTGCTTGGAGAAGATTTTCCTGGCAGGAGAATTGTAGAAAAGGTTCTTGTAACTCTTCCGGAGAGATTTGAATCCAAAATATCTTCTCTTGAAGAGTCCAAAGATCTCAACGAGATATCATTATCTGAGCTAATGAATGCTCTTCAAGCACAAGAACAAAGAATAACCTTTAGGCAAGAAAAGATTACCGAAGGTGCATTTTATATGCAAAACCAACAAGCTGGAGCAGGAAAGAAGAATTTCAACAAGAACAAGACCAACAACTGCGAATACCCACCTTGTGCACACTGCAGTAAAACTACTCATCTTGAAAAATATTGTTGGTGGAGGCCTGATGCAATATGTGGTACATGCAAACAACTTGGGCACGTTACTAAGGTTTGCAAATTCAAAAACAACGATTGTCAAACTCAACAAGCACAAATTGCAGATGAAGTTTACGCTCAGGAGGAGCAACTTTTTTGAAGCTTTGAAGAATTTGTCACCAGAATGCCAAGGAGGAGTGTTGAACGTTGGCATTCAGTTTCCAATAAGCTAGAGTTTCAGTTCTAGTAGGATTTTTATTCAGTTTTAATATAGGACTTTAATTCCTATTTTTTAGTAGATTACTTACAAATGTTCTTATTTGTTGCAATTAGCTTTATCTTTGGATTAGAATTAGAATTCAAGTAGGATTATTATGTTTTTGTTTTCTATTTAAACACTTGTCATCGTTAATAAAAGTACCTCTTTTTCTGCAATTTTAGCAATCGTATTCCTTCTCTTATCCTTCATTCTTTCTTTCTTCTGTTCTGTTTTTTGTTTTGCAAAATAGTAGCCATGTCACGCTACAATTATCCAACAAAGTTCTAATTGAAACCATCTGGTTTTCCAGAAATAGACTTGACAATTGAAACAATCGCTATCATTCAAACTAGATCTAGGAAATTACTAGGAAAAGCAAATCCTGTAAATACACTGTAAATTCGTGACGGGCAAATTCATTCAGCGACCTCCACAGTCGATGGATCAGTAGTGAAGGTATCTCTTAAACTGAAAGTATCTTGCATTTGATTTCTTTCTTTTCCTACCAGTTTCCACATTGTTATAGTTCTGTACACAACAGAAACATAGTCAGAACAAATCAAATTAATCAATTGAATGGCCTAAATACTATGACTATCAAGATCCAAAGGAACTCATCAGGTTTCAAACTCTATAAATTCCAACCAAGTAGCAGCTATTATAAGAAGTTTGCCAAAACCAAACACAAGTTGAGTTGGGGCCATTGAGCTGATTCTTAGATAGGTTTCCTGTGACTAACAACAACGATCCACCTTTTGGCTGCCATAGGTTTGGAGCACTCCAAATTTTGATCTAGTTGGTACACTGTCCACAACAATGGAATTGAGGACAATGGCAATTAGCTCTGATCTAATATACTTGGGATCTAGAGGAGGAACTGTTGAAATTTGGGACTGAAAGAAGCATAATAAAATAGAAGTGCTCCAAACTATACTAATGCCAAGGTTCTTTGCATGACTCTTGACACCAACGAAGAAGTGCTAGTTATTGGAACCTCAGACGATAGGATCCGGGTAAAACTTCATCCTCGTAATCATCTAATTTTAGACCTTATTCAATAGTTTAAGCATTTGGGTAGGATCTTTCCTTTTTTCTATTAACTTAACACTGCGCGATTTGCAGGCGTGGGACTTGAGCTAGAAGTGGTGGGTGCTGTATATTTTTACCAATACTGTTCTAAGAAAAATATAGACCATAATTTTTCAGTTATAGAAATAATCTTCATCTCTTCAACTGTAAACAATTATTTAGATACTTGGTAAAATTTACAAGAGATAATTATTCTTAGTATATTTCTATCAACTCTTATCCTAGGAGATTTTTGTGTACATTACAAAACTGCAAAAAAGAAATTGAAAAAGAAGAGAATCTTAGAGTCAAAATTAAATCACCTCATTTACTTATGCAATAATACACATTAAAAATTTCTAGACTATCACACAATATGATATGGTAATCGATTTTTTGACAATGAAAATTGGTCCAAGACTCTGGGAAGATGGGGATGTTCGTCAACCAAAAAAACAAGGGCAACATAGTGACAACTAATATGCCAACATCTAATAGCGACACTAAGATACTTTACAACTTTTGCAGGACCATCCAATCATATATAATAATTGGTTTTAAAATGTAATGTATTTGAAACAAAGAAAACAATTGGAAAGTAAACTTTTACAATCTATTTAAATAGAGCAAAAATGTTGGAAAAAAGGAATAAAAACCGAGAAGGAAGGTAAGGAGTTTAGTAGTTTAACTCATGTAATTATGTTCTATTGCATAATGAAACCAAGGCTATGCCTACTTAAATAGACTTAAAAATAAACTAAACTCAGCAAAAAAATAAGCAATCATTTAAGAAAGTTGTTAAGCACTATCTCATGTAATCCTCCACTAATAGTTAGAGAATATCAACAAAATATCACATGCTAACTTGACCGCTTACTCCACTAACATCATAATGCTAGAAAATAAGAACTAAGAATAAATTAATTTAATTATTTTGAAGCATTTGCTAACACTATCCTTTGCTTCAAAATTTCATGGACGGAGAACTTCTCTCCTGATGTAATACATTTCTCATCACGGTGTTTAAATTTGTTAATGCATGTTATCGCCAACTTACAAATATTGGAGCACATTTCTCCATGTGCACTTCTTACTAACAACTCTAAAAAAGAGTTTCTTCTTGTGGCACTTGTACTATATTTGTTTCTTCTTCATTTTAAAATATGCAGTCTTTTTGTAAATGCCCAAACTTCTTGCACTTGAAGCACCGCGATTTTCCTTTGTGACAACAATTCTTCTTTTTATGGTCGGACTTTTTACAATTTGCACATTAGAGAATTTTACTTTTATCCTTTGAAGAGGAACTCTTAACTATATATTTTCCTTTGATCTTATCACAATTCTCTCCATTCCTCATTATTCTTCTTTGGTTCACAACTTAAAGAGCGCTTAATAACTCTACAAAGATTATATTTGATAGATCTTTAGTAATTTCAAGTGATGAAAATTTTGACTTGTACTTTTCTAGAAACGTCACAAGAAGCTTGTCTACAACCCTTTGAGTAGGAAATTCTTCACCAAGTAACTTGATTTGATTGACAATAGACATAAGTTTACTCTCATATTTCTTAACACTTTCATAATTCTTCATTTTTGACATCTCAAATTTTCTTTTGAATTTAAAATTTGCACAATCTTAATCTAAATGTTGCCCTCAAATTCTTCTTTAAGCTTCTCCCATATTTTTTTTAGGAGATTCACATACTACTGTACTCGTGAAAATTCCTTCTGTCACCACATTATGAACTTCCATTATGCAAAAAGTAGGAAATGAATAAGAAATGACTATGAAAAAAATGATTAAAAAAAAAAGATCCAAACCATGCGGACTGTATTTCTGTGATATTCTATGGATCTACATACTTTCTCTGGAACCGACCTCCCACAGCCCAATGTCACCCACATTGGTACCAACTATAGCAGAAACATAAACGGAAACTCACAAGTGAATTTCTGGCTAGGATGGATCACAAGATACATGATGTCAACCAAATGAAATATAAATTACCTAGAAGAAGAGTCTGTTGGACTGGATGAAAATCCATGCTCACAGGAGCTGACTTGATTAAAGGTGCACACTAAGTTTTTGGCAAGTCATCAGGTGCACTAAAAGCCTGCCTATGACCATATCCAGAAATGATACAGGTCGCACATTGACTGGCAAATTTACCAAAAAAACAATGATAAATGTAAATTTGGAAGATAATGCCTTAAAACATGGCAACAGAAGTCCATATCAAATAAGTGAGAAGAAAACAGGCAACTCATCAGAAATACCCATAGGCCTTGTTCTTTTTGCAAAATGATCTGAATCTTCTGATGGGTAGTCTACATAAGCGTTTGTTGGAGGTGTCCTAAATAATTTTCAATAATGAAATGCTTAAACTGAGGCCTGTCCAATTAGCCCATTTTCCATACTTAATAACATTAAAAAAATAAAATATATTTTTAGTGGTAACAAATTTTTAATCGTCAAATAGATTTGATTTTGAGTTAGAAATGTATTTTTACTTTGTTATCACTTTTATTAGTCAAGAAAGTTTTTTGTATTTTTTATTTTTTTACTGAAGATTCATTGAGAATGAATTAAATTTAGAAATTTAAATTTTATATTAATAAAATTTATTTAACGTATATAATAATTTGTAAAATTATATGTTCTATATAATTTTTTTTATAAATTACCAATTCAAATACAACTTCCATTGATTTCTTTTATAAAAAAACAATTTCCAGTATCCTTGGCAACATGATGAGAGTTAGGATTTCATCTTAACAAAATAAGCAGAAAGACTTGACAAATAGAACCTAATGCGAAGTGGTGAATTTCTACAAGTAAATCACCGACGACTATACATAATTAGCTCATATGTCCCAGAATCGACTATCAAAACCATCTAGTTCTTTTAATGATAAATGGAGAGACTTTTCCTTGAGAAAAAGTCAGAGAATGTTCCTTAGAATCTTAAATAATCACGTTTTAGTTTTGACAAAATAAAAAACCTTTCTAGAACCTTGTTTTTCTGAAAATTAATCCAAACTGTTGGCTGCTACTATGGTACAAAGACCTTTTCTTGTACGATACCGATACCAAACCAAAGTACTATGGATGTGTCTGAATCTGATGCCAGCTAAACCGACATTGGTTTCTTTGACGAGTCAAGTTACATTACCATCCATTCAAATCCCACGTACCGAAGGCTCGCCTCTTAACTTTCCAGCCATTATCGACTAGTCAATCTATTCCAAGTACCACACGTCATGCCTAACAAGCTACATCTTTATCCTCCCATGGAGAAAAGTCTTCCTCAAAACTATCATTCTTGTTAGGCAACTCGATAACTTCTCCATATATACACGTAACACATTTTGCTGGGATTAAAGGGTTGAAGAAAAGAGAATCATGAAACGTTTGTGCAGGATGGAGTTGGTGGCACTTGCAGTTCTCCTTGTGGTGATTGGAAATAAGAGAGCCAATGGTTCAATTTCTGAAGATACCATGAAAAAGATCAAAAGTATAAATGATGAAGGTCCTTACATGGGCATCATAGTGCCAAATGCCTTTGAGATGAATCCACTTCTCGAGTCTCCAAGTTTTGTTGCTAATCACAGCTTTCCCTATATAGACGTCTCAGGTATGCATCAAGTTCATGGTTCATTTCTATGTTGGGAGATAACTGGCAGTTTTGTTGGTTGAATCATTGTTTGTTCATCGTGCTTGAAGCTGACATATTGTGTATACTTCTCCACGGAATTGTTGAAAAATCTCAGATGTCATCGTTCTCTAATAGAAAGTATCGAGGAGATACTATTTTTTCATTCGAATTCAAAATTAATATATTAAATTTATTTGATTAGCATTCATGTTAAATTTTAATTTTAAATTATATTTAGACTTAAATTTCACAATTAGGTTTAATTTGATTTAAAGTGGTCTAATCAATCAAAATAAAATTAATATTTTTTAAAATTATATTTTATGTATTAAGTATGAATAAGTCAAAATGACATTATTTTATTTAATTAGTTTGAAAAATTAAAATTTTGATCCTATTCGATACTCGATCGAATTTTATAATACGGCTCGTAATCAAAATAAAAAAGGCTTATAACCTGAGCCCGAGCATTGGTCTGGCGCACCTATTACCTATCTCTACTTACACACTTGTTGCGTTCCACAGGAAAAAGATTTAGGATGGGGAAGGTAGGAGAAGAAAAGGTTATCATAGTCCTGACTGGCTTGAGTATGGTACGTACATTTGCTTTTCGATTCAGTGAGCTTGCCCAAGTTGCAAATCCAACTTCATTCTTCTCTGTTTCTTGTCGGAACAGCTAAATGCAGGTATAACAACACAATTACTTCTCAGTCTATTTCGTGTCAACGGTATTGTGCTCTATGGCATTGCAGGAAACGCAAATCCTCAACTCCAAATTGGAGATGTGACTATTCCTCGGTATTGGGCTCATTCAGGCCTCTGGAATTGGCAGGTAAATCTTTGGTTATTGTTCCTTCTTTCGTTGATATGATCATATAAATATTCTCTACTCGTTTGTGAAATTTCCCATTCGTTCCAAATATGAGCAGAGAAATGGAGATGGACCTAATGACACACTAGCTTTAGAGTCTAACGGAGACTACACCAGAAGTATAGGATATCTTAGATTTGCCAATTACAACAATTACACTGCAAACTCGAAACCTGTGGATAACATTTTGAACAACGTTTGGTATCAACCAGAGGAGATCTTTCCTGTAAATGGAATTCCTGAAGTAAGACAGCATGCATTATGGGTTCCTGTAGACCACCACTACTTCCAAGTTGCAAAGAAACTCGAGGTAATCTAAAAATGGATTCCTAACAAATACATATGATCCGGTTCTGATTGTCAACCATTAACTCTTTCTGACTTTTCAATGGCTTCCGTGCGTGCAAAATATGCAGAACTTGGAGTGATGCATTAACTCGACCTGTTTACCCAGAAAACCTGTCGTGGCAAGAGTGAGCAGGGGAGTTAGTGCCAGTGTTTTCGTGGACAACAGAGCTTACAGGGAGTTCCTGTACTCCAAATTCAATACCACTCCCATTGACATGGAAAGTGCTGCGATTGCTCTGGTGTGTCACCAACAGCAAATGCCTTTCATCACCATAAGGGCTCTGTCAGATCTGGCTGGTGGAGGCTCTGCCCTGTCAAATGAAGCAGATGCTTTTGCTTCATTGGCAGCTCAAAATGCGGTCGATGCTTTGGTTGGCTTCGTCGCCTTGTTGTTCCCATAGTTGGATCCTCCATCAAACGGGCACGCTTTGTATTCCAAGGAAAACCAATATATTTACTATTAATTGATTATTGAGAGTAACTTCAATTAATTAGCGTGTGAACGACCACCACCAGACCGACGGAGCAACTTGCACAGCGTCACAAATCCTCCAGCACACCACGGCTTTTCTCTCCGACGCCGTCTCTCAGTTTGTCCGTTTTCCGAAAGTTAGCACCCTCGGCGCAAACTTCAACCCTCAAACCCCTGAACCTTGTGTTTGAAACAGTTGAAAACTCCGTTATCAACCACCAACCCTTCCCCTCAGTTCTCTTCCCTCGGCCGGTTAGCAGAAAAGCTTCTCGTCTCATCTCCTGAATCATGCTTTATTAGGAATTTTTTTGTAGATATGTATCATAGTTAATGTAAATATTCGTTTTCTTTTTATTAGGAGATTAGGTGCTAAAGTTTAGGAGAGATTTTTTCTATCTTTTGTGTTTACCGTGTATATATGGGTTTGCATCAAAGGAATGAAAGACACAGAAAATTCCCACAATCATTCTATTGATTTCTTCATGGTATCAGAGCCGGTTTTGAACTGGTAAGATCTGCAAATGGCTGGTGGAGAAGGTGGTTCCGGTGAAGGGACTGTTGTACGGAAAACGATTTCTCCGTACGATATTACCTCGCTTGATAATCCTGGAATTACAATCACTCAAGTACAATTGAAGGGAGAAAACTATGAAGAATGGGCTCGCTCTTTCCGAACGGCGTTACGTGCTAGGAAGAAGTTCGGATTTATTAACGGATCGATTAAAAAATCCGGTGATACGTCAGCCGACATTGAAGATTGGTGGACCACTAACTCGTTGTTAGTTTCGTGGATCTGCAACACCATTGAACCAACTCTCCGATCCACCATATCACATGTTGAGGTGGCAAAGGATTTGTGGGATGATATCTGAGAGAGATTTTCAATGGCCAATGGACCAAGAATTCAACAACTTCGATCTGATCTTGCAGATTGCAAACAGAAAGGATTGACAATTGTCAATTATTTCGGAAAATTGAAACTGATATGGGATGAATTGGCAAATTTTGACCAGTTGCCGACTTGTAGATGTGGGAAATGCACTTGTCAACTTTCTGCCGAGTGGGAAAAACGACGAGAAGAAGAAAAGGTTCATCATTTTCTGATGGGATTGGATGGGATATACAGCACGGTTAGATCCAACATCTTGGCTAACGATCCATTGGCATCCTTGAACAAGGCCTACTCAATGGTTATTCAAGAAGAACGAGTGAAGACCATATCTCGTGAAACGGAAGATCGTCCTGATGTGATGGCTATGGCGGTGCAAAGTCGAGGCCGTGGAGAAAGTAGGGAGAAAGGGGGGGTTTGTTCCCATTGCAAACAATCTGGACATGATTATGATAATTGTTTTGCTATTATTGGGTACCCTGAATGGTGGGGAGATCGACCCCGAGGAACTGTGAAAGGTGGAGGCCGTGGCAAGAACTCGGGTCAGCGTCAATCAGGTGGCCGAGGACGGGGAGGGCAGCGAGCTAATGCTGTCCAGACCCA
>JAOTAX010000008.1:3816280-3843232 GCA_025629825.1 Erythroxylum guanchezii
CTGTCTGTTTTTGGCTTGTTTCTGTGTCATCAATGGATTACTGAGACATTTCTATACATGGGTCTTTTCGTCCGCAATCTGGATCCCAGGAAAGTTTATAACTTTTACGGGTTTTGCAATTGCATTTGTTTTTATTAGAAGGGTTTGGTTAAGAGACATTGGAAAGGTCTCCACTTTACTCAGAGTTTGGAGTTGGATTGTTTTTACGCATATACGTTGGGCAAAGACTCTGACTTTTAATTACCTGTTTGTGTATGTCATTGGTTTGGCAGGATTATATACCCACAGTGTTCGATAATTTCAGTGCTAATGTGTCTGTGGATGGAAACTTTGTCAATTTGGGACTGTGGGATACTGCAGGTATGTTATTAAGTATTCATTCACTTGAGAGCTCTTGAAGTTACAGCTTGTGGTAATTACAGAGGCTGGTGGTAGGTTCGCTCACCATCAAATTAGTTATAACTCTTCTTCTTATACCCATCAAAGGTCAGGAAGATTACAGCAGGCTGAGACCACTGAGTTACAGAGGTGCAGATATATTTGTGTTGGCATTCTCATTAATTAGCAGGGCTAGTTACGAAAATGTTCTCAAAAAGGTAGGAACTTCTCGACTTTTGTGTTTTGTCCCTTTACAACTATCCATTTCCTTGTGTGTGTTCCACCAACAGTTCCAAGTTAAAATTCCCATCTCACATTCGCTTTGTAGCAGACCTGAAAACTCTTTTTATCCGGTGAAATGTGCTCATGGTGAAATATCTGTTCTTTGGTTGTTTTTGATCCTTATTTAACTGGAATTTAAATTGATCTTCAATCAGTGGATGCCTGAACTTCGTCGATTTGCACCAAATGTTCCAATTGTTCTTGTTGGAACTAAACTAGGTGAGCAAGTTGCAACATTTGAAATGTGATGATGCAAATTGGTTTTGTGCATCAACCATTTGTTTTCACCATATTGATAATATGTTTACTTTTAACAGATCTTCGTGATGACAGAGGATACATTTGTGATCCTATGAATCCTAATATCATAACGTCCGCACAGGTATGTGTAAAATACATTTGGTTTCCTTCGCAATTGGTTCATATTAGGGAGAAAAATGGTACGCATGTCTTCAACTAAATCCAGCTTTTATAATCAGGGAGAGGAACTAAGGAAACAGATTGGTGCAGCAGCATACATTGAATGCAGCTCCAAGACCCAGCAGGTAGTTCCCGATGAAAATTAGAAATTCAAGAATCTTTAAATAGTGTATCCTCTAGGTTCCTTCATTGGTTATAATCCCTAGTCTGCTTTTTTGAGTGATTACGCAGAACGTCAAAGCTGTTTTTGATACCGCAATCAAGGTTGTTCTTCAACCTCCGAGGAGGAGAGAACTAGAAAGTAAAAGAAGGCATCGAAGTTCTGGTCGAGCAATTGCGTTAGTACTTCTACTTCTTCAATACCTTGGATGTGTTCATGAACTATATATAGTGCCTTTAGAAGGAAAATACACAATACCAGTTCCAAGGCTAGGATATAAATGCATGAGATCTTCGTTAACTAACAACAATGGCTCCCATAACTAGCAAATCCCCTAATTCACCATGATAATATGCACCTTGATTTAAACTGTAAATGTTCAAAGGAAGTCCTGTGGCAAGTTCTAAGGACTGGTTTCCCAATATTTTAATGCAAGGTAAGCATCCCGTAGACCTTTGCCTCAAATGATACAAACTAGATTCATATAGGAAAATGGGTAGTCCTCTTTATGTCACCATCACCAAGCATCAGTCTCAAATGCTTTGCATATTATGAAACTGAAACCAAGACCTGTAGAATCATTATAGACTAAGTACACATTTGTAGTCCACTAATCCGCCAGTGTACTTGGTTTTTTTGTTTAACAAATGCAGGAGCATCATGTGTGGAGGTTGTGTTGCGTAGATGTAATGGGCGACCACAAAAAGAACACCCCCTCCACCGTAGACCACCCCCAAGAAATGAAATTTGGATGGTGCTGACAGAACACTGAAATTTAAGATTTGCTTGCTTTTATGTGTTATATATATTAGCCTAAGGCCTTAGTAACTAGGAAACAGTTAATTTTCATCTCACGAACTGGTTGGTCGAAGCTTGGAGGGAATCGATCATTCTCTCAACCTTGTCATTGGTAGTAAAGTATAAATTAAGTTGTAGTTTGTGGTACGGGATAAAAAGGTATAGCTTGTTTTCTAGTCGTTTTTGTATACAAGTTACTTCATTTTTGATAACATTACAAGAAGCTCGAAATGGGACGTGATTAACTTCTCATTTACTAAGTTCAAATTTTAATTAGGTAATACTTTAAATGACTCGTACTTCACCGTCGTTACATTTAATTCGGTTAGGTTGAGCTTGTTGAAGTTCGCCTGGGCCGCGGGGCCTGCAGCAGATTCGTCCGACTTCGACTGGTAACGTTTCGACGATAAATGTGGGAACTTGGACATTAAGTTTGTTACTCACAGTCAAATGGCAAAAGATTTGCAAATAAACCGAACGAAGAATTCAAACCGATAGCAAAACAACAGGATAGCAGGTTTTGGCAAGCAATTCAACATTTTAAATGAGCTGCAAAATTGTCCACATGTAATTATTATAAGTGAATAATAATCATTAGTTCCTAGATTATACAGGTGATTGAGGACCTGTGAGCTGCTCTCCTGTAGAATTTCTTCACGCTATTGCGGTAGAACACGTCTATATATCATAAAGAAACTGATATTTAAAACTTGTTCTTCTTGTGCCCATCTAATCTGATTATCTTCCTCCAATTCATTCCCATCAGTTAGAACTTCAAGGCAGCTTGGAACAGACTGATAAATCAGTGGAAGAGAGAATTCTTATTCTGGGGGTAGAAGAGCTATCTCAATTTCTTGGAGTGATTTTCCTTTGGTCTCCACCGCGTTTCTTTTCACAAAAGCCACAGCCAACAAACAAAAAGTCGCAAAAATAGTGTATAAGACTTTTGGTCCCAATAGCTCCAGTAGACGCAAGAATAACAACCCCACAAAGAAATTTACCACCTGTCCAAAGAGTGCCAGTTGTATCTCCAATAAATAAGACATTTATTTAGCACCAAAGATGCAAGAGTAGATTGTACGGTTTGTTTTCTGGATGTACCCAAATAATGAACTTTGTGGTCCAGATAAAGTCTTTACAGTATCAAATTGTCATAATTCACAATTCCAAACTATTCAGATTTCTATTAAAGCTTTGCACGAAACAATAGATACCTATATACCAATGATGAAAGGAAAGCAGGGACTTACCCAATGCACAGACATACAGACTGCCATAGCTTTTGCCCTTATTCGACTGGGGAAGATCTCTGGTAGTAGGAGACTTGGAACTGGACCAGCTCCTAAAGCAAATGTAAAGACAAACCTGAAAAGAAAATTTCCTCATTATGGCCCCTAGTCCTGGCATTTTTAATCGAGAAAGAAATATCTTTCATCTGTTAGAAATGCATAGCCCTGTCAGGTGATTAATTGAGAGTGAACCAAAACGCCTGCTGCCTGCCTATCAAATGTCCTTTTTTCTTTTTCAGTTCTCATTCCCGAATACATGATATAGCAGTAACAACCTCGACAGATGAAATTTTATCAGGAGAAGATGATGGCAAGATTTCTGTTTTGTTTCGGACTCTCAGAACCTGAATGAGGTTGTCAGTCGTAACTCTGTTGTCTGCCTATCACAATTGAAATTTCAATTCGCTATAAAATTCACAGAAATTGGAATGAAGTTATTCGATTGTTATGGTAGCACCAAAGAATTATATTTTGAGTAAAAAAAGTTCCATTACAAGACTATAGAAGTCATCATAATCCTAAGCACTAGATTACATGTATAATTATGGTAAACATCAGACTTGGAATTCAAATTCAAATTCTATATCGGATCTCAGAACATGTTCTTTCTTAATTTATCCAATTTAGGTTCTCCATTGATTCTGTCTGTAAATGAAAAGGAAAATATCTTGGAAACAAATGGACTATAAGCATAAATAATAAGCAATCTTAGTTTCCCTAGCGACCTGATAAGCAAGTAACAGGGACATAAGTTGTGAGAATATCTGATCATCTTAAACATGAAAAAGAGAGCACTTACATTAGCATGCCACCGATAGATAGGTAGAAAACTCCAGAGTTCAACATAGAAAAACAAGCAGCAGCAACTTGAAGTCCCATGGAGATGGCCTGACATTGCAGAATGTTCATTAAATAGAAGTCAGGTTCAGAATATCATTCACAGAATATCATTCATTTAAAAATGCATATGCTGCGTGGTAGAAAAAAAACCTTTTCTTTATATATGCTAGCAACATGTCAATGATGCCAGAAAGACAAGTAAATTAAATTCTAAGAGCATGTATTTAAAATTCACCATTCCGAGGAAGCTCCAAAGGAGTAGCACCTTCCTTCCTAGTTTGTCCATCAAAGCCATAGCAATAACGGATCCTGAAGGCAATTGCCGTGAGTTAGTCAAAAGAAAAATGGCAACCACGAATAATCAACATTCACAAGGGAGAAAAAGCAATCAAATAATTGGTACCTGAAAGATTGGCGATTCCAATAAAGACATTTGCCATATTTGATGGGACACCAGCGCTTTTAAACACGGTTGAGGAGAAATAAAATACAGCATTTATACCAGATAGCTGTTGTAAAGCAAATAGGGTTGACCCAATAAAAACAACTGCAAAAGGAACACGTGAATAACAAAGCGAAAGAAACAAGACAAAATTAAGCAGGAAACGAATATGAAGTCATAATAGTAACAGCCACTGTTAATGGTCAACCAAAAAGTATCAACCATACTCACAAAGCCTGTCAGATTACCTCTGAAATGGCGACCATAAAGCAGATCTGAGAATTTGACAGACTCCACATCATCCCCTCTATCTAATTTAGATAACTCTTGCATCGCGAATTTGACATGTGCTCCACCTAACAGCCTCTCAAATTCAGTTTCGGCTTCGGCAATTCTTCCTTTCTGTACCCAAAAAATATAGGAACTATGGGAATCTGAAAACAGCAGATACTATTTCTATATGGATTATTTCATGCGGGATGAGCATAAGTACAATTTGGTATCAAGACTGATCAAGTAAAAAGAATTCAATGTGCATGTGTGAGTACACTGTGTACAACTCACAGAGAAAAATAGAGAAGACTGAGACAGAACATTGTTATATTAAGATAGGTGAGGAACATATTTTCTCAACATAAACATGTTTTTCTCCTTTCAATTTGAAGAACACATGACTAATGTGTAGAAAATCTAGGTTCCAAAAGTATATCTCTCCTTCTCCAGTGCAGGAAATCAGTACATTGCTGAAGACAAATAAAGCACATGAATGTAAAGGGAACAAACCTTGTACAGCCAATGTGGAGACTCCGCACAGAAGAGCATAGCAAAAGCAAGTATGGAAGCGGGAATAACAGATACCCAGAAACACATGCGCCACCTGCTCATGAATGTTTCAGATAAGAAATAAAATATCTATGAATAACATGCTGACAATACATGGCATGGTTCTATTTGTACATCCCTTACCAGCCTGCAATTTGTCTCACAGGAATTCCTACAAACAGAGCCCCCATAAGTCCTAGACATGTTGCAATCTGGATGAAGCTTCCATATGTACCCCTTACAAAGGAGGGTGATACCTGTTTGTGACGATTATGCCAAATAGATATAAAATGAAACATTTTTCTGATGCAGAAGGGACAATACAGCACATATTCCTCTGTGGATAACAGTTAGCATACCTCAGTCACATAAAGAGCTGCAACTGTGGGGCCAAGGCCCATTCCAGTTCCCACCAACAATCTTCCCAGAAGCATACCAGTTAAAGTCTTCGCTGATGCACTGAAATGGACATCATTTATTCATATGTACGCGGAATCAGTTAAAGTACGTGTTAGAACTATAAGTTGCATGAGGAGGACTATTCTTTATGCAGTAATGATCAATGATCATTAAGATAAATAATGTAAAAAGTTAATATAACAATATGGCCGAAAAGAATAAGAGATTAATAATGTGAAAGAGATTGTCCTTCTGTGGTGTTTGTACAAGTAAATCCTGTATATACAGCTTGATCCAATTTGATAATCGACCAACATATTGTGATTCATTTCCAACCTCACCCAAGACCAAGAGGACAAAGTTGGGAAAGGTGAAAGGTCCTCGCTTTCAGTACTATATATGTTATCACCATTCTAAGAACTTCCACTTGCAGGAATACAGCAGAAATCAATAACCTATGCAGGAGTTAAGAACTTAATGTTCCAAGAAATGCAATAAAAGAAGCACATTCCTAGAATTCATCATTCGAGAAGGGTTTACTTCACAGTACCTCATAGAAGCCCCGATAATCATGGGCAAAGCACAAATCTGAAATGCTCTACGTCGTCCTATCCCATCAGCTATCCAACCACTGAACAAAGATCCAATAAGGGCACCACCGAGACACGTACTGACCACAAGGCCTACATTTGATATGAAAAATGAGCAGTAGATCTTAGTGAAAAGCCACATGTAGCGTGAAATGCAAAAAGTATTCACACTGGATCACCTTCTTCCAAGGTATTGCCACTGAATCCGAGATCAAAGGAGATGCTATCAAGCGGTTCATTTACCACACTGAAACAATCAACCACAATAAATGAGAATCTAAAACATAGTTCAGCACATATAAGGTACAAATAATGATTATAAAGATATATAAAGAGTAGTCTACGAAAAGCAAGTCCAAGAAGGTGCACAAACCCAACATGGTAACCAAATAAGAAGGATGATATGGTTGCCACCAGCACATGAGGAAAAGAAGGCTTCCATGAAGGATTTGTCGTTTCAAAATCCAGATTGCTCTGTAAAAGATCTAAAAGAACATACAAGAATCAAGACCAAACGTTATGTCAACCAAATTGTAAAACTTTAAAATAATGATGGAGCAGAGCAACTCAACAACTGGCGGATGACATAAATCTTGAGTGACTATTAAAATGAACTCATACAAAACATGCAATAGATATGAATTCTTAATATCACTTCTCACTTGACTAAATGTACAGAGAACCTCTTGAAGCTTAATAGATGGATCTACCTGAGTTATGTTCTACATCATCCGAATCTGAGTAGTCCCTCGATGTCATTCTTTTGTACATCGAGCATGATTCACGTTGTCCCCACATGTTAATAGCGGAGCCAGTCTATCATCCAAAAACAACCCAGGGAAATTCCAGTGAACCTCATTTCGATTAATTAAGTTTTCTTTTAATCCATATTTTCGCACCGGAGCTTAATCAGTCAGAAAATAATGATCTCGTGCATAAAGGAGTACCAATAGAAACAAACAGAAATTTAAATCTTGCGGTTTTTATTTATTTAGTACCAGAACTACTTTCTATTCATAATCAGCCTATTGACCAAACTACTAAATACAGAAAAGGATCGTAAGTACAAAAGAGAAGAGAGGACACATCGTAGAGAGGATGCAGCATGCATTAAAGTACTGATGATCAAGCAAAGAATAAGACGCAAATTACATTAAAACAAAGTGAAATACACTCGATCAAGCATCTACAAACAATTAGAAACACAAGAAGACCACACTTTCCGGCCAATCTCTGTTTTGAGAACCAATAACTAACATGAACATTCAAATAACATACAAGTGCACTACATCAAAAACTCGCTCCTTCTATTCGTAATATAAGCAGGAACCGACGTTTAATCAGTAATGTTACTTTGCTTTCTTCACTTGATCGGCAGTCAAACAAAATAATACGACCGGCCTCATACTCGAAAGGAAATCAAACAAGACAGTTGCATTAAAACGGCATTTGACGCCAACGCGCAGCCTTTAAAAGATTACCTTGATCTCGTTCAGATCACGCAGAGATCAACCAAGGATCGAGAAAGGAAATCGCGAGATAAAATTTTCCGTTGCTTGGTTCTTTCTTCCAATTCGAAAGAACACAAACAGAAGTTTCGAGAGAAAAGTAATAAAAGCAGCTTAATATGATAAATATTACAAGAAGAAGAACAACGGCAGGCCGTCAACCAAACTACTGTTCTTGCTATCGTGCGCTGGGGGCGGTGGAGGTTTAATTAGAGAGCGCGAGGGAGAGGCATGCGTGTCCAAGGTACAGAGACGAGGAAGTTTGTACCCAGGGATAGATCTTTCTCAACTATAAGTTTCGGACAGTAGTTTGATTAGAGTTTAATTAATTATGAATTAAGGTTAGGTAAAATCGGTTCGATTAAAGAGATTTAAGGAAAGTGAATGGCTGAGGTCTATTTTGGAATTGGCCGACGTAGGCAACACGGCTGCCAGAACACGGGGCTGTGGCTGTGCTTTGTTTGCTACGAAATACGAATACGAAACGTTTCTCCCTGCATGAAGAAAGGGGTGGCTAATCAGAATGCGACGGGTCCCGATACTAGCTCTTCTGTCGTTTAATCATTAGGGGGCGATTTAGTCATTTTGGATCCGTCAAAAACTGAGGTGGGTGGGTGGTGGTCCCCGCTGCAGTTCTAGAGACTCTCGTCAGTCGTCTCTGGTCTTTTGGACTCATGTGATCGCCTTTGTAACTCGGCGTGATCGGGGGACCAAAGAGCACCATGTTGTTACGCAGATTAAAAAAGTGATTTATTTAATACGAATATAAGTTAATTGGTTAATTTAGTTCAAATTTGATAATTATTTAAATTTAAAATAATCATAAAAATAGATTAAATGAAGTTAAAATTAATAAATTAAAATAAGTTTAATTAAACTAAAAATTTTGAATCAATTCAATTTGATCTGTTATAGTTCCTAATTTAAATAAAATTGATTGTTCGCATTTATTATTAATAATATAAGCAAAGCTGACTCATTGATTGCGGATAAAATTCTTCGTTGGTACAACGTAGGTGAATTTGTAATAAATATTATTGTTAAAGTTGCATAGCTTAATAAGACGTTTGGAGCATCGACACTTGTCCTTTTTTTACTTGTAAGAAAACAGAAAAGGACAGAAATCCTGCTTTTAAACGTGGTCCGTTCAATGCCAGCCGGTTCAGGAACCAAAAACAAAAAATATCTGGGCCAAAGATGAAATTACAACAAACAATAAGGGTATGGTTCAAATGTCAACTAAGGACTAAAATGAAAGTTTGATGAAAACTAAAACAACAAATAAACTTCGCGCCGCCTCATATTGCAAAATCACAAAAGTTTGTTCCGTAAGGATAATTAAACAAAATTGGAATACAAAGTCCTGAGAATATCCGTTTAGGGTTCTTCATACACGTCGCAAGCAATCCAAAGCTCGACGACCAAACCAAGGCTTACGCAATCCTCCCTACTGTGGAAAATTCTCCTGCAAAAGATGGGTTCCAGAGACAAGGACCAATCGGCATCGCATCAGCAGCCGCTTCTTAGCAGTCTCATCGTACGGCCATCGGCTAGCGATGGCGGCGATGCCGTGGGCACCGGCGGCGGAGGCCGCCATGTTGGCAACGACTACGAGCCTGGCGAGGTCCGCCGTGAGCCTCCTCCTTATTCTCGGTCAGATCGCTACTCAGACGATCCTGGTTAGTCTCCTGTGGGGTGTTATTGGGATCTGATTGTAATTTTTAGATCGTTGAAAGAATTCGAGATTTATGTTTTTTGGAAAATAATTCAAGATTTTTTTGGGAAAATAATTTAAGATCTAATTTTCTCCGTTGCATTTCGATTATTCGCCGAGGATTTGAAATACTAATTCCGAACTAGTGGATTTTTGTTAGCTATACACCGGAGGATGTACTATAAAGTTGTTGTGTGTTGATTTAACAATTTTTTAGTTAAACGGGCAGCTTGTTTCTCATATTCTCAATTTTTTGACTTGGATATGGAGTATTGATAGTATTTCTTCGCAGTTGCCAATATATCTCGTGGTAACAAAATATTTGATTGGTTTTCCGGTAAGTTTGCTTCTGATGTTGCACATCGCGAGCTTTCTCTTCTTTTTTTTTTTTGTGTAAATAGAGACTTGAATGTATTATGAGTTGGACTGTAATAATCCTCGTGTCATCAGGCAAAACTGGAATTTGTGTTTGTGGAGGGTTCAACTTTGTGTGTGGGTATTAGAGACAGAAGTTGAAGAGTGTGTGTGGGTATTAGAGACAGAAGAAAGAGTATAGACGTGTATAGTTCTTTTTTTTTTTTCAGACTGTTCTTGTCAAATCATTTTCTCTCACTTTTCTGCCATTCATGAACTTAATTTTCTATTACTACTATCTAGTTTAACCATGCACTTAATATCCCAATAAAAGTGAGAATCACTTTGTGCATACCTTCTTTGAGAACTATCTTGCTGAGTGTAACTGAGGTGTTGAATGTTCAAGCAAGGGTTGAAGCTCCTTGGAGATTAGTTTCATCTATGAAATGATTATTTATGATGTAGATATAGTTGTAAAGAAAAAGCTACTATATAAGTCCCCCTCTCTAAATTTGTTTGGAAGCTATGCCTTTTAGTTCCGTGATTGATGAAGTCCTATTGAACACTATAATCAGTTCCTTCAGTCTATCACTTTTTGAAATTTAAGATAGAAAAATGGAATGGTTTGGGTGTTTATGGGTTGGCATTACTCTGTTTTTTGTTGTTGTAGCTGCTAAATTATACAAAAACAATTTCTCAGAAGCTGAAATTTTCAGTTGACATCTGTTCTGGTTATTATGATCAAATTGATTACCTTAATCACTGCTTACCACTTGAGTCCATTCTGAGCTTACAACAACTAGGTTTTCTAACTTTGTTTTGTTCTCCATTCTTTCTTGTATGTCAAGCATGTGGATATAGTACCACTTGCTTTTGTTGAATTGCAAATAAATTTTGCTGTTATGTGTTACAGCTATGAATCTTGCCTGCAAGAACTTGGGTCTTGAGGAAGGCATAATGGTGTAGTGCATCATGGATCATTTTCTGGGAATTGCGTTTTTGTTGGTATTAAGCATAATGTAATTTTGGGGATTGCAATAAATTCATTTGTGGGTGGTATTGTAGGATCTGTTGGATTTGTGTTTGTCAATTTGTCCTGAAGCCATTAATCACAGGATTGGAGATTTTATGGGAAGTCAAACAATGGTTGCAATTTTACACTGAAAGTGAATGTGGCATCACGTTCATCACACATGGGTTGGTAGTATGCTTTCTTTATAAGTTGCAGGACTGCGATGTTATGTGGTCTGAGCAATCTTCTGTTCCACTACTACGAACTGCCATTAGAAAGTTGGTCTAAATTGTAAGAAGTTGAGGGCATTTTCTTGGTGTGATGGGTGCCTTTAAGTGCTTTGAACAATAACTTTTGGGCTGGTTATTGTAATATGATGTCCACTAATGGAAATTGGGTTCTGTTTCCTCCGGAACTTCTGGATATCTTAGATAATGGGAATGTATCTACTGATAACTAACGGGTTTTGGGTGGCTATTCTATGGGTTGGAGTTATTCCAAAGAGATCAGTGGTTTGATCGGTGCTTCTCACTTACCTTTCGAATTTTTTTGTTTGGACAGCTGCACTGGTTTGCTTTACTCTTATTAACTCATTTATTGGGTATAACGGTATTGTACATTCAAGAGTGGCTTAAGGGCATTGAATTTGTGAACTTGTATTAGTAAATCATTTCCATTAGTTTTCTTATGCTAAGTTTAGTTGTTAGTTTTTGTTCGATGGGTGGTCAATTATGAAGGGAATTTTCTACATCTCGCTTTAACTTGTGGATGATGGATCAATCAGGTTGTCACTCTCATTTTTGTAACTGGATTTGCCTTGCATACAAGTCAGTCAGTGACATATTGGAAGTGGGAAAGGTTCCTTGGTTCAAGTGCACCATAGCTGTTCATTCCACGTTGGTTCAAGTTATATTGCAATATGGTTGGTGGAATTATAGAGTGGTTATTTGGCTGTCTTATTTGATCTCTTTATCAATATACTTGTGTGGTTTGTGCAAATAAGAGGGCAAACTAGAAGCTGCACCATTTTGAACTACATTTGGTTCAGGAAGATTCAGTGGGCCTTCTGTGGATGGTTTGCTATGCTTATGATGTGGATTGTTGGCTGTACTTCTCCATCTTGAAGTTGTAATTTTTATTAAAGTGACTGGTATGCTTATACTTGCGCTGTGATCTTCTACAGTGGTTTGTATGTTAGGCATCTATAGATCTTAGACTGTAGGCTGCAGCTGCCAAGCAAGTACGGTCCATTCAGTACTACAACTGGTGAGATGTTGTGGCTATTTCAGGTTATTTAGTTTTGGTTTGATAGTTTATGGTCTTGGTATTTAGTGGTCGAATGAATAGGTGGACACCATTGACATAATAACAACAGTTACTTTCTTTCTCCCATCCCTGTGGGGAGTTCAAGTAACCTTGTTAGGCAGCGTCAGCTGCATTAAGTGCTTACACAGAGCTCTTTGTGGTTATTCAACTGGAGATATGGTGCAAGAAGGGGTGATATCATGCAATTGCTTATCTTAGCACTAAGATTTTATGTTTGCACTTATTTTATGAGAAGATTCTGAGTGATGCTTATTGTCATGCAGTTATGTGGATTTGAATATTACAACTATTGGTTAAAAGTTACAGCTAGCAAAATGCCACTTTGTACTAACAAATTTCTCCTCCTCTTACTGGGTAGCTCATCTTTAGGTTTTACTGGTTGTTTTCCAGGATATAGGATTCATGCAGGTTCAGGTTCTTCTCCTGTACGCAGAAGAGATGCTGATCATCGCTATAATTCTGATTTTGATCATCCAGGAGGTTTTCCTCGAGGCCGTGAATTTAGTGGTAGAAAAGTTCCTGGTAGATATCGAGACTCTTCACCTCCTTATGCTAGAGGAAGGGGTGGTGGCAGACCACTCGGGAGAAGTTTTGATGGGCCTGGATTTGGTTCAGGTCCATTTAGAGGTGAGGGCAGTCGAAATAATCCAAACGTACGTCCAAGGGAAGGGGACTGGATTTGCTCTGATCCTTTGTAAGTTCATATCTGTTGCTCTTTTGCTGCAACACTTCTCTTCCTCACCTCCTCTTCTTTTTCGTTTGGTCCCCATTTGTTCTTTGCTCTTCTCTGCAAGTTTAGTAAAATCTGATTGACCATATATGATGACGTAATGATTGCTTGTTATAGAACAATGAATTTCATTTGTGGTAGAGATTTGGTAATAGAGAACTCTAGAAGCCAACTGGGCCTCAACTTAGATTGTGTATTCTCTTTGGCTTTCTGCTCTATTGCTACCAGGTTATTTCCAAGCTATTATATCAAGATAAGAGCATTATAGTCTTAACTTTCATACTTCTATTGATTAACAAAATTTTCTTGTTATCTCTTTACTTGAATTGGTCTTTACCATAAGCTTTTTCAGGATCATACATCTTAGAAGGAGCTTAGAACCGTACATGCTTTTATAAAATGTTCTGAACTTTAAATCATGTTTCATCCTTTTAATTTGATTCTCTCGGCCATTCTTGATGCTTTAAACTTGCACTTCCTCTTATTCATAACATTGAATTAAAAATTTGTATTATCCTATATTCTTGTCAGTGTATGTATAAAATAAACTGGAAACAGTAGAAGAGAGAAATTTGAGTTGTATTATTGGAATAATTCTTTGTATGTACTTTTCGTATAATGTTTCCTCGTATGTTTTTCAGGTGTGCCAACCTGAACTTTGCAAGGAGAGAATTCTGTAACAACTGCAGGAAGCCTCGCTATGGACCTGCTGGAAGTCCTCGGAGGGGCTATCCTGGTCCGCCACCATCACATCCTCCTAGGCGTTTACCTGGTCCTCCATTGGATCTTTCTCCTGGAAGGAACATGAATGGTTATAGATCGCCTCCACGAGGTTGGGCCAGAGATGGCCCTAGAGATTTTGGACCTGGTGGTCCCCCACCTTTGAGGCATAGGTTTTCTGATCAGGACATGCGGGGAGATCGACCAGATTTTCCAGATGATGATTATAGGGGAAGGAATAAATTTGATAGGCCTTTGCCAGTGGATTGGAATCACAGAGATCGTGGAAGAGACAGTTATTTCAATGAGAGGAAAGGGTTAGAGAGGCGGCTACCTTCTCCACTTCCACCACCACCACCTCTTCCTCCCCCTCAACGTGGCCGATGGGGGCGGGATGTAAGAGAGAGGAGTAGATCACCCCTCAGGGGCGCCTTGCCATCAAGGAACTATCGCCGGGATTTATATATGGAACGAGGACGAGATGATCAACATGGTGTGGGGAGAGACAGGATGGGAGACGTATATTGATAATTGTGAGGTGGAAAGCAGCGGCACTAGACGTTGTGGTATAGTAGCTGTATGTTCTTGTGTTAGGGTACCAATTTTGTGGCAAAATTAGGAGTGGTTCATGGACATGGTATTTTCAGTTCATCTATTATGGTTAGAAAGACTTCAAGGAGGCCAATGTCATTTCTGTTTGGGCTGATTATCTCACTTTCTGGTTCAATAATGCTACGTTGGGGAGAATTAGATACATGTATGTTTAGTATTATCCATGAAATCTTAGACTGCTGCATACTAATGTCCTGGTTCTGGTGTCTGGTTCGTTATCCCTCCTATTCTGCATTGTTATTGACATTGGAATATAGGATACCGACTGGACCATTCCTTTTCCCATAAAAATCAGAGCTCTTTATCAGGTATTGTCCTTCTAATTGGAGACTTCTGTCCGAGGAGGGAAGTGGCCGTCCCCTGATCAAAACTGCATGGTTAATTTACTCGTTCTGTGGGATGGAAAGTTCCAACTTGGGGCTTTGGTTTTTCAAATGAAAGTAGAAGGGCATGTTCTATGCCGTTCTGAATTAGCGATGGCAAGCTGAATTTTGTATTTGGTTGCTGGTAGGTAATCCTTTCGCTAAATCTATTACAGTTCGAAGCATCGTCAGTAAGATCATCAGTTCACTAAGCTTGTCAATTTTCAGTCTTGACTCAACTAAGTTGGTGTTTCTCCAATGACGCTTTCCAATACCGTTTTGGGTGCTTGCTTTACGATTCTCTGATAATCAAGTAGTTAGAGCTGATAGTGTTTACGGTGAATCAATATCTCAAGTATTTTTTGTTCAGTGTGTGAAATATATATTCCAACTTCTCACAACATTACTAAATGTTTATAGGAAAATTTATCAAGTGGAACGATGTTACTCCAAATATATCATATGCTCACCGCTCTCCAAATATAAATTCGTCTATGTTATCCTTAGGCGAGCTTATTTGTATTGATAACATAAGGATATGTATATGGTAAATAGATTGGATTGTTTTTATTTGTAAAGAATGGCCAGAATTCCTTGTAAAGGACAATTGATTTGTAAAGGATGATAGTGAAATTCAGAAATGAATAGCCACAAGCCCTTGTAAAGGATAATAGTGAAATTCAGAAATGAAATATATCAAACCAAAACCATTCTCTTAAAAAGACTTGGAAACAACTAAGCTCCTTACATTGACGTTAACTGTTTTTTTTAAGTGCTTTGAAGATAATTAATAATATATTTTTTATTCAAAATTTGAGATGAGTCTTGAAGCTTGTTCTTTTGTTACCATAAAGTCATAGGTTTAAGTTACAGAAACAGTCTCTTTGTAAAAATACAAAGATAAAATTATGTACATTATAATCCTCTTTAAACTCCTGCAAATTAAAAAACCTTGTCTATAAATATACAACTCAACAAGCAATAAAAATGAAGGCCTCATTTGGTAAACTGCTGATAAGTTGTTTTTCAACTATTTGACCTATTTTTAGAGGTTTGACTATATTAAAAAATTGTTTTGTTGTTTTGTTATGAACTAATTGGGTTAACTGATTCAACCTAACCAGCTGTTTTATGAAAAGTTTTAGAAAAAGAGCTTTTAGACCAAACAGCTAATTCAACTGTTTGGTAATGACCATTTTATCCTTGGTTTATAAGTGTTGCTCGGTTTACTTGCAAAATGTGACAATAAGGATGGATTATTATAATTTATAACACTCATTTTTTTTGTTTTAAACTTATAAGTTACACTTGTAAATAATGATAGCATTATTATAGTATTAGTAATATATTCCAAGTTATTTATCTTTTATCATAAAAATAATATTTTTAAAAACCTTAAAACTCACAATAAAGGAGATAAATAATCTACATAACAAATTTTTTTCCTATCGCTTGTGAAGTTTTTTCCACCTTTGCTAGCACCAAATTCTAATTTATAAAGCTTCTCACAAAATTCCTAATAATTAAGAATAGATAAGTGATAGAATATCAAAACCAAACATACCATTAGAGTTATAAACTTAATTTTTGTAGAATTAAATATTTAAAATCTAAATTCTTATAAAATTATTCATTGAAATACTAAAATATATAATATTCATATCCTTACAAATTTTTTTAAAGTCATATTCTCATAAGTCATTTTACACATAAACAGTTAATACTAAATAGCTAATTTTACCGAATATCTTTAACATACAGCTAATACAATTTATTGGTCAAATCAACTGATAGAATCAGCTAAATGCAATCAGTTGATTGTTAAATAGGCCGAAGAGAAAACAAAATAGAAATGGAAGAAAAGAGCGATTGTTTAATAGTTAACCAATAATTACCCTTTTTTTTCTTTTGGAAATTGAGCCAATGAAATTATGTTTTATAGAATACCACTTATGAAATGAAAATATAGAGATATATAATACTCTTTTTAAATATTAAAAGGTCGTAACATGAAGCCTTAAAGAAAATAACCCAATTGTGATATTTGCATGAAGTTGAGGATTTTGATTAGTATATAAGTTAGATTAAGTCCTCGTTTGTAATTAGTTAATTACCATACAACATATCTTGAAGTGGTTATTGATTCTATGATATTTCTTCTATAATTGGAGCGAACGGTCAAAAGGGAAAATATTACTCCCAATTTCTATGAATTGCAACCGTAGGATGCTTCCGTTCAACCACAGCCGTTGGATGATGGTATACACACACACAATTGAATTTCAAAACCTCCATACAGAGAGGGAGGAAAGCAAAAACCAAAGAAGAGGAAGAGCACCAAAAAGCCTCCACTCACCTCCCTCTATATCAACCTACCTCTTCTCATTCACTTATAAAGCTTCTCTCTGCCTTTTCACACTTAACTCTCTCTCTCTCTCTACATGTGTGTGTGTGTGTGTGTGTATATATACGGTTTCTTGAAAATTTGATTCTGGTTTTCGTTTGCTTTGAGTAATTGAATATATGAGCTGGTGCATTTTAATAAGGAATATCTAGATGTTTTAATCGAGATTTTGGATCTGCGGAGTTAAGAAGTTGGAGTGGATTTCTCCTTTGTTTTTCAAAATTAAGTTTTGTGTGCTTGGTTCAGGACAAATTTGGAATCTTGTGAGTTTGGTTTTTGTTTTCTCCTTTTGAATTGGATGGGACAAGAAGAGGGAAAAGATTTCCCTCCAAAAAAGTCCGATAACAACTCCGGCGTGGAGTTTCCGGCGAAGAAATTAGCCAGACAGCTCGATTTCACGCAGGGGAGTGTGGTGTTGCCGGAGCACCCTCAATCGCAACGTCACCATGTGACTCTGCCGACGCCACCAATTGCACAGAAGCCGATGGCGGCTCAGAACCAGCTGCCTACGCAGGTGGTGACGGTGCCGCACATGCAGCACCAGCATCTTCCGGGTTCCAGGTTTGTGGAAGTTTGTATCTTTTTGTGGGATTAGTACATTTTTGTTTTCTTATTGTTTTGAATTTTGAGTTGTTTGGTGTTTGGGGTGTAATTGTTAGTGTTGCTTTGTGTCTTTGGTGAAAAGGGTCTTAATAAAGTGTGAATATTGCGCTTCTTTTCTTAGGATTGTTGAATTTCAGTTGGTTTGATTGTGGGTCAGAGATCATTTTTGGAAATTTCTGCGCTGTCTCGTAACGAAATCAGTGATTTTTGTTCGTGCGTTTGCACTTCACCGTTCTGTAAAATTGATTTGAGTCATGCCTCTTTCTATTACGTGAGTATGTCCTATTTTTTCAAATCTTGATAATGTAGTTCTGTTTGACGTAATGAACTCAACTTTTACTGAAAAACGAATAAGGAATGGATCTTTCATTCGGGTAATGCTACTATAATTAAGATGGTAGGCAAGACAGCAGCAGTAACATGGGAGATATTTGTATTCAATTCTTAAACAGCTCTCTCTGAATTATGTAAAGCGATTTTTCTCAACTACAAGTTGGATTAAGTCATTCATTTCCTTTGCTTTTTCCCTTCCCTGGTTAATTTCAAAAGTTCTTTTGTCACTTTAAAGAAGTTCTTTGATCTTCTTTACGGTTTCTTCTTTGTTAAAATAAAAGCTTTGCTTCATGAATGCAATTATGATTTTCTTGCAATGTTTTTTCACAGATTAGTGAAGACAGTTATTCTTCTGTAATGTCTTATGCATTCGATTAGTTTCCTCCTTAATTTTAGGCGGTACTTTGTCCAAATACACAATAACTCATTTACTACATCAGCAACTGATAGTTTCCTTTGTCGAATTACTTATTTCTTAACATTACTTCTCCTTTCTCAAGAAAACTGGAGTCCCCAAAATCAAGATCAAGACCAAATACTGAACTCAAAGAAGGCACGCCAAAGAAGCAAAAACAGTGTAATTGCAAACACTCACGCTGCTTGAAACTGTAAGTACTTTCTTTTTTGAGGTAGTATTTCCATGATCAGATGTTATTCAGTTCTTTTCTAGATTGGACTAGTAGCTTTTCATTTTTGCCTCAAAAGAAATGATCCAAAATGGATGGCATTTGGTGTCGGATCCTGATTCCACTTGCTGCTCTCCATGTTAACAATAATGACTTATGTTTTGTCTATATATTTTGATTTTGTTAAAGAATGAGGAAGGTTCACTGTTCCTTCTTTTTTTTTTTTAACCTTGTGTTAATTCTATAAGCTACAGGTATTTATGCAACTCCAGGAGCCCCATAGATGCAACTTGCAAGTTGTTATAATTTGTCTACATGTGTTTTGACTTATTAACATCATAGTTGTTAGTCAAGCAGTGTTTTATGTAGCTTAAATGAAGCTCTTTAGAGTTTCCCATTAATCAAAGATTATGTATTCACTATATTCTTGTTTGTTTGTCAAAGTTTACAGTTCATAAAATGGTACAATATGCTTATGGATATGAATCTAATATGCTAATATCCTGAATTCTGGTAAGGTATTGTGAGTGCTTTGCCTCTGGAACATATTGTGACGGCTGCAATTGTGCAAATTGTTATAACAATGTTGAAAATGAATCTGCAAGGAGAGAAGCTGTTGAAGCAACTTTAGAGCGTAATCCAAATGCATTCAGGCCTAAAATTGCTGGCAGTCCTCATGGAACGCTTGATAGTCAGGTACGATGGTTAAACTTGTTTAGACTTGATGGCAGGATAAATATTCTAGGTTTCTTGTTATTCTCTTTGCTGTTGCGTTCTTACGTTGAGAATTCTGGATGTAATTGCTCTGAAGATAAACAGCTCTCTCTGAAAATTGAATGGACTGCCTTGGATGCCCTCATTAAATTTTCACTGAAATAATCTGTTTCCTCTATATTTTGATTCTTGCCTCATTTCATTAGTTAAATATTGTTTACTTGAAAGGAACCAGCTTGAAACAAAAAATTTACATGGTGCTGGTTTCTTTGATGTTGAGCCAATTACATCCACTTTGGATCTGCTCTCCACCTTTTTGTTGTGAAACGATTTGCTTCAGTTTATTGATCATCATTGAATTGAATCTTTGTGGTGTTAATGACCATATTAACTTGTTTACAACAATTGCAGGAGGACACCAGGGATGGATTGATATTGGCAAAGCACAACAAGGGATGCCACTGCAAGAAATCAGGGTGCCTCAAAAAGTACTGCGAGTGTTTCCAAGCCAACATCCTCTGCTCTGAAAATTGCAAATGCATGGACTGCAAGAATTATGAAGGAAGTGAAGAGAGACTGGCTCTCTTTCATGGTGATCAGGCCAACAACATGGCATATATTCAACAGGCTGCAAATGCGGCAATAACTGGAGCTATTGGATCTTCTGGTTATGCATCCACACCAGTACCAAAGAAGAAAAAAGTTCAGGAGCTTTTCTTTGGGCCAACAACAAAGGGCCCTGCCTATCAAAGGATTGGGAATTTTCAACAGGTGAACATCCTATGCTATATAGTGATCCCTCTAGCATCAAAAATAAGAACTTTTTGACCAAAATATAATGTCTTAGTCTTAATCATCTTAGAATGCGTTTCTTTAAGACTAGGATAAGAAAACACTTTGTTTACATCATGGAAGGAATAATTGCAGCTTGCACATGATATCTTTACTGTTGTTTGCTATCTTCCCAGGCTGTGAATGTGAACTTGCTGAGTCTTAAACATTATTGCTGTTTGATCTTTCTTTTTCTCTTGTGATGTGTCGTTGAATCACAATTGTTAGTATTGTCTTTGAGGCAAGTTATTGGTTAATAGTGTGTGCTTTCCATGTTTATCAGGCTAGCCATATCTGGCCTTCACTATCCTCTTCTTCATTTCCTGATCCAGTTGCTCGTGCTGGAACCAATACGATACCTGGTGCTTCAAAAATCTCATATAGGTACAAGGGAATTCTTAAAAGTAATACATATACTGATAATATGCTTGTCAACATAACTAACATTTATTTTGTAATTGAAGGTCTCTCTTAGCAGACATTATCCAACCACAGGACGTGAAAGAACTTTGCTCAGTTCTGGCCGTTCTGTCAGAAACAACTGCCAAAACCCTTACAGCTATGCCATTGATAGGTGGGGATATTTGACATGCATTGCCATATGCAATGTGTGTGCTCTGTATTGTGCAAGACATGAAAATTTTTATGCGCGACAGTTGCACGGTTTTGAGATGTGTCACACTTCAATTTGATAGTATCCACACACCTCCAACCACCCCTCCACCCTCCTACCCCCACTTTCTTTTTTTATTATTATTATAAACCCAATCAATTTAGCCAAAACAAAAAAGTGTTTAGGAAGAGAAAACCCCATTAATCGTTATCATATGTACACAAAAGGATACATCCATTTCTCTAGATTTCAAAGATGGAGCCTGAACCTATTAGATTCAGATCCTCAAGTTTTCTGTACATATGCAATTCTTTCATCTCTTACACCTAATAACATGAAAAGGCCATGCTAGCTGGTTTCTTGTCCTCCATGAAGGGCTTTCTAGAATGCTGTAGGTGTGAATGACAGTGATAGGGTGATGTTATGTATTTTTCTTATAAACTTTCTCTCTCTGTTTATCAATAGAAAAGTTCTCTTGTTAGTTACCTGTCAGTGAATTGGCATATTTCCTGAACTTGGAGCAAGGGTTGTTTTCTGCTTCCATGTAATACTTTTACCATGCATTGGATTGTCATCATGAGAATTACCAGTTCCCTAGGATATAATTATGGTTTTAGAGAATTAAAATGATTACCAAATATTTGTCATCAGTAAATATGCTTCTAGGAGCACTAAGTTCATCTTTTTAGCATTTTATTGTTCTTCACTTGGAGAAAATTAAATTTGATAATAAACTGCTTCCAGTAACTGACCAGTGCGTTTGATGTGGAATCTTTGTGCTTCCAGATGAAAGAAACGCCACAGAAAAGTGTGCGGAAGATGGAAGAGAAATTTGTCTTGCCTCGCCAACTCATGGAAGGTTACAGAGCAAGGGCTTCGATACTGAAAAAGCTGTTGCCAATGATCATTCAAGCACAGAAGATAATAAAATTGACCCTGATGATTTGAATTCAGATGGTGCTGATGCACTGAAAGGAAGGCCGATGTCTCCTGGAACCTTGGCATTGATGTGTGATGAACATGATACAATGTTCTTGGAAGCTGCTTTCCCCAGTAGGTTAACAGGTGCTTGCTGCAGCACTTCACAGTTGTCCGATGGGCAAGGTGTTACAGAGGTTTATGCAGAACAAGAAAGGGTCATCTTAACGAAGTTTAGAGATTGTCTTAACAGGCTCATAACGTTTGGAGAAATAAAAGGTATCTCTCTTTTCTAAATTCTGTAATCTAATACATTAAATATTAGTGACAAAAATAAATGCCAATTCAAGTTGTAAAGGATTCATAACATTAGACTATAAATAGAATTTCCCGTTTGATTACTTAATTAAGAGCAGAATTTACAGTATTAGGAAGATACATTTCTACTACTATATTGTCAATAACATTCGAAGTCTGGAAGTTGGATGTGTTTAGATAACATATTTTTGGCAATATTTGTCATTGCAATGGGACAGAAGTCACTTAGGTTTTAACTGTTCATCATGATATTCATGGAATAGGAGCAAGCCACAAATAATTAAGATGCATAACTTTTGTTGATTGTCTTCTCTCTCTTTCAAGAAATGGAAAGTAAATTCAATCCCATTTTTGCAGAGACAAATTATTCATTAGCCAGAAGCGAACTGGGGAACCTTAAAGACACGATGAGCAATGACACTGGGAGGGCCAGAACTGAATTAAATAACCTACATGGATCCTTGAGCAATGATATTGCAGACTCTGCTTTTCCACCAACATCTAAGCCATCTTCTTCTACAGCTGCCCCCTCTGTTAGTGAACTTCCCAGAAAACCAGCCCTTCCCCAAAGTGATGATAATAAACCAAAATCCTGAAAATTAACCAAAGTAATCAAACTTTAACCACAAGGCTCAAGGTATGCCACTGAGTTTCTGCTTCTAGCTTCGATATCTAATGCAATTGCAATCTGCAAGTTAGTAGGGGTTTCACTCTTGAATGACGATGATCTTTTTATCCCTAACATCACTAATGCATTGACATCTTCGGCCACAAATGAAGCCCAGTAACCATTATATTACATGTCATTGTCCATGGTAAGAAAGATAAAATGGCTTTTGTGGAATGTGAAATGTAGCATTTGATCCATAACCCAATAGTAACCAGCAAATTTGTACTTCCTGTTCCAAGTTCTTTTCCTAGTCCCTCACATTCACACAGCTCCGTGCAAACACCAGATGGTAAAACACGAACTGATGGGGACACGTTCTCAAGGTTTACTTCTTGGTGTCATGGATGGTAAAGCCAACTGTGGATAACATTACAATGTCTTCCTAGAAAAAAACATTGTATTTACCTCTTATGTATTAATAAATGCAATGCAATGCAAAATCAAAGAGCTTTTGAAGATCTATTTTCGTATGCGCTGTTTGAGAATATGGACTGGAAAATCTCAGGATTTAGTAGATTTCTGGTTTCATGTGAAAGGGAAAATGTTTATTAAGGATAGAATTTAGGTTCCAAAGAAACATCGTTTGTGAAAATTCTAAAACCCATGATTGAATTTAGACAAAACGTGACAATAAATTCAATTACATTTACATCAATTTAAGGTTTTTTAGGCGTCACATAATTTTTATAAAAAACTAAGATCCCTAGACCAGTTAAGAATCCTTTGAAATACCACTGACGATTGTAGGACTTTACCCCGAGGGGAGCCCTTCCAGAAATTCTCGATGGCCAAGGACGAGCCCAGGCCAAAGAGGGGGTTTGGAAATAGTTTTCAACCAGCAATAGACGCGCCTCGGTTAGAACCTCACTAGCTGCGTCATTGCCCCAAGCGCAAAGATGCTTGACAAATTCACGAAAACCATAATTTAAATGCTCCTCAGTTGTTTGGTGCTTGCTCTACTTCCGATATGGGCTCTTGTTCCAACCTCCAATTATGTGTTTTAAGTATACACGTATATAAAATTTGAGGAAATATGTTCCTGGGTGATTCAAGAAAAAGGGTTCGTATATCCTTTTCTTAAATATTATTCACGTGTTTACTATGGGACTTGAGATTGTATGCATTGTCTAAAATTCGTTATGTATGTTTTCCTGACGATGAAACATTTTGTGCAAAGTGGATGACTGAGAAATTGCTACTTCCTGTTGACATGTCATCCATGATTATGTAGAACGTTTCAGAATCAAACTATCCTCTCACGAAGATCCTCCGTTTCGATAAAACGATAAACACTCTGGAAAAGTCTCACAAGGAGTGTCGTTTCATGAAATCCACATAATCAATTCGGCTTCATCAGCATCTATTTGATTGTGTAGTACAGAATTTCGATAATCCTTATGTTTTTGGATTTGAACTTTTGCAAGAAATATAATTAATTCTTTACCATTATTTTTGATACCATATTGTACTTTAATGTTATTAAAATAGTAATTATTGCATTTTAATATTAATAAAATTATATTCATTATACCTAAAAATGTTAATAAAAATTACAGTAGGAGCTTAATTAAATTTTTCCTAAAATATTAAGATCTTATTTGGTAACTAGTAATAAATATGTGGGATGGGAATGCAACCTGCATTCCTAAAATTTGGTTGTTTGGTTATCATCCTGGACTTTTATTTTAAGCTTTTATTTTAAAAGGGATATGGTTATACGCTGGAATAAAAAATTGAGAATAAGAAATTAAAGATATTATTAGAATATTATCATGTAATTATCAAAATATTATCAAGATATTGATGCTTATCATAATATTATCATCAAAATTATCTTTTATATTAATTTCTTTAATAATAATTTTATTTTGTTTCATAATTATTTTATTTTAGTTGATAATTATTTTATTTTGGTTGCGAAAGATGTTAAGCAAGCTACAACATCAACAAGATGCTCCTACAAAAATATTTTGTGATAATAAATCAACAATTGCTTTAACTAAGAATCTAGTTTTTCACTATCACAACAAACATATTGACATCAGACCTCATTATATTCAAAATTTGATCAGAGATAAAGAAATTGTGGTTGAGTATTGTATACCAAAAGATCAAATGGCAGAACTTTTGACAAAGCCACTCAAAATTAGTTTGTTCTTGAAGTTAAAAAAATACTCGAAATGATCAAGCCAAGTTTAAGGGAGGTTGTTATATATTAAACTTGACTACTATTATTTGCTAGAAGCTGGTGGAACTTTTTTGAAAGCTTAATTATTAAGGCTTTGAATAGTCAAAGATCATTGGGCTTTTTTTTAGTTGTTTATTTACTTTTTTTAAGAGTTCATCATGTCAATTCATTAGATGTCAATCAGCTGAGTTTATTTGATGCCAATGGTCAAAAATTGTGAGTTGTTTAGAAGCTGTCTTATGTCAGTTGTAGTAGTAAAAAAAATGGCTTGCAATATATATAGGAAGTTTGTATGATTTATATTAGTGTGTGTATAAGAAGTGAGAGATATACAAGGAAATCTCCAACAAGTTCTTTGTTGAGAATTGTTTATTAGCTGTTAACTAAAGCCAAGTACTGAGTGTGTAGTTCCTTAAATAAAAGTATTTTGTGTACCCAAAATTTTGTTTCTTGATTATTCATAATCTTTCTTAGCATCTATATTTCAACAAGGAATTTTATTTTAATTGCCAACAAGTATGCTATTATGACACAATAATGCATATGGGTCTTCAAGACCAAATGTGGCTTATATGACAATATTGGGTTGTATAAAGCTAAATTTATTGCCAAAAGTTATACTTAAAAGGATGACATTGTTTATAAAAAGACTTTTTCACCTGTCTCAAAGAAAGACTTATTGAGAATAAATTACGGCATTAATAACTTAATTTGATTTAGAGCTACATCAAATAGATTATAAAACTGCTTTTCTAAACAGAGATTTCGAGGAGAAAGTTTATATGGATCAACCTACAGATTTTTCTAAAGAAGAAAATGGTCACATGGTGTGTAAACTTAAGAAATCAATATATGGACTTAAACAAGTTTCCTAACAATGGTATATTAAGTTTAGTGAAATCTTAACATATTTTGGATTTCAAAAAAATATCGTTGATCGTTGTATCTACCGAAAGATTAGTCGGAGTAATATGTTGATGATATTTTACTTGTTACTAATGATTTAGATATGTTGTATAAGACTAAAGATTTTCACTATAACAATTTTAAAATGAAAGATTTAGGAGAGTTAGTCTACGTGAAATGAATTTCAATATTCCAAAATAGATCATAAGAACTAGTACGATTGCCTTAGAAAGACCATGTCGAAAGAATTCTTGAGACATTTAATATGAACAAATGTTCAACAAGAGTTGTCTTGATACAAAAAAGGGGGGTAAATTTATTCTCATGCAATGTCCATATAATGATGTAAAACGTAAGCAAATGGAATCTATTCCATATGCTCTGTTGTTAGCAATTTGACTTATTTGTAAACATGCACATGACCTGATATTAGCTTCGTGTTTGGAATGCTAGGCAGATATCAATGTAATCTTGAAATTGACCATTGGAAAGGTGTAAAGGAACTCTTAAGGTATCTTCAAGGAATAAAAGACAATATGCTCGTGTATAGAAGATTTAATCCAATAAAAGTGACTGGATGTTCATATTCAAATTTTGTTAGATGGATTAACAATAAAAAATCAACATTTGGCTACTTGTTTATTCTAGCAAAAGGAGCAATTTAATAAAAAAGTGCTAAATAATTTGTAATTGCTTCATTCATTACGGAAATGAAATTTATAGCTTATTTGGAGGCTACAATTCATGTCTTATAGCTGTGGAACTTTATTTCAAGGCGTGGGTTGTTGACACTATTACTAAATCACTAAAAATTTATTATGACAATTCTGCAACAATTTTCTTCTCAAAGAATGACAAGCACTCTAGAAATGTTAAACGTATGAAGTTGAAGTATTTTGCCATAAAGGAGGAAGTTTAGAAATTAAGAGAATGTATTGAACATATCAAGACGGGTCTTATAATTGCATATCTCTTAACTAAAGACCTACAACTAAAGATATTTAATAAAAATTTATGATTGATAATTTTTTATTTATTAAATAAAAAATTATCAATCATAAATTTTTATT
>JAOTAX010000008.1:3843332-3854287 GCA_025629825.1 Erythroxylum guanchezii
TCACGTATCAGATATTAAACTGATAAGAACAGATACTACACTTGATCTTAGCCAAAAGGCCGAGAAAGGTATGCTTTGAAACGGTTTCCAGACTTCTATTTCTAGCAATTTCTCTTCCCACCTCTTTCTCTCTTTACCGATATGGGTTTCATGTTAGACTCAACTAGTTCTAAACTATCAAATGGGCTGTTAGTAAAGAGAAAAACTCGGTCTTAGGCCTACAGCCTTGGACCATCGCACCGAGACCTACTCTCGTAAATTTAGTTGCATCTTCAGAAGCTCATTCTTTTTTTTTCCCCCGATAAAACTTTAATTAGAATAAATTGTTTAATTAATTAATAATTTAAATTTAAGTTATAAATATAAACTAATTATATTAACAGATTTAACAAATTATTTCTACCTATTGATAATACTTTATAAATATTTTAAGCGTACATAACAATTTATTGATAGGAAAACCACTGGAAGGTGCAAATCTTAATAGATAGATCTACACCCAACGATATAGCCTTTTTTGGAGTTTAGATAACTTTTATTCATCCAAATGGGATAAGTTAAAATCCTTTTCCCACTTAAATTATCATTAACCGTGCCCTTTTCCTTTAATTTGATAAACGATGATTCTCAAATAAAGGCCAAGTAGGGAAAAGATCCAAATGGATTCTTATACCATAGTCCAAGTAAAATGATACTCCAGTTATCCTAAGCTGATATGCCACATCTTTATACGCTTTGACTTGTTTTGTTAACAGAAATCAATTTGATCATCTGTTATGACCAAAACCAATATAGAGTAACTTGAGAAGGAAAAAGATTTGTCAGCATTCGTATCATAATCATAAACCCTCGTAAGTGGGAATAGGGAACTTGTAGTACGAAATCTGAGACCCGCAGAGCTTTTGTGTTCTTTCAGGGTCTTAGATCTTGGGAGAGGAGGGTTGCTCAAACAACAAAACAACCAAAGCCTTCGTTATGATCAGTAGTTGTTAAGGTTCCAGAATGAGGATATCTAATTTTTATTTATTAATTTTTCAAAACAACTCATGTATCAATTACAAATAACTAGTCGTGATTCCAAGGAATACTGGGAATAAATAACTACTAGAAACAGAAATTTATTGCTTGTACTTGTTGGGAGTTTCCAAACGCAGTAAGCTGATGGCTGATTTCGACTCTGAAGACCCATCAAGCAATTGTGGCCTACAAACGTGATTTTGATCCTGTAGATGGCGAAGCAGGTACACTCTGCAGGGAATCCATGTCCAATTAATGTCTTAGATGCACAAAGGTAAGTCGATGCAAGTGACACAGAATAATTAGTAAGGTAAACATGGGAATGACACATAAGATCCTCAGGAACGAGAAGGTAAGGAAAAGAAAGAATCAAACAAGTAGAAAGGATATTGGTCTTACCAAAAGAATGCCTTTAGTTGCTCTTTCTTCCAAATACCTTGATGGTCTGTAGAAGTCACCGTATGCTTGAGACCATTTCTTCAAACTGGAATATATATGTTTTGGCCCAACTGAGTCTCCCCAGAAGACAATTCCCCCACTGCAAAGGATAAGCTATTCCGTGAGCTACATTGTGCCGCAAATGACATTCAAACTAGGGAAGAGGAATCCACATATCAAATAGCAAGAACGGAAAATTCGAAATTAATGGCAAAAGGGTCCCTTTTCAGAGTCCTAATTCAAGTACTCAATATCTCAGCCGCAACAATTATATCTTCCAGATGGTTTCATTTAAATTGGATTACTTGTACATAGTGTAAGGGAAAGTCAAGAAAATCTTCAATTATAAAATCTTCAGAATCCTGTAATTTGTTCCCCAACGGCAAAGGTTAGTTACCCAAAAAAATAACAAACTGAATCTTATGCCTCAAAGCTCTCTCTCTTGAAAATGTGGCCTAAGTGCCCTTTTGGATACTTACAAGTGTGACTTACGTGGTTGGCTTATTCCAGTGATGGCGTATAATCATGTGCGTAAGGAATATATGGTTTTACTTATATGCAAGTAAGGGAACTTGCACAACTGTGGTGAACACAGAGCTACATTAAACTGTATTGACCACAGACAAAGCAGAATTTTGACATGATATAAATTAAAACTGTGCCAAGTGAATGCACCATAAGCAAATAGAGTAACTTGTGAAAGATATAATCCTTAACAGATCAACTAGACATAGTGAAACGTGAGCATTGATTAAAGCACCCACCGATAAGAGGGAAAACTCATTCCAAGAACAGAAGAAATATCAAGGTCTGACGCTCGAACTACCACTCCCTCATCAAGAACACGACAAGCCTCGTTCACCACTGGAAAGAGGACCATCTCCACAATCTCTTGGTCAGTGACATTTATAGGCTGCAAACATAATTCAGTATGCCTGCATTAATCGTCTTATACTGAGGTTACTGATGTAAAATCTTACGCAAGGCTGCATAACTTATGCGTATTGACACATTTTTGTCATCCTAAAGCAATAAGGTAGATTGCAAATGTGCGGTAAGATTGAACAAACAGAAGTACCTTCCCGTTAGGCATGATATTAGCAATCCTTCGGGACTCCTCAATGATTGGTAGCACTGAAGGATCAGGCTTTGGCTTACTTCCTTTCTCATACAAGTAATACCCCTTGCCGTTATTTTTACCTGACATGAGGCAAGTGTAAATAAATTCAGATCTTCCAATGACATAAAGATGTCATGCAATATGGTTCAAACAAAAACATAATGGCAATTACCATTGCGTCCATTTTTTATTAAGAGGTCAACTAACGGCGACTGGAATGTACGATCAGGAAATGCACTACCAAATTCCTTCGCAACTGCAACAGCAACTCCATAACCAGCCAGATCCTGAAGCCTGCAAATGTAACATACAATTTATACTTGTAACTAAACAAAGGCAGAAGCAATTTATAATACTATGGCCAATCACTCGTCTGGACTTGAAACTTTGCTAGTTGCAAGGAATAATTCATGGCATTAATTAGATTGAGAAAGACCACAATTTGCCTAAAAATGTATGCCTGGAAGCCGTATGACATGCATAAGGAAAGAACAACATCAAGGAAAGGTTATTACTGGAAAGGGCCCATGGGGAGGCCAAAGCTGCCAATCAGCCTGTCGATTCTGAAAATGTCCACGCCCAAATTAACTAGAAGATGTGCACTTTGCGTATAGGGGAAGAATGTCCGATTGACTGCAAAACCAGTACAATTACCCACCACGACAGGGACTTTCTTTATTTGTTTCCCAACTGCCATGAGATCTAGAATTGCTTGTGCAGAAGTCTTATTAGACCGTACAATCTCCAGAAGAGGCATCACATGAGCAGGACTGTACACATTAAGACCAAAGTATAGATGGAGCTTTAAGTGAAACTGGGATGGTAATTCGAAAAAGGTTGAATAGTTCAGGGAAGAATGATAAATTAAACACCCTTTAGAAATTGTTACTGATTCGCCTAAGACATTATTCTAACTGGAGAAAGGCTTGTAAAGAATTATCATAAGTTCTCTCTCTGACAGTACTCTTCTCTTTGCAGTTTTATAATTCTCCATCTTAGGAAGAGTTTACAATACTGAGGCCACAATGCCCTCCCTATTCCAACCAAAGTTTAGAAAAAAGACAGCCAAATCAATGTTTGGATTATTTAGATCAGACAGGTACCAAAACATCCAACACTGTCAAGAAAATTTGAATATTCACCCTTTCTACTGATTCAATGAACGATGCTTTAGATTGGTTAGAAGAGTTATGCCTCCTCCCCAATGTTTCAAAGTAAATTAACATTTGCATCTGTTGTCACAATTCATTATATATAGAGTTGAAGTGGTAACTCAATATATAAGAAGAAATTTTCTGTGAAGATACAACTAGAATTATGTGAAGTTGATTGAAGATATATCAGACTTACGCTCAAGAGCTATCAAAAGACAATAGAATGATCGTGCAGATGATGTGTACAAACAAATAAAGAAGAAAGATGATTGTAACCTGAAAAAATGTGCACCAATGATTCGATCCTGTGAGGTGGTCTTCTCTCCAACTAAATTGAGGTCAATAGTGGATGTATTTGTTGCCAAAATGCAATAAGGAGGACAAGCCTTCTCAATTTCACTAAATATTGTTTGTTTCAAGGGAACGCTCTCAATAACTGCCTGCACATTGATGCAACAAACAAGCTTTAACAGAAAGCTGAACTCTGGACTAAGATTGTAATTCTTGTATTTTATTTCAACATCATGGAACAAACAGATACCAAGTACCACAACACAAAGAGCCATGAGTAATACAAACAAAAATGCACAATAACTAATGAATTAACATGCTAGGCCATGACTCTAGAAGACTCCAAATAGTTACTATAACACTGTGGATTTAAGAAATTGAGATTTAAGACAAGCTCACCTCAATGACCATGTCCACATCTTTGAATTCTGAATAGTCCAATACACCTTTGAGCATTGAAAGGGCTTTATTTGCCTTGTCCTGTGTCAACTTTCCTCTACTCACTAAACTTCGAATATTGGCTGCCATATGAAACAGAGTTACTGAGCTTCTATAACATTGAAAAGAAAAGAAAAGGCAAATGACAACGCAATCAGTAATCAGTAATCAATATTTTATGCAGAATCAAGCTCTTTATCCAAAAGGTTTCAGATTATGATTCCATCTTCTTAATAAATTAGGTTTCTATCCCCGGTCATAGCCCACAAGTAAACAGCTTAAAGTGTTGAACGACTTGTATTTAGAAATACTGTGCGCAAAATGAAACATGAACTACTTTAAGCAGGGACATTTTCTTGGATGACCAACATAACTGGAGCTTCTGATTCACTGGACAAAGTCCAACATAACTGGAGGCTAAGTTCTCTAAATAACATAAGAGTTCAAATCCATGATAAATCACTACCTTCTATTGTTTTTGTACCCTTCAGAAGATAGTCAGAATTGACTTCTTTGAGTACAACATATATATTGCTAACAATTAAAGCAGTAGCTATGCCAGAACCCATTAGGCCTCCACCAATAACAGCAACTTTCTTGATATGCCTCGGTTTCAGACCAATATCAGTTACGTTGGGCACCTGCCAAAGTAAAGAAGTTGGGTAAACAAGAGGTCGGACAACGAGCACAAGCCTTAGAAGATATCTGCTACAGAAAACATTATCTAGACTTTTTAAATTTTTGTTTTAGAGAGATGTCAGATTAAAATTATAAACACAAAAACTAGCTAAGGGGAAACATTTAAAGAGACAAAAATAAGTGAAATGAATATGAAAGGAAAGGTTAAATCCACGATGAATACATGTATATGAGATTTCACATTCACATTTACAACCTAGTGAACATATTTCTTTTTTCTTTTTGAAAATTTAGTGAACATATTTCTTTGCAACAATTAAACATTCAACAGGGAACCAAATTTGGGTTAAAAGCAATAGTAGAAATGACATCAACATGTGTTCAATTAAATTGTATTAAAATACGAAAGCAGCACAATTTTCATGGAAATAGCGACACTTATCCAAATATTTTGAAATTTTCATACAAGTTTAATATATGGTGAAAAAAAATTCCGGAGAACACAAAGTCCTAAAAGCTTCAGGTACTGTAGGAATTGACTTCAAAATGTATATAATGGCTGATACATGCAGTACCTTTGATGTTGCACGCTGAGCCAAAAATACATGAACAAGACCTTTCGCAGTGTCTGACAAGACTATATCCTTGAATACTTTGGCCTCCTGCAACAATAATCATCCACTATTATGTATGACTGGATGTGCGTGTAGATATTTTGTTGCAACACAATGCATTAATTGTTCAAGCCTAAATCCAGCATATAACATATTGACATACCAAAGGAAAATCAAACACTCTCTAGTGAAGAAAGAAGACAGCTACCAAGGGAATCATATATTTAGGACCGAACAGAACAAATTAAACCCAAAGGTACCTTCAGAACACCACTGTATCCTCCATGAACTATTCCTTCTTCAATTACATCCAGGCATGCATGATGCTGGGGCAAGTTTGGAGCAGTCCTCCTTGCTTGTTGCCTTGCAGCTTTCAGTAATTCACGTGCTTCAGATAGGGAACCAATCTTATCAGTCCTGTGAAGAGTACGGATCCATGTTTTGCGCCTGTCTGCAATGTCTAAAGCCCATTGGCAAGACACATTCAGCAGCTCTTGAGAAGGCACAAGAGAATCAACTAAACCTAGTGTCTTCCCTTCTTCGGATGTTATTGGTTTGGAAGACTGCAAGTAACTTAGTCTACATCAGGCAATCATATCTTGAAGAGCATTGAACCCATTAAATTAAACTGGATCTTAAGTATTAACAGAAAAAAGAGAATTAACAATGAAAATTTATAACAAAGAACAAGATCCTCAAGAAGGTTCATAACATGAAGGATACATGCTGAGATACACAGTCTAGCAACTACTGGAAGTGAAAACACCCCTGTGGTTCATTAATTCCAACAGAAAAACTTAACAAGGGAAAATGTTATTACATGTTTTCCTTTTCCAAGATGCAATTCTCCTTTAACTTTGACCGCCAGATACTAACTTCGACAAAGGAATACCTAAGCCATTTCTAAATTACCACTCTTCTTCCCACATTCTTTTTACTTGCATGCCATGGCATACTACCATAATAGGAGACAGAATGCAAGTACAAATATTTATCCATAATATGGAAAGAAGATTTACCAGCATCATTTCAATGGCCTTTGACAACCCTACAAGCCTGGGAAGACGTTGAGTTCCTTGAAATGTCAAAATTTAAATTCATAAACACACATATCCATAATTTAACAACTGAATGCAACAACTCTTATTAAAGAGCAGGCCTACCCCCAAAACCAGGAATAACTCCGAGCGTCAATTCAGGCAAGCCAAGTTGAGTTTTTGGTGCAGCAATGCGAGCATGGCACCCCTGTAAGAGCTCAAACCTCGATTACTAGATCTCCAAAGACACTGTTTACAATAAACAAAAACAGATTCCACAAAAGCCACGAACCAATGCAAGTTCCAAGCCGCCTCCAAGCGCTAATCCTTCCACGGCAGCAACAACAGGCTTTCTACAATCTGCAGTAGCCAAAGTCACAAACCATCAACTTAAAAAGAAATATCAAATCTCACTGAGTCAAATTCCCAATCCCAGAGCACAATTTTATGCCGAAGACTATAATCAAACAAGTAGATACGTACCCTCAATAGTGTTGACCACAAGCTCAACGGACACATCAGGCACAAGTGAGGCATCACCTGCCAAAATAACAATAACAAAGAAGTGAGAGTCCAAACAGTCGAAGTTACAATCTGACAAGCTTGCATACATGCTCTGCAGCTCATACCAGTCTCATGAACCTTCTGGAACACATTGATGTCGAAGCCGCCAGAAAATTTCCCACCCTTGCCTTCAAAATCACAACCAAAATCAAATCAACCAACGAATCAACTCATTTCTTCGCCGTCAAATAACCAAAAGAAGAAAAAAAAGAAAAGAAAAGAAAAGAAAAGAAAAGCTCAATACTAACCAGTTAAAACGATAGCTTTGACGTCATCTCTCCTTGTAGCTTCGTCGAACTTCTCCTTGAGTCCGGCGATAACTGCACCGAAAACAAAAAGCCACCGCAACCTCAATCAACAGCCAACCAAAGACAGGCAACATGACATGACCATCATTAATCAAACCGCAGAGAGAGATACCTGGAAGAGCCAAGGCGTTGACGGGAGGGTGCGAGATGGTGATAACGGCGACGCCGTCGTAGCCAACCTCCAAGGTAACGTGTGGTTTTGCCATGACTGTTATTTAGCTTCTTCTTCTTTAACTTTCTATTTCTGCTATATCTATTTGCTGTACTTTAATGGGGTTTAATAACCAGGGCACCAATATATAGGAGCTCTTACTAGGAAAGGACTTGGGGCCTCTGACCCATCACTTCCATGTGATTCTGGCTTCGACTGGCACGTGCACGAAATCGGATCCTCTCTTCAGTTTTATTTTATCTTATTCTATCTCATAAAATTTTAGTTATTTATTTTGCGAGACTTACGTGAGTCTCACATAAATAAATGACTGAAATTTATTGAACACAATAAAATACCATAATATTAAATAGAAGATCTGGACTCCACCCACACATCCACCATTTACACTTTCTTATAATAAGGTTAAAATAGAATATTAAGTACAAAGAATTTGATGCGTTTGGACAAAATCTCAAGCTTACACCATAGCGACTTGACTCATTGGCAGTGACGGATCCAGGGGGGGCTAACAAGGGCTATAGCCCCCCCAAGATTAAAATTTTTTCAGAATATATATATATATATAGTTCCTTTCCCCTATAAAAAATTTGTGGTTTAAGTTCTTGCCCCCTCAAGAATAAAATTTTTTCAGAATATATACATATATATAGTTCCTTGCCTCTACAAAAAATTTGTGGTTTAAGTTCTTGCCCCCCCAAAACTAAAATCCTGGATCCGTCGCTGCTCACTGGCTGTTCGTACTTTCTTTTTTGCAGATTATAAGGTTAGTTTCTTTTTTATATTATTTAGTTGTAAACAAATTCTGGAATAGTGCATTTAATTAATTAAAATACTTACCAAAAAACTTGACTAAATTAGTAAGAATCGCGCTCCCGCCCAAAATTTAAAAAACAACTTTTTCATAGTAACTAATTTATGATTTTCACCCCGTTTGGAAGAAGAATTCAATCAATTCAACTCATTTGTTTGGAACTCATAAAAAGGCATGAATTGAATTCTTTCATGGGATTAAAACTCACTCTCTTAACAAATTCAATTCACCTTATAAACCTCGTGAATTGAATCTCACAAACTTCTCTCATCTTTTTTAACGCACAATTCCAACATTGCCCACTATTCCAACCCTACACTAATTAATATTATATATTATGTCTATTTATATAATAGTGTAAAAACTTTAAAATAATTTTATTGTTAAATTAAACTTTTATTTTATTACTTATTTTGATTATTTTGACAATTATTTTTCAAGAAAATATTTTTGATAGTTTTTCCTTTTTTATATGTGATTATTTTTCAATTTAATTAAGAATATTCATGTACATAAACATAATGAAATAATTAAAATGTCTAAATAAAAGGCATTTTTTTGTATAGTTATTATTAGATATATATTTTAATTTATACATAATTGAATTGTTATTTATTAAGATAAAAATTTTCAAATTATAATAGTTTTCTATTATCTAATAAGCTCGGTCGAGCCTAATGTCATTTGCAATCAACTTTTTCTTTTCATTTTAATAATGAACTTTTTTTATGATATTATTTATAATAAAATTGGTGTTTATAAGTTGTTCTATGTACGTGTGAATGTTTATTATTTAATAAGATTATTTTTTTAGTCAATGGTAAGTGTGTCATATGAAATAATTGAATTCATTTTAATTGTGTTCCAAACAATGTAATTGAATTCAATTCTAATATTACTGGGTTTGTTACAAACACTGTAAATTAAATTCGAAGGTTTCCAAACACCCCATTTATCTTTATATTCAAATTGTCTCTTCTACCCAACATATTGCTTGATCTGTTTTTGTTAAGGGGTAATTGATTCTGACATATGAGAAATAAATTTTTAAATATTTTTTATTAAAATTTTGTTTAAATTACTAAGAATTATTAAATTTTATAATATTCTATAACATGTCTATGAATTTTATTGATACGATTGAGTCCTGCACGCGATGTCCATGAAATTCTGGATCAATTTACCTATTCACATTCGGCTTACGATACGCCGCGTGTACCCACTGATGAAAAATGATGGATATTGTTTGAGTCGGACAATTCACATTGGCTTTCCGGTGGTCCTAGTTTTGGTTGTTAAATGCGTGTAAACACGAAAGTGCTAAGAAGACTTTCACCGGATTCAAACTTCAGAGTTCCCAGAAATTCACCCATGTCGTTTTTGTTACGTTTTTGTTACAATTGTCAAACAATCATTAACTTTTATACAGGTTACTGTAGTGAAATAAAATTGCTGCACTCGCCATAGTTTCTTAGTATTCTTTTAGAAGCACATATTCGGCACGGGGGTGATTGGGACGTGGCCACAAGGCCTTTATGATACATGCAATCTTATTAAAGTTGTCACCAACCTTAATTATTGTATTCTTACAATGACCAGTCATATTTATTACTATCTATAATGGAAAGCAACATTTACCTATTGATATCCATTCTCATTCCTCATTATATTCATTCTCATTCTTATTACTATTCCCCTATACGCACCAACTGGCCCCCAATGTTCTACCAACCGACCATGACCATCTTTTGAACAAAAATTATAGTACAATAATGTCTGATCAAAATTATGATGAGATATATCTTTTATTTTGGGTATGGTTTTTTATTATGTTTCATTAAATCTCATTCACATATTTATGTGGGTCTTACATAAATATATGAATAAGATTTAATAAAATATGATTGAATATCGTAACTGGAATAGAAGATTTCGTGTGTATTATGTTTGGTATGGGTCGTACATGTACAAGTTTGATTTAAAAGTCTCATATAAGGTGATATAAACGGAATCAAATCTTCTGTTCCAATTAACCAGTTTCTATTTCATTTCATTAAATATCATCTACATATTTATAAATATGAGCTCAACACAAATGTGTGAACTTGATTAAATGAAACATGGTTGAAACATCCTAACAAGAACAAAGTACTCTAACCTAATCTAAACCCCTTAAATTTGGAGTTAAAACTCGCTCAACAACTAATTCAAATCAATTCGTTTGATCTATTAAAACACTAATTGATACTAGCCAATTTTTCTTCAAAATTTAGGGATAAAATTTTTATTTTTTATTATTCAAAGTAAATTTCTACAAACATAAAAATTAAAAATTGAGAAGAGACAATA
>JAOTAX010000008.1:3873372-3883600 GCA_025629825.1 Erythroxylum guanchezii
TGTAACAAATTCAACATGTGTAAGCAATAAATCTTACCCATAACCACGGTTAGACGCAGCAAGTCCTCTACCACGACCAGCTCCAAAACTGCATAATTCCAGGCATCAAACAATTTCTGAAAAGAAATCTTTAAAAACAATCAAGAAAACAAGCTTTTGACAAAAGGTTTGCGGTTACTGCTACAATGTGATTGCACCTTCTAGAGAAAGCATCTCCACAATAAAGAAAGATGGCACATTTTCTTTAAGGAAAATGAAATAACCGATACAAAGCTACCATATAGACAACGTATTAAAAAATAGAGGCCAATACAACTAATGGGACACAACTATAATGGTAAAATGAATTCATCCAGGCTCAAAGTGGCACTTCAAGCATAAATTAATCAAATATTTATTAAAGCACCAAAGCAACTCATAAATTAATCAAATATTTATTAAAGCATCAAAGCAACTAAGTAGAGAAGATCATTTTCATCTATCCCACTCTAAGGTAAAACTGGGTCTATACAACCCAATTATCCACAAGGTGCTAATAGGCATTTCATAAAACCAACTAGGAATTTGACTTCAAAAAGTTCCATGTATCAGATAAACTTTATCCCACAAACCAGACTTTGAGGATGACATAAAACTACACTCAGCAGTTGTCAACTTAACAGAAGAAAAGCAAGAAGATAGTATGAACTACATACTTCCTAACAACTGCCCTGTTCCTTGTTCCAGTCACTCCAGATAGATTCATTTGAGCTGAAATAGGCATTTCTGAGGCACCAATAATCTCAATTTTCATTGGTTTTCCATCCAAAAGTACATTGTTATACTTTTTAAGAGCTGCAAGTGCATCAGTTCTCCTAATGTATACAACTTCAGCTGAACCCTGCAATCAAATCACATAATAAGATCATATTAAAGGATATACCAAAACGTCCAAAAGAAAAACGGAAAGAAAAAAAGAAAAGATCAGGCGTAGGAGCGTTAATGTCTTGAGCCACGTTAAGACTAATCAATGATTAAAGCACTGACATTCTCTTACACAAACTTAAACACTGTCAACATGCGTATTCTGCAGCGCATAACATCATTGCAGAAAACAGAAACTTATGAATAGCATATGCTCTTTAATAAAAGATATTGCACAAAGACTACAGTACTTCACCATTTTACATGCTCCAAACTTCCAATGCATTTCATACACAAGTCACATCTAGTCATAAAATGATTTCAAGCTCAGTTAGGGTAAGATTAAACATAATGCAAGTGCAAGCCATTTGTGTAGCCATAGAACTTACACTAGCGCGACCAGTTTTGTCATAGTGAACAGCATATCTTTTGACTTCACCAACCTCTGCGAAAAGCTCCTGATTCCAGAAAACTTTACTTCAGAACTCCACCATACAAGTCAGCAAATCTCAAAACATATGGCTCAATTCATACCCTTATATCTTCATTGCTAACACCATAATCCAAATTAGAGATATATACTTTGGTGCCAACTTCTACTCCAGTTATCCCTGCAGCTCTAATGCTATCTTCGAGCAAGTCATGCTGCCAAGGTAAATTCCTGGTTTTGCGTGAAGACTGATGAAAGCAAATAGAACACATCAGCTCATTACCAGTAAACAAAATCACCATTCTCGCAAATCAATCTTAGATCAGCAAAATTGCCAAAGCACAAATGTTACTGCAGATTAGCAAGGCCATGTCACCAAGTCTCAGGAAATTAAGCTAATGGATGACAGATGGGGGTAAAAGGACTTCAGCCACTGCATGTCAAAACAGGTGCTTTGATAGAGATGAGAGCTCCCGTTCTGAAGTTAAGCGAAGGAAGCTCCTTTGCAATAACACCATAAACTAGAAGAGAAACTGAGATCTTGCAACCAAAGAAACCCCACAAATAGCAAGAGGATCCATCTTACTTCCCTTCTAATTAAGCAGAACATCATACTCTACTATATAGTAGGGTTAAGTAGATTTAACAGTAAACTGACATTATATTATGCTACTTGGACAATCCCATCCTCCAGGTAAAGCCCCATAGCATGCAAGTTGCATATTTACTTGATGCAGATCCCATTAAATTTCTGCACATACTTAATGAGACCAGATCTGAGGCAAAGCTCCGCATAAACGCCCAACTATCCCTCAAGTATAACTAAGTCCTCAGAGATATCATATTAATGCCACAGGCAGAAATCCTGTTAGTGGCTGAAGACCAAATGAGCTTCCCACGATTTTTACATTTACTTTTGATTTCTAAAGCATAGTTAGAGATCCTCAAGTCAGAAGCACATCAGGTTCTCAATCAACAGTTTTGAGCTTGCCTTGGCAATCCAATATTGTGATGCTCGAGCATTTAACGACAGAGGACCTTTACGAACCCTCCCAGGCATTCTTCCAGCGCCAAAGGACCTACCAGGTCCCTGGCCTCGACGAGCCCTACCTCGTCCTCTGCCCCTCTCTCTGTTCTTCTTAATAATATCATCCAGAGTCATATCCACAGAAGTAGCCATTGAATTTGCAGAGAAGTTCGAACCTTGAACACAAAGCAGAAGTAAATCTGCTCAGAGTAAATAAAATCAGCGTCTTTTGAAAGCATATCACATTACACACACCATTTGAAAAGTCTAACGCTCATCTAAGCAATTAGATCCTTTTATATGTCTCCACCTCTCACACAAAATTGAGACAATTGGGGGAGACCAAACACCATTTGAAAAGTCTACTGCTCATCTAAGCAATTAGATCCTTTTATATGTCTCCACCTCTCACACAAAATTGAGACAATTGGGGGAAACCAAAGCATCAAGGAATTAGGGATCCGATTATTCATCTTCTCTCTCATATTAAAACATACTCAAAGATACCGATTGAGAATTACGAAGAAGGCAAAACGCAAATCGATGCCCCCGATTGTGAAACCAATATAAAAAAATCTGATTTTGAACCTCAAATCAAAAACCCTAAATAGCGACGGGTTACTTTCAAGGAAGAAATTACCTTCAGAATAGAATCGAAAAACCTAAACGCAGATCGAGTAGAGAGAGTAGCCGGGAAGATCGAGAGAGATAGGAAAACAAAAGGAAATATTAATGCGTGATATTATTTAATGAAGAGGGACCTATTTAGGGTTTCAACTTTCAATTTTCAAGGGAAAAAGATCGAAGCTTTACAAGAAAAAGAAGAGGATGGGCAATTTATAAGGAGATTTGGAATGTGTTTAGGATTTTATGCAAGAATAGGAATTTCCCGTTTTCCCGATGACATGGGAACGCTGTGTGTGTAGCAAATTTAAATATTAATTGTGATTATCTATATAAAGTCAAATAACAAATTATATATAATATTTTGGGTTTTTTTATATTGAGAAGATCTTCTATCTTTCAATAAAACTTTATGTATTTAATAATCTATGAGTGATATATGTTAGTTAAAACACTTAAAAATTAAATAATAAATTTAATATAATAGATGAATCATAAATTCTGATACAACATAAATTAATATAAAGTTTATAAATAAATACTATAAAAAATTTCTAATCTTTTTATGACTCACCTTTTTTATTTAACTTTTATTTTAATTAATTGTCAACACTTGAAAAAAGATAAAATATTTAAAAGTTCCTATTTTTAAAATGTAAATTTTCATTTTAAATTTATAAAAAAATTTATGGAATTGAAAAATACAAAAATGAAACTTTTTGTTAAATATTTATTAAATTTTTATAGTATCATTATAACAAACTACATGTGAAGCTATTTGAAACAACTTCTTTATTAAATAGGGACAAGGTTGTGTACTACCTGATCTCTTTAAATTTCGCGCTTAAGTAAAATTTCAACTAAGTACTGATAATGATGATGATAATGATTTATTAATTTATCTTAACACAAACCATTATCAAATTGATTATTACACATTTAATGGTGTCTACACAAACATCGTTAGGTATATAAGGATTAGTTATTAGAATTTAAAAAGTTTGATAAAAATTTAATAGAATATCTTTACATATTTATAATAATTTTGAGAAATGCAAATCTTTAACCCGTGAAAATATAGGCCTTGGGAACTCATTTTGGGCTTCTTTTCTCTTGTGATGACCCATAAATATGCCCTCTCTAGTCCATAAGTCAGCCCACTCAAGTCTCTACATGCAACTCATATTTTTCCCGACGAAAACGACCCAAAAATCTGTTAAAATTACGTGAACAACATGAAGACATTTGAAATTCAAACTATTGGTTTGAGTGGAGCCCATACAGGAACTTAATTACCAAGGAGCTGAAACAAGATAAAGAAGCTGCGTTGAGAGTAATGGACATTAATGAGAGGCACCGAAAGAGGTAACGGAGACAGTCAAGAGTCTCGTGACTAACTGCCTTCGCCCTTCGCTTAATTCCCTATTTAGTAGAGCTTCATGACGAGACTCTCTTGGTTTCACTATACACTACAGTATTTGGTGGATGCTGGGTCTCACGATGTCTGATAAAGACAAGATTCTTCCCCTTTCCATATAAGCTGATGAAGTACAAAAGCCACAAAAAGTTAATAATTACACTGTATCATTCATATGTATTTTATGTGGTCTGGTCTTGGTAATAATTCAGGAGGTTCAAACTCAGATGAAGATCAGAAAGTGGAATTAACAAGTGGTCTACCTGAGTTAATGTAGATTAGGAAGTATGGCCTACCACTTAATGCCAAGAAAAGCTGTTCCCAGCTAACGTGTGTTTGCGAAATACAGGCCCTTTTTGTCCCACTTGTTTATAACTCCACCTGATTAGGATTTAACACCAAACAACTAATCATCTATCCTTGGCAACCAACATCATTAAAACATAAGCTAAATTAAGGTTAATAAATAATTTATTAATCTAATAAATTTATTACAAGTTGAAATGTTATCCTCAAAAAATAGACAAAATTTAAAAACTATGGTAGTACAGAGAAGTATAAACTACCATAACTAGCATGATTAGCGGCAGTTTCCTTCCATGAAAACCCCCCATGATTTTGTCAAGCCCACAGAACAAAACTAACTTCTGCAACACGGTGAGTGATCATATTGTTAAGTTAACCTGCCTCACGAGTCACTTCCCTCCTCGTAGTTTTAAACAGATTCTGTGCAGCGCTCTCGTGTACGACAAAGAATCCAAGTTGATATCTTAATGATCTCTCCATGATCGTCTCGTCTTTTAAAGCTGTTTTTTTTTTTTCAAAAAAAGAGTGAGAAAAGCTCGGAGCACATCATCTTGGACTCGCCTGTTTAGCTTTGGAAAGAGATTGTAAGGGAGCACACGCGTTGTACATATACACGAACAAAGTCAATGCACCGACTGATTTAGTTCTTCTTTGTGGATCTGCGTTTTAGGTGGGGAGTTTTCAGGTCAGAAGTCTCTGAGTACATTCATGGTGATTGTTATCTTTGCATTTCCTCATCTGGGTTTCTAGTTTTCTCATCTTTAAAACTAGTTTTGAATTTGTTTTCTTGGACTGTGAAGGTGCTGAGAGTGCTGGGTTTATGAAAGCTGACGAGGACTGAACTGAAAATTCAGGTACTCGTAAGATTCTATTTCCAGTTATTTTAAACTTTAGTATGTAAAAGAATTCGAAATGGAGATGCTTTGGCCTGCAAGTTTCTATGAGTTGATGTTACGTGTTTTAAGGTTGAAAACTGAAGCTGTCAAGCTGAGCCCTTGGCAGGTGTTTTTAAGGTCGTTTTCGATCAAAAAGAAAAAATCTCTGAGAATTTGGACTTGATTTTTGGATTTTTCCATCAATCAATTGTTTTCACCATTGTCACTATCATGTGACAGATGGTTTTTTTAAAGACGTAGCCATACGAGACAAAGCCGACTTAGGTTTTATGTAATTGTTTATGAGTTTTAGAAAGTTGGATTAGATAATATGCAAAAAGTGTCTGTATTGTGTATGAGTTTTCATTGGATCGGAATCTAAGTATGCAAGCATCTGAAATTTTCAAACTGCGATTCTGTCACAGAACATGTATAGGCCGTTTATAACTTGTGATGATTCGAAAGGAGTTGTCGAATGTGGCACGGTTATAAAACCCAAGAGGGTTTCACGTAAAATGGAGCCCAAGATGGAAACTCGATCGAAACAAAAGAATTATAATCGATCATCGCCACTTAAGGCAGAGAAAGATGATATGATGATCTCTAAAGTGAGAAGGGAAGAGTATCGTAGTCCGCGGTCACTTCAGCTCCTGGAAGTCTTCAAAGAAACTCAGAGGCTGAATCAGGTGATTGATTCATGGTCTAGGGGCCTTAACCACGATGCTCAATCTAAAGATATCGAAAAGGATTTGTTAAAAGGAAGTCTTGGTCTGCAAGAGTCGTTGTTAATGCTTGGAAAGTTGCAAGAAGCCTCGACATGTATGGCTCAGTTGAAAAAGAAACAGAATGAGAAGCAACAGAAAGGAAGAAATCATGAAATGGAATTTGAAGGAGCACGTACATTTCGATCCAGAGAAGGAAACAAATTGACTGGATTTGGAAAGCATCGGGTTTCAGCCGATGGGTCTTCAAGGGACTTCATTGAACAGATTAGAAAAGCAGTCAGAGACAACATTGCTGGGCAAAGTAGTCCAATCACGAAGAAGCTTTATTATGATGGAAGAAAAATGAGCTCGGCTTCAGATGAGCCGTCAACAAACTCAAGCCAATCGTCAGAATTTCGATCCAACAGCTGTCAATCCATTAGTTCTTTCAGATTAGCGACAGACCAACCGAAGGTGAAAAGTCAAAATGTGATTGCCAAGTTGATGGGTCTAGATTACATGCCTAAAACATCATTGGAAAAAAATCCACAGAGACGGTTAGAAAGTGACAAAATCCTGGGGCAGAGGAGGACAGTTTTTGATGTTGAAACACCAAAGACAAGGAAGCCTCAACCCTCAATTCCCAAGGTTGTGTCTGAGCAAAGGTCATTGAACGAATTGCTAGAAACCGTGCAACTTAATGGACGATTGAAAAGAAGTTTTATCAAAGAACTTGCTTCCCATCCTCATTCAAGTGGTTCATATTCTGAACTTAGTTTGGCTACTGATATTCCGCCTATTGTGCTGATAAAACCTCTGCCTGTTGAATGCTTGGAATCAGATCATGAACTTGCTCCGATTACTTGGAATGAGGGGGTTCTGAACACAAGAATGTTGCCTGAAGAGACCAAACTACAAGGATGGCTTGCTCCTAAATCAACAAAATATAAAGAAGGGTCTTTGGATTTTAGCAAAAGGTCCTACAAAATAGAAGCAGAAGAGACTGCATTTGGAAGGCATAAACAGGAAGAAGGATCTCGAGAGCATAAATGGCATGCTGTAAAATCAAATGAAGAAGGGGAAAAACCAATTAACGAGAAACAGAGAGCAACTGGTAACAGAATTGACGCAAAATTGGAATCAGAAGGTTACCTGAAAAAAAGGCTTATCCAAAAAGGACAAGAGGATCACAAAGCAGTTTCAAGAGAGAAAGAGAAAGTAGTTTGGACAAAATCAAAGGCCTCAACCAAAATGCAAGCTTTGACGCCTGCATCTAACCAACAGGAGGGAGCAGAGAAAACACGTAAGAATGTGGACAAGATTCGCAACGATGTTAGCAACAAGAAAGTAGTGGAAAGAGATGCTGTCAATTGCAGAAGTAGTTCAAGATCTCAAGACCTAGCTAAGATGACTTCTAAAGAACAGAGAAAGCTCGGAAATAGAATTGTAGTTACGAAGACAGAAACTCCACAGCAGCACAGAAAGGAACCAAAAACCATCTTGAGAGAAACAACACAGAGCGGAATTATTCAGGATTCTAAAGATCAGAAAGCAAGGGAGAAGCCACTCAGTGAGGTTAAAGCAAATAAACCAGATGTGAGTCCTGCTTCTAGTTCTTCTTTTCTGAAACTTGCAGTTTAATTCGTTTCTTGATATACATTGATTTACTTTCTTTCCGAGAATCTTGCTTGTCCGTAATCAAATCTTGGCTTGCTTTAGAAATCTTTTAAACGGTAACTAAAGCCATAACTGTACTAAGTTATGAATTTGAAATCCACTTGTCAATATTCTCTGCAGATTGAGAACTTAGATGTTAAGAGCAATGATCTCGGATGCAGTAATCACTGTGTTGTGGAAATAAGCAACAGCTTGCCTATAGACCAGCTGCCCACACATACCCAAGTTGATGTCTTAACAATTCAAAGAAAAGGTAATCCCTTTCATGGTGCATTAACAGTTGCAATACTAGTAACAATAATGAATTGCATGTAATGTTCACGCATGCATTATCAGGAAGGAATTATTATTGCAATTATTCTAAGCATATGGTTTTTAGTTTATACATGCTTTGTCATAATGCCCATTACAACCTGCAATTTTCCTATCCTTATAGAGCATTGCAGTGACAACCAGAGTTCTCTCTGCAATTTTGCATTGCTGAACTGTGAATATGCAAAGGATTCTACAGCTAAATCTTCAGAAGAAGCTAATAATAACGGCAATCACATTGCGGACCTCACGAGTTTCAAGAAAAGATCCCACCTAAAAGGTCTGCTTTTGAACAATCCATCTCTTCTAACTCAAGCAGCTGAGCTTTTTCATCTCAAATTGGGTTGTACAGAGGTCATACCAACAACTGCAGTGGGCGAATCCGGAGAAACTGAGATGAAACTCTACTTAGACTATGCAAATGAGTTCACTGGACGTAGAAGCCTCCGAGATTCAGTAACAAGACATCCTCTTCTTCCGTCTTATGTGGGGGGTGTCAGAAGTTCTTTAACACAACATCAGTTGCTGGACGAAATTTGCGGTGGAGTTGAGACTCTCGAAAGCTACTCTGACCCTGATGGAAACAACACTCACAGTGATGATCTTTTTGCAATATTAGATGGAGATATATGGTGCAAAGAAGTTTTTAGTGGAACATGGGATTTGGGTTGGAGGAATCAATTTTCTGCAACAGAATCTGAGATATGTGTTATTGATTTGGAGAAATTACTTGTAGGTGAATTAATTGAAGAGCTGTTAGTATAACGTTGAGCCTCAACTTTTTCTAGTCATGCTGCTTGTAACCTGTACAGGTTTGAAAGCTTCATCATTTTCTGCAAATGAGCAACCTTGGTTTGATATTAGTACACATTAACACTAATTTTCACAGATGGAAAGGATTATCAGAGTGTGGACACTTTTTACCATACCATATGTTCAGGTTCATGTCAAAGTGGAAATGTAACGACAGAAGGCCATCTTCATTGGGACTGACTTCAGTTTTGTACAGAACTATTTTGATTAAAAAAAATATACTATATCCTAATTTATAACTTGTGAATGTCACTCTCTTTAGTTTTACTTTCATACAGTCTCACTTATCGTATTATTATATGTATTAAGTTCGCAATGGGTCAAATCTTAACCTACTTCAAGTTCAATCGGTTCAAAGGTTAGTAACAACATTTTTTTCCTTTTTTTATATAATTTTAAAAAATATACTAATAAATAAGAATCAAATATAGAGATTAAGAAAATAAATTTGTAAAGTTTAACTTATTTATAATATACTAGGAAACCCTTCTCTCTAGTATTTACATAATACATAATAACATGTATATTTGTTGCACAAGAAAAGAGTATTTAGTAGCAAGGTTGATATTTTCAGATTTCTCCAAATTTTGTATCTCAATGATACTTTTAGGGTCTATTTGTTTCTATTTATGTTTTTAGTTTTTGTTTTCAAATTTAGTCCAAAATATTTTGTTTTTTGAGGTTTTTGTTTGATTTTCAAATTGAATAATTATGTTTGATAATTAACTGATTGGGTTGGCGGATTGAAACAAATTAGCTCATTTTGAAAATGCTACTATAAGGAGCGTTTTCTTTTAGCGGTTGAAAAATTAAGGGACTAAAAGATTATTATACTAAAAAATTATTACAAATTACTCAAAAAGATAGAGATAGAGATAGAGATAGAAATTTGACTTAATTTATACAAAATTTAAAAAGTTAATCATTAAATTAAAATTTTAAAATATTTAATATTAAATTAAAATTTTCAAAAAATTAAGTACTTTTAAATTTGTTATCTCTAATTATATTACATTAATTACTTTTGTATAGATATGATATTTAGGTCACTTTTTATATCAATATTTAGTATATAATATTATTATCACTTGTAAATTATGTTTAATTCAATTCAATTTAATCTAAAATTAAAAAGTCAAA
>JAOTAX010000008.1:3883700-3897761 GCA_025629825.1 Erythroxylum guanchezii
ATTTAGTATATAATATTATTATCACTTGTAAATTATGTTTAATTCAATTCAATTTAATCTAAAATTAAAAAGTCAAATTTAAATTAATTATTTTTTACCTAGTTTTAATTTTAAGAGAATAATATAAACAATTTTTTAAAATTATTTTATTTTAATTTAATATATTAAAAATTAATTTCAATTTTAAAAATTTTAAATTAAAATAACAAAATTTATATTTCCTTAAATTAGAAATTAAATCAATATCATTTTTACAAACCCAATTTCATATTAAGCTTGTTAGTGTTGCATTTAAGAAAAAACTCTTAGTATGATCCGACATAACCCATTCTTAGACTTATTTCTAATGTCATTTTAACAATCTCTCAAGTTCTTCAGTTGATCCTTGCAAATCTAAGATGATCTCGAGAAATTTTTAATTGAACTCATTTATTATTGATAAGTTTATTGAGAGAGTTTTTAGTATTCTTAAGATTCTATGGATAATATTGGAAAAAATGATGATATTGACTTATTTTGTTTTATGTAAATTCTTACGAGAGTATTCAAATAAATATTAAGATATAAACAGCTAATACTCATATTCTTATAAAATTTTTTTAACTCATTCACTCATAAGTTATTTTACATATAAAAAATTAATACTAAACAACTAATTTTATCAAACATTTTTAAATAAAATTGACGGTATCTATCAATTAAATCAACTATATTAATCTGTTACTACCAGAATAAGCTAATAGTTAATCCTGGTTACCAAAAAGGCTTAAAGGATAAAACAAAAAGGAAAAGCAAGGACTAATTGACCAGTAGCGAAAGAAATATCAGAGAAAAGGGTAAGCCTAATTAGAACTCAGTTAATATGTACATTGCTGATCAACCATGATACAAACAAAAAGGTACAATCTGATTGTATGAAATTGAATTGTGATTTTCATATTTTTAAGTGTCTACAATTCGAACTCTAATAGAGGTGTTTAACTTGATAACTTTAAAAGGTTACGTAAATCAAACACAAAGCCTCCCGGTGCTTAGGTTCTGCTCTGTTCTGTTCTAAAAAGGACAAACGGAACTACAGAACCTGTAGAAGTCACTGACAATGTCGTGAAGATTTGTCTTCGTCCAGTTCAACAATAGTGGTTCACTTCTCTCAACTACCAGCTTGATGATCCTCTCTAGATCGAAAACGATCAGAAAGAATCACTGCTTCAATCAACAGCACCTCAGAGCTTTTCGTATTGACAAACCAAGAAACCAAAAGCCTCGGGGATCGTCACCAACGAAGCAAAAACCAACCTTTCCGTTTCTAACCCATTTGAAAGAGACTCAAGACCCAGATAAAGCCATCTCTCTCTTTCACGAATATCGTCGAATAGGCTTTAAGCACGATTACGCTTCGTACTCTGCGCTCATATACAAGCTCGCTCGCTGTGGCGACTTTGTAGCTGTGGAGGCAGTACTCTGCCATGTACGGGATACTAATGTCCGTTGTGGAGAGACACTTTTTATTGCTTTGTTTCAACATTATGGCAAAGCCCAGTTGTTTGATAAGGCCATGGAGCTATTTGATAGAATGAAGAGTTTCAACTGTTCCCGTACGTCGCAGTCTTTTAATGCTCTCTTGAATGTTCTTGTTGACAATGATCGTTTACCTGAGGCGAACGATTTCTTTTCGAGGTCTACTAAATTGGGTATTCGTTTGAATGCGGTTCCATTTAATATCATGATCAAAGGGTGGCTATCAAGGGGTGAGTTGGGTAAAGCACGGAAGGTGTTTGACGAAATGCTTGAGATGAAGGTGAAGCCAAACATTGTGACGTATAATAGTCTTATAGGCCATTTCAGTAGAAATCGTGATCTGGATAAAGCGAAGGGCTTATTTAAGGATATGATCAAGAAAGGGAACCACCCGAATGCGGTAACATATGCCTTGTTGATGGAAGGTTTGTGCATTACAGGCGAGCATGAGAAGGCCAAAAAGATGATATTTGATATGGAGTACCAAGGGTGTAAACCAGAAGTTATAAATTATGGCGTTTTGATGAGTGATCTCACGAAGAGAGGGAAGTTTGATGAGGCCAAATCTCTACTTGTTGAAATGAAAAAGAGATGGCTTAAGCCAGATGTTATAACTTATAATATCTTGATTAATTATCTTTGCAAGGTAGGTAGAACAGCAGAGGCTTATAAATTGTTATTTGAAATGCAACTTGGAGGTTGTGAGGCGAATGCAGCAACTTATAGAATGTTGGTTGATGGGTTTTGTAAAGTTGGTGATTTTGAGGGAAGTTTGAAGGTCCTGAGTGTAATGGTAAGAAGTAGGCACTGTCCTCGCATTGAAACCTTTAGTTGTTTGATCGTTGGCTTGGCCAAGTCTGGGAATGTAGATGGTGCTTGTTTTGTCTTGGAGGAGATGGTGGAAAGAAAGATGACACTTGATTTGGATGCTTGGGAAGTTCTTATTCGGAATTCTTGTGTATGGGATGCAAAAGCAATTGAACTTGTAAATGAGTTGATTTCAACTGTGCAACGACAATATGAACAGAGTATTGTAACATCATTGTAACTCTAGTGGATTTGTGGAATTCTTTCTGGTCTCCACCCAGCTTCAACTATAAGCAATACTTGGATTTGGGTCTTGATCAGCGTTGCTTGTCTGACAATTTTGGCAGATTTATGGAAAAGTCTCTTTGAGCACTCGGAGACTGATGCCCCTTCCATTGGGAGGAATAAGATTGGAAGCTCTAATAAGTTGTTGAGCAAGTACAAGACTTGATACCCTGTACACCATTACTTGGGGAGAATTGGGGTGGTGTCGAATAACTGGTGAATGGTGATTAATGATTGAATTGCATCCTAATCCCCAATAAACAGCTGAAGGTTTCTCACCTGAGTTGTGGTCAAGGAGATCAATTTTGAGTTAGATACTGTTATGATAACTGATACCATGTAGAATATTTAACTCCAGTTCATATTAATAACAAGTTGAAATTTACAAGATTTGTCACTTCTTTTCTCGCTGATCAGTTTCTCCTTATTTATTTGGGCAAAACCTTATTGCAGCATCATTTTGAGATTCTTGTCTATATTTTCTTCTAGATGATTATGATGCAAAAAGCCCCTAATAATGGTTGATGTATTTAGAGCAATCCTACATCTAATCAAGCACAAGTGAGGTGGTGGCACAAAATCGATGAACATCTTAGTCTACCAAAGATTAATAATTAGTTTCAGAAGCAGTGGTTTCAGTATGAAGGAACTGGTTTCTCAAAGTTTGAAATGTCACTGCTATTATTGAAGGATATTGCAAAAATGATCTCCAACTAACACACTTAGAAAGAACCTACTCCATCTTATCTAATCCATCTTAGAAGTTTCATTAGCCATATATTGCACGGTGTATATATACACAAGCAAACTATCATGAATTGTCACCAGTAGTCTAAAGAGAATCTTCCTAAAATCATCAAACCATCTTAATCTCTTACAGTAATGGCCATGCAAAAGTACAATTCTCCTGTCCCTGACGTGATTCTCTCTCTTCTCTTTCTAGCTCTCGCCGTCACCTTAGCGGCCTCAGCTCGAATACTCGATGAGGAGGTACCATCTAATCCTCTTTCTTCACCTGTGGCACCTGGCTCGGTTGTAACTCCTCTTGCCAATGCAGCTCCTGCTGTTGGTGCAGCTCCTGCAGCCACTGGTGCTACAATTATTAACGAAGACTCGCACCACACACTCTCTTTCTTCATGCATGACATAATTGGAGGTTCAAACCCCTCAGCTATAGCTGTAACTGGGATTGTAACCAATCCAGCAGTCAATGGTCAGGTCCCTTTTGCCAAACCCAACGGTGCAGTATTACCAGTTAACAATGGTGTTCCAGTTAACAACAATAATAACGGCATACTCAACAATAACAATCTTCCTTTCCTCACTGGCCTCGGTGGTACCACAGCTAATGTGATTCAGAACAATGGGAACAACAACAATGGCGGGTTTGGAGTTAATCCTGTCATAAACGGTGTTCAGATTCCTCCAGGAACAACCATTCAAAAGCTTATGTTTGGGACAATGACTGTGATTGACGATGAGCTAACAGAGGGACACGAGCTTGCTTCAGGTCTGATTGGTAGGGCGCAAGGGTTTTATGTGGCGAGCTCTGTAGATGGTATCAGCCAGACAATGGCTTTCACAGCCATGTTTGAAGAGGGTGGTTATGCTGATAGCATCAGCTTTTTTGGTGTCCACCGCACAGCTGTTTCAGAGTCTCACCTCGCAATCATGGGAGGCACCGGAAAGTATGTGAATGCCAAGGGCTTTGCAACAGTGAAAACATTCTCAGGAATAAACCAGCACAACACGGATGGTTCCGAGACTTTGCTGCAATTCAATGTGTACCCTGCTTACTAGTGTGTTTCCTACCTACTTGGTTGAAATTCCTCAAACCTGTGAAAAAAAAAGGTTGTGTTTTTATTTGAATTGTTCAAGTTTGGTAATACCAATTTGAATGAATTTGCATTACTTTGTGATACCGCATTGGTAAATTCCAATAAATACTCAAAAAGTACCTCATAATGCTCATTATCAAGTTCAGGAATGCAAACAATACCATTGTACCGGTCTTTATCCCTCAATGACGTGGGAGTTCTTAGCATGGATATTCTTAGTACAGAAACGTAAGCCCTGTGATTGAAGAACTGAGATGGGTTGTTCTTTTCTAATTCTGTTTTGTTTTACCAAACCCATATTGTGGATGAAGTAGGTGCGATTGCACCAAGCCCTACCTTGTCAACACTCTGGAGCTGTTGGGCCATCACTACAGGGCACGAAGAACTATAAAGGAGGCCTAGTAGTTGATGCAGATCACTTCTAAGGTTCATTCATGAGCTTTACTAAACAATTCAATGTTTTAATCTTTAAAATTTGGACCACATGGTGATATCGAATTTGAATTTTTAACCTTTGTGTCCCTTTTTGAAACCTAACATCTCATCTAAGAAAGAGTATATAAACACTGGACATTGAAAATTTGGTTTCAACCAATGTCTCCAAAGGAGAAGAACAGAACAAGATGCTTTTGGAATTAAATGAGCTCACGATTCACAATTTCCTCAATCCTGTCCCCTTCCAATCTTGTCTGTTGCTTTCATCTCTTTCGATGCCCTTTGGTACAAAAACAGAACAAATCACGCAAGTCTTGTGCTTGTCGTTCACTATACCAAGAATTTTGGACGATTCCTTTTATATGGTTTCTATTTGGCATACATTCATCTTAGAATTATGCTTCGCCTGTACCCTAATTTTTTTATATTTAACATTCCATTTAGGTTTGATACAGTTAATTATATAATATGTAAATATCGCTTTCACTAATATGAGTACTTAATATATTATTTATTTTATCTATAATTTTATATCAATTTTGAGAATATAATATTTTGTAAAGAATATTTTTAATTTTATAATATTAAATTAATGTATATATTCTAATAAATACAAAAAGATATTGTTTCCATAATAAATAATTATATTTTATAGAAAAAGTTAAAGTACTTGAATATAATTAAATTTAAAATAACTTTTATATGATGTCAATTTTAATCAAATATCAAGTCAATTAGTTATTTATATATCCTTATTTAAATATAAATTTGAAGTTCAAATAAACTAACAAATTTTAAATTAAAAAATATTATTTTTTACATAACATGCATGATTACTAACAGTATCCTATTTCAAACTTCTTATCAAGTTCCTCTTCTTAAAAAATATAAGAAACTCAATCAATGTTAATTATGTTTTAATAATATGCAATTAATAAAAATATAAAAATTAACAATTCAATAACAAATAAAAATATTTTAAAATCGATTCATTTTTAATAAATAAATGTTTTTTTGAAATTTAACGCGATATTTTAATTGTAATAATTTAAAATTAAATGTATTTCTATAATAAATACATGTAGAGAATAATTATGGTAACTTTATTATAAATATGTATACTAAATCAATATAATAAAAATGAAAAATATTTTATGTCATATTTTAATTTTTATATTTTATACTAAATTTTAATAAAATAATCGTTAATTTCACTATATGTAACTTACATGCATCTTTTATAATAAGTGCTACTTTTCATTTCTTTTAAAAACAAATGTGCAAATTTAAAAGTTCCTCACTTAATTTTCTCAGTATTCATATTGAAGCTCTGATGCAGTAAACAGCAAGGAAAGTACTTGCAGCCAACGTAAAAGCATCTCTCAAAGTCCTAGTGTTAAGATCGTATGGTCAGATTTTTCCAAAGCTAATTTATTAAATTGTGTGATTACTTGAACAGTATGCGATCCTATGTCCATTTGTTTTTTACTGTTCAAGGAATACAAATGAGACCTCACAGGCTAGAGTCTAACGCCATCGATCCCATACTTTAATGTTGCCAATTAAAAGATAAAACGCCACGCCACCGACGTTTCGCCGACCAAAATTTCTTAGCGAAGAAAGAAACTTATATCCATTCTTACTTTAACATATTGTCAAAAGAACAGAAGAAAACGATAACAAGGATTAGGAAAATTTTGAATTAAGGATGCCAAACATTGCAGCCAAAGAAAAAGATGACCCACATAACCACCCCCCTGAGTAGGAACTTTGGTTGGTTGCTTGCTTTCTTCTATAGTGTTGTACTTAATAGCTTTAGTGTTTGAATACCCTTTGATTTGTCTCTTACTTGGATTAGATTATCCTCAGGTTTCAAAAGAGAAAGAGCCCCACCATTAGAGAATTTGGGGTAGACTTTGCAACCAAAAGGTGTAGCTTTGGTTGGTGTCATCATTTGTTTCTTTTGTTCGACTGTCCACCCATAGAAAGAACCGAAAATAGCAGCAAACCACTCCCAAGTCCCAAATCAAGTCGTAGCTATAATCTGTTTTCATTTCATTTACATGACAAGCATGTATCCAATAGCAGAAAAGAAACGTCACATATGCATGTCGAACCTTATATATCGTGAAATATAGGTAAAATGACGTTTTTCAACTTGTCGATTCAGGATAGTGGGGTGGAATTCCTAGCACAGCAGCCTAAGAAGCTCACCTGCTTATGTTGTCTTTTCTAATCATCTTACTCGGGTCCTTTCGCTTTTACCTTCAACGACAAAATCATTTTTGTCTAAAGTATGGGCCGAATACAAATACCATGCAAAATAGCATTGAAAACGCTATCAAAACATAGAAGTTAGATCAATTGGTTGCAGCGAAATTTGGTGGTCAGGTGAATGGTACGTCAGGATTAGGCTATTAGACTTGATTAGTTGGCATAACCACAACCACTGCGAAACTCAAATGCAACCCATTAAAAGTTTCTACTTAGTAAAGACTCTGATATACTGATAATTCTATTAAAAACGCTAATCTTCTCATTAGAGTAATACTAATTAGACCATAGCCCTAGTTCCAGGGTTAGATCCTCCAAAAAGTAGCACCCATCAAGTACTAAATTATGCTCAGAAAACAGATAAAAGAAAACGAAAGAGAAGAGTGCATCTTTCAGATTCCTAGCTATATATGTCCTGAACAAACAATAACTTGACCCTCCTGGTCCTGGAATGCCAACCTTTGCCACCGATAATGGCTTGACAGACTATGATGATGCATATTCTGGTTCATGTTATTATATATGTCAAATAGTGTATATTGGCAGCAACAAAAAATGCATCAGGTGCTTTTGCTTGGAGACTATGATTGTGTTATCAGAGAATTTCTGTAAAGATTCCTATGTGATTATATTTATTGAATCGTTGGTTTTTCAAAGGAAGGTGAGGTGGAGAATGTGAATCAGAATAACTTTTTTTTTTCTTAGAAGCATTTAAGAAGAAGAAAAGAAAGTAAATTGAAGTCTATGTCTTTTGTTAGAGTTGAGTAATCTAATGTCGTTATATGAACTTGTAATGAAGCATTAGGCATAATTAGTACGAGGAGTATTCAATTATAAGTTGTTTATAAGATAATTTTTAATAAAAATGCAGTATTTTTTTTTTTGTAATTTCGTTTATTTTGAATAAATATGTGATATTAAAAATATATTTTAAATACCTTTTTATTGAGTCTCATTCGAATTATGTTAATACAAGTATTTGACAAACTGTTACTATAATTTTTTAGTATTTCTAATAATACAAAATATTTTTAATTAATTTTAAACATTAATAATAATTTTAAAATGAGCAAATTTATTAGGAATATTTGTATCTTTTACTTTTCTTTTTATGTGTAGGATTTATATTTTTTATTCTCGATCAGACTCCCTACCAAAAATTTAAAGGAAGCACTCTAATCAAAGCCACCTAAATTCCATGTTTCATATTAACCGAACATAAACATGCTTCTGTAGTAGTAGGTGTGTAGTTTGTACTTTGTACACATTTAAATTTGCAATAAATTGGTTCAAGGGTGGTCACCTGGGGAATATTATTTGGGAATCAGTAACCAAGAAGACATGTTCAGAAAGTGCCAGCCTGCGCCAAGTTCTTAAATTCAAAGAAAGTATTAGAGAAACACCATCGTTTGTTCCAAGAAACATTGATCATGATCACAAGAGAAAGAGAGAAAGAAAGAAACAAAACACCTTTTACTTTACAACCTTTTATATTAAACAACTTGCAAAGATCATAATTCTCGTCTCTGATCATAAACTGAGACTTCCCATTTACATTACATACCAGACACGATTATTGAAATGAACAGGGTAATCATACACCACACTCTATATTGTAATGTAAAGATGAGCAAACTAGTTGTAGTGTATGAAATGAACTCAAGTAGAAAAACAAGAAGACGGTGATGCAGAAGGCCAAAGCTGAGCACTCTTAACCTTGGACACACTTGCCAGCACGCCTAAAGGGGTCACGTTCCCTATTACCGTAACTTTCTTGGTCGCCAAATCTATGCTGAAGGATGTCACTCCTGCATAAGGATAAGATTTCAAGACTATTATCACCTTAAACTACGGAAGTATGTCATCATGTTCCTCAAGTAAAACACAGGAGTACTGTGTATCTAATTTCTTGCTTTCAGGTCAAGGTTAGGTTTCTTATCAGAGTGATGTACACACAGACAACTTAAGGATTATATGCACTAAAATGGGAACTTACCTTCCATCTTGGAGATGTGTTTTCTCACTTTTCCTTCACATCCTTTGCAGTGGATTGACACCCTCAAAGCTACAACCTGCAAAATTTTGGTGGAATTTGGTAAAGAACATGCATTAAGTATTAAAGATAATCAGAAATCATCTCACTTTCTTGGAGTATTTTTGTCTTTCACAGGTATCTCATCCCTTTAATTCTCTCCTTTCCTCATCTGAGCTAATAGACCAGACGAATGAGATTGGAAAGAAATTAACCTGATCATGAGAGCGAGCCGAGGAAGATGATCTCAGAACGGTAGAGTCACTCGAGATCACGCGATTGGACTTCGCCGCTTTAGCTGGAACTAGTTCAGAAACACGACCAGACCCAGAAGTCCAATCACGAGAGCGAGCTAACGGGGAGGATCTCCAAGCAGGAGACCCACAATGACTTGAGCTACGATGCTTAGGTATTGCTTGACTAGGAACCAATGCAGAGACCTTATCAGACTCGGAAATCCAATCTATATAGGGGCTATCATCATCACTTAGCAGATACCTAGAGGAACTTGAAGAACTATACACATCACTTATATCCGCAGAGCTTTTTCTGCGTAACTCACTTTGCTTAGCCTGGTTATTTCCATCTCTACTACCTGCAGAGCTTTTCCCAGGTAAATAATCATTCTGCTTAGCAGAACTACTCTTCCTGAACTTTTCATAAAAGAGCCTAGGATCAATAGGCAATTCATCAGAAGCACAAGGAGCATAAGGTCTTGAGCTGTGCCGGTCGATAGGTCTAGTGGCTCGACGGACCATGGACCTCTGGTCTAGGCTTGAGCATATTGCTGTGGAAGCTGGCGAAGCACAGAAAAGATCCATTCCTTTCATCTTGGATTGGAAGAGATGGTTTAAGAGAAGGGAATAACTTGCAAGCAATGGCTTAGAGAATAAATATATAGTTAGATAGTTGTAGCAGAGGCATTAATTAAGAGTGTTAAGAGAAAATCTTGCTAATGATTATGAGCCCAACCAAACTGCTCTCGGAAATTTGGTGATGCTAAAGAAAAAAAAGGACATAAAAGAAGGAAATTTTGGTCCCACCAGAAGAAATGCATAATTGTAGCATGGAAGGAAAGTGATTTGAACCTTGAAGGGTGATAGTTACTTGGGATTATTTAGTCCCTGAAAGTCTTGAATGGTGGGCTTAACACACCTTGTGTGAAATGATTACTACCACTAGGTTTAGAAAAGGCCAAGATTGTAAAAAGTTAACCGTCTACTTCTATTATTAACACATCATTGTCAGGACCGGTCAGAAGACTTAAACATTCATAGCTAGCAATGTATGGCAATGTATGTCACTAGGACAGCTTGAAATTCATAACCCAATCATGCACTATAGCTTCTATCATTAAATCATATCAAAGAGAGAAGTAAGTCTTTCCAAATGATTTAAAATTTGGTAGGATATGCTTATTCTAAAACATTTACAGCACATACACCAATTAAAATATAATGCGTAGATTAATCATAATATAATATCTTAATTTAACTCTTCGTTTTAGTTCGAATTAATTAAATTTAACTTAAATTAATAATATAAGATAATCACAATAAATTATTACTTTGAGTCAGATTTAATTAATTCTATTTAAATTTAAGACATATGTTAAATCATCACATAATAATATTTAATTGTTACAAGTGTATATTTGTAGCTTGTGTATTTTGATGTTAGTTTTTAATCGAAATTTAAAAGAAGGAATTTTTCTTTAGAACTAAAAACTAGAAAAAAAATTTAGAAAATTTTAAAAATCATTGAATTTTTCTAAGATTTGTTAAAGTATAGGAGAGGTTTATTTCTTTTACCCTTTTGTTATCTCTACTTATTTCCATTACGGAGCTATCAAATTAAGCATCTTTTCTTTACAGCATAGTATATTATGTGGTGTAGATAGATCTTACTATTAATTTTTTTAAGTAGCTTAGGGTGTGCAATTACACAATTTAAGGAGATCCGATCCTTTATTTCAGTTACCCAATTCTCGCTCTATTCTATTAAATCTTATTCACACATTTATGTAGGGTCTATACAAATATGTTGACAAAATTCAATAACACAGGTTGGAATACCCTAATAGGAACTGGGTGCTCCAACCCCAATTTAAGGTCCTAACATTAAGTAACATTAGATGTCTTCGTAAACTTTATTGGGCATAGAATGTGACACATAAAATAATTGAAGTATAACGGAACAGAAAGAACTTGAGTAAAACAGGTATCTTGTACCCAAATTCAGGGATCATAAATAGATGAGACAAGGCAATGGTCAATTGGTCTTATACTTAGGTCTCCTTTATGACCAATGAAATACATACAATCAACTATACGACAAAGGAAGTGCGATCTAATAAGAACGGCGCATAAGCAAATCCTGCGTAGCTTAATTAATTCAAAAACTTTGGAATGCATGGATTCAATTGTTACATAATTTTCCTATGTATTAAATTTAAGTAAATCAACAAATTAATCAATTGAACTATGCACAAAACTAGTTCAAATAACGAAATATTATTTATTTTTAAAGATATATATATATATATATATACATATATTTAATTTTTAATATGATTAATTACAATTTTGAAGATAATTTTATTTTTGTTAACCTATTTGATGTGCACTTTTTTTGCTGCTTTAATGTTCCATACGCTATCTCTTTGGGGGGCTTTATCCATTCCACATATTGTAATATCATAATTCTGATTAAACTAATTGTTTTATAATCACGCGTTTAAAGATGCGGGGCTTTAGTTTAGTGCAAGGACCGATCAAAGGTGGGTTGGCACTTTAATTTGGTATCCGTCTTCCATCTTTTACTATGATGAGGGTTTCTCTTTTTTGCTTTTTCATTAGTTGAAGATTCTTATCGTTGTTGCAATTAGATATGTGTCGCAGAAGAGAACTCGGTCCATTGGTTTTAACTTTTTTCATAGAATAGGCTATTGTTTGCGACAATGTTCTACTTTTTCACATCAAGATTTCCTTTAGATGCGAATATATTTGCACTTTCTTGCCCGACAAGTTGAATATTCAATAAACCTATCTTTGGCCGAATCACATTTGTCGGTACCACGTTAACTATCTTGCTTAGTATAAGCAATATTTACAGAGTTCCTTTATTTGAGTTGGAGAACAAGAAAAACTTGAACAGCAATCAGCAGTTGATTAATATCTTGCTAAAATAGTCATGAAACCGAAGAAGGAAAGAACACAAGGTTTCATACATGAGGTTGTAGTTGCTTGATGTTATGAAGTTGTTGGTGCAGGATAAGGATAACCCAAACTGCACCAGCAAGCTGCTGTATAATTTATAAAACCAACTACTGGGGGAAGAAATATACAGTCAGGAGGTTGCCAAATCAGCCATCTAGTCAGATCTTGCACTAATTTTCTTTGAAACTAACCATCTCATACCCAAGTTGAGCAATTAATAAGGTGAAGAGGAGGAGGGTACATTAGATATTTAATCCAAGAAGCTTTGCACTAAAAGATTGTCTTGAATATAAAGATATCAGATAATTGTTCTCTGCATAATGAAATGTAATGGTTGGTTTAGTAGTTCGTCCTTCAACTTCTTAACTAATCGGATTATTGGCAATAAACGCCTCAGCCCACAGCTGGAAGGTCGGGAACTAGCTAGTTTCTCTCGTTACTTGTTAGCGAGCTAAACTTAATAATGATTTTGTTTACCGAGATAAAAAGGTCAAGAAAAGAAAGTCGAATGGATTCAAAAGCGAGCAGGGTTTGGGCTATAACTTGTGGAAGGAGACGATAGAAGCCTGAAGAATAGGTATTGTGGTTAGATACATCGACATTGAAGCCCATTTAGAAGGGGAAAACAAAATTTATAAAACGACCACAGTGGGAGTCGAACCCACGACCTTTTGATCCGAAGTCAAACGCGCTAATCCACTGCGCTATGCGGTCACGACATAGCAGACTTAAACGCCTTAATAATTTATCTTGTACTTCAGTAGTCACTTTTTTTTTTGAGAACTTAGAAAAATCTCATTGATGAATGGTATAATACATACGGTGAAAATACTAGAGAGCCACAAGCTCCCATTATACAAAAACGACAGCATGCTCACATGATACTAAGATAACAAAACGACAATGCATATTAACTGTCAAGATCAAAAGAGTAAAACGATCCCTTACTTTACGGAGATTCCCAAACTTTTTTTTTGTTGCACACGAGGTGTTTTAAGCGGGTTCTAATTATGAGAGGACACTTTTATGTCATCAACATTCAGATTAATCCCCGCTCAAGTCAAATAGGTCTCTTCTGAGAGGCAAAATTCTGACTCTAAATTTTAAACGGCTATATACATGAAGAGGATTCGAATTCGTGACCTTACTTAAATCAAAAGAACCCCTTATTAACTCACCTGCGCCATAAAATTCTCAAACATTTTCAATTAAGGTTGGCTATAGTTTAGCGAAGAAGCGAGAAAATTGATCTGCCAACGCTCATCAACTGCCCTGTTATCATGGGAGTTGTATTTTGTACAGAGAATTTAATGTGCGTTGGGCCAAGTCGATTGATACGCCTATCGTGATTTCAATACTCTTTATTAGAATTTAATGTGCATGACCCCACTTCTTGTTGCTTTTAAAGCTAGCTAGGGTATTGTTTGTTGCTATTGTTATTTCTTTTCCTTGTCAATTTTAATAAAAATTTTATCTGTTCGAAAGTTTTAGGAGGCGTTTAGTTTGAGCACGAGTTTGGAAATGGATATGGGTATAATAGTAGAAGGGAATGGGAATGAGAATGGGAATAAGAATGGGTATAAAAAATAATGTTTGGTTTGTAACTTGGGTTTCTGTATTAATATCAATAATATTGTTGTTGTTGTTATTATTA
>JAOTAX010000008.1:3901187-3912162 GCA_025629825.1 Erythroxylum guanchezii
ATTACCCTAACCAATTAGACTATTCCCGAGTAAAGCTCCGCAGAATATAATCTATGGCAGCAATAGGCTTTAATGGATCCTCGTCTTAGCCAACAGAATCGGAAAAGCCGCAATCTATTTAGACTAAATTATTTAATCTCATTAATTTCTTAATTAAAATTAATTCGCCACTCGATAGACAGCAATCACGGATTGACTAATCTATTCGACAATTTATCATCAAGTCAATCAATTAACAGGCCTCATTAGTCAACAAACTCAACAATAATAAATCGATTAAGCGTAGAGATTAAATAAACATAAGAGGTAAACGAAAACAATTAAACCATAGGAGTCTCACGAACTACATGCATCAAACGTAAAGTACCTTGTTTAGATTAAAAACTTAGCCACACAAAATACTATTCACTATCTAATAAAACTGAAATTGACAAATTAAATGTTGAAGCTCAACCTTCTGTTACCGAACTAGCTCCCGTTCTCCTTAAATTCTTCCCACTGTCGTGCCTTTATCTCCGAAAACTATCGTCCAATGTCTTCACAAAATAATCTCTCTATTTGCCGCCACCCTCTCTAGGCTGCTTTTTGTCCCTGTAGCAACAAATTCCCAAGCTGCCGTCAACACCTCCTGTCCTCTATACTCTCTGCCGTCACTCTCTATATAGTAGTTAAAAATCTCCAGTTGCTTCTTTTCGTCCCCAATCCCTAGGTTTTGTAAATGAAGTGGGCCCTCAATTTCCGTCACATACGTTGGGCCTGTTTGTGCGTTGCGTTGTTGAGCTCTCCTTAATTAACTGCTGTTATTTATTGCTTGCTTTGTGCGCCGACAACTATGCTCCTCACGCCCCTCATTTAATTTGCAACCTTGCTGCCTCTGATTTTAATGCACAACTGCTCCTCTTACGTGTCCTTATTGTAGCTGTCGCCTGGAGTGTCTGCTTCCTCCTCTTCAATTATGTGTGATATGCTCCTTTAATTGCTCTCCCCAACGCTGCATTTGGCTTCTAATTGATGGGACGTTTTTGTTGATTCACATTTAATTTGCTCCTTTGTTTTGTCCCTTCTTGCGTTATTGCTGTCCCTCAGCGCTACTGCTTCAATTTAATTTGCTAGACCAATTTGCTCTCCACGCTGTTCACTTGATAAGACAATTTAATTTGCATCTCCTTTCACAATTTCGCTTGCTCCCCTTGTCCGTAGCTCCCATTTAATTTTTGTCTTGTCTTTTAATTTTCTTCTTCTTCAATAAAGACAAGCAAAATAAATATTCAGAAAATGACCCATATATAATGCTTTTAACTCACTTTAATTTCTTTGCTCCCAAATTATACCTAAAAACAAATATGAATTAAAGTGAGTATTTTAATCATTTTTATGTCAATAATCGCTAAGTATGAATGATTAAATATATTAACAATTAAGCACATATCATTTCTTTAATGAATTGAAAGAGCTGTAGCTATCCTCGATCACAACAAGATTGGGATACTCAAGTTTATAGAAATATGACTTTTCAAGATTGATAACTTGAAACCTGTGGATAATATGTATCAAATATATCCACGTCTTAATAAAATTTTGCAAGGAGCTCCTGATGAGCTTCAATGAAGTCATAATCTTCAAACGTTCCTATTTTGACCTTTGCATGAGAATCAAACATGATCCTGCCAGTCTCTTACCGTCACTATAAGAAAAGTATGAATTAATGACAAAAAATTACCGACTGAAAAGAAACCGTAGGTAATTACCGATGAAAAAAGCATATCCATTGAAAAAATTGTCTTGAAAATTGGAAAAGGCCGGAATGATAAATTGAAGTTTGCTGACGGTAGATTCCATCAATAATGTAGTCGATAAAAAGTAAGGTTCAGCATTGTCGTCTGTGTTGACATTCTGCTTTAGGAACAAAACAACACCGTTTGGTTTCTAAAAGCTTCGACGTATTAAGAGGAACAAAACGAGGTCGTTTAGTTATTTGTTCCTGAAGCAAAATGTCTTTAAGAAAACCAAATCGACATCGTTTTGGTTCGATTTGGTTTTCTTAAAGCCTCTACCCTTCCGTCATCTGTGTGTTTTCCGTCAAGCTAGTGCATCTCTGGCCAACCTCGTTGTCTTCTTTGGCAGTTTTGGTCAAGGTTTTCTCGTCTTCTCCATGCTCTCTCATCACCGTGTGTGGTTGATTTATTTGCTTGATTTATAGGTTGTTTCAACATTGAGTTAGCTGCATTTATTTTGGTTATTAATGGGTGATTGTTTACCGATTGTGGATAGATATTGATTGAGAATTATGGAAAAAGATTGAGATTTTTTGTTGAGGTGGGGATGAACTTACCATGCATACCAAGTGTTTGATGAAAGTATCATAATGCTCTAATTATACACAATGATGTTTTGTAATGCATTTATGGCATTCACCTAAGAAACGACTAAGTGGTCCCTAAAAATTAAGAAATGCCTCGACTTTTGGTGCTTGCTAGAAAAAAGCTCTTTTCATAGTTATTGTTGTTTCTTTAACAAATTGAAAGAGCTGTAGGTATCCTCGATCACAGCAAGATTGAGATACTCAAGTTTATAGAATCTACAAAAAAGATCGTATAGCAGAATATGAGTTTTCAAGATTGATAACTTGAAACCTGTGGATAAAATGTATCAAACATATCCACGTCTTAATAAAATTTTGCAAGGAGCTCCTGATGAGCTTCAGTGAAGTCATAATCTTCAAACGTTCCTATTTTGACCTTTGTATAAGAATCAAATATGATCCTGTCGGTCTCTTACCGTAGCTACAAGAAAAATATGAATTAATGACAAAAAATTACCGATTAAAAAAGAAATCGTAGACCTTAGGCAAGTAGAAGTTTGTCAATTGTGTTAATGCAATTAGGGTAATATTCAGACGTTACTCTTTTTTGACATTTATGTCGTAACGTTGTCTTAATCATAGATAAGGACACGAGACATTTAATGGCTTGTCCAGTACATGTTATGATGTTACCGTATGACATATGACTAAAATAACTTAAGCATACCCCTAACTAAGTTGCATGTTTGGAATCAAGATTTTGTAAATTAATTGATTTTTATAAGTCAAAATAAACTGGTTATTTTTATTTAACAACATCACTTTTTTAATTAAATTTTATTATAAACAATAACAATTTCCTTTTTTAATTTTAATTTTAATTCTTTATTTTATTCAATCTTTAATATGTACGGATTTACTAAGTCAAGCATATACATATAATTAAGCCCCCAACTTTTTAAGAGGGTGGTCGAGTTGGTGGAGTAGGAGAACATAGGGCCTGTTTGAATCTCCCTACCTATACTCTCTTGATCGAGCTTGTTGTGCAAAACTTGTCTAATATAGAGTACTCGGTTAATGTGATTTGCAAGTTATTCCGTCAATCCGGAAATTTATCTAGTATGCATTTAAAGGATAACGATTGCAGATTTCTCCGTTAAAAAAAAAAAAAGTAAATTACAACTTCTACCAATTTTCTAACCAAGTGTATCTCCAATGTCAAGATTATTACATCAAAGTCACATATACGTTATCTTTCTGTTTTGTAACTCTTTTCAACTCTAAGGGTAGATCTGACGCTCGATGTCAACGAACATTAATAAATCCCATCGTCTTGGCACATGCTTTTTCCATCTCCAAGTAATGACGAATTCAAATTCTTAGTTAACTGCCAAAGTTGGTCAAACTACACAAGGATTGATTAAGTTCAAACTACGAACGAGTATAATACAATGAATCAATTGTACACGTGAATCCTTAGTTTAGTCCCATTTGACTATTAAGTTTTTATTAGCCGATATTGGAGACGAATAATAGTCAGGACTCAAAGAAATAGTCCAGTCAAAATTGGAAGTGGACTTTATAACGATGATAACTTCCGTGGGGTGCCACTTGTTAATAGCTAAGTTATGATTGAACGGAAAGTAACTCTGCAGTAGCAATCAACCTCGTCTAGCCGTTACATGATTCATGTTCCCATAGTTTAGGGTATTAATAAACTGATTACGCAAAACTGTTTTGACGATTGTATATTGTCATATCTATCACGAGAGTAATTGATGTACAAATTGGCTAGCGACTTATGTTGCGCATTTTATTCTAAAAATCACTTATTTTAATTTTTCACTTATTAAATATAATATTCTTCTTTTAAAAGGATATGTCGAGAATTTGTTTCCTTAGACTCGTCTTGTACTCAGTGTTCTTCTCTCTTATATACATTGAAAAAAAAAATTGTTATGATTAAGTAGTGGGCTTTGTAGTCGTTTTTTTGTTTAGTTTTCAAACAAAATTTGATTGTTTCAGTTTTTAATTTTTAATTTTAGTTTTTTTTTTAATTTTTAAAATTTATAAAAATCACAAAATTTGTTTTTATTCTTTTTTTATAATTTAGTTTATTATCAACTAAATATATGTTATTTAATTATTTAATATATTAATTATTAAAAATAATTATGAATAATTTAATTTTATTAACTTTTTATAATTAAATCAAATAAAATTAATTAAATAATTATTAATAAATATCATCAAATTTAAAATAACTTCAAAATATATAAATTTCTAATAAAATATTATTAAAATAATGAAAATTTAAAATTTAAAATATTTATTAAAAACAAAATAATTTTATTGATAACTTATTAATAAATATTATATAAGAAATTAAAATAAATTTAATTAATTAAAAAAATTATCTTTAAGTTTTATATAATTTATAATTGTCATTAATGATAAAAATATAATTATATTAATATTACCAATTAAGTTTTTATTTTTATTAGATAGAAAAATAAAAACTAAAAAAATTAAAAACTAAAAATTACAATTTAAAAAATAGAAATCGAATCAAGCGACAACTGACTTAGGGATATATGCTTATCCAGGTGAATTATGACGAATCCGTCACTTTCGCTTCCATTGTCCCCTTTCAATGCAACCCCTGCATATCTGTAAACCAATAATTCAGTGGAATTCATTGGAGTCGAGTAACTGTATATAGCTGTCGAGGTCAATTACGAAGAATAGTCCCTTTCGCTTATTTCGTTATTTGATAATCAGTACATAATATCAGTTATTTATTAAAAATATTTAATAAAATTAATTATTTAATATTAATTGTTAATGTATAAAATGATTTATAAAATCCTAATTTAAAAAATAATAATAAGAATATAAATATTATATTTCTTAATGTTTTATTGAATATTCTTATAAGTTTCTGTAACAAAATTTGTTTATAATTTAATCCTAAAGTTTCACTTTTGTCCCTTGTTTAAAATATTACACCAAAAATTAAACAAATGAAATAAAAAATTTATGATTTAAATATTTGATTAATATTAGACTGTTATCAAATCAATATAACTATTCTTTTCTAATACTTAAAATGCTTTATCGTCAGAGCTTGCAAAATTAGCACTGTATTTGATTCAGTAATTTCGAACTAGGCCTAATTATGACAGCTTCAATATTACTTTTAGTTAAATTAATTTGAACCCTGGTCCTGGAAGCAAAAAATAATGAAGTGGAAGGAGTCAGCACGAAGAGAGTTGGGCATCTTGAACTGGTCTTCTGAATTTTATGCTTTATTGGTTATTAACTAATGGCCTTGTAGCTTATGAGATGTGCAATATCGGTACTTCTACTTCACAAAAGCATATTAAATTATTTTTATTATTCTTAATATAATACTACTTGCCTAGCTATTATTCTATTCCCGTCTGTTTGTCTTTCTTTTTTTTTTAAGGGAAAAGAAAAAACAAAAACGCCTAGGGCGTAACATCTAAACCCCTACAAAAAAGTCTAGTAAAAAAAATGTCTTATTAATCTCTGTAAAGTACATCCAAAATGCTCCTGAGAGGTTAGAATATGTCAACTCTGCTTTCTTATTGATTGTTCCGACAAAATTATAACCGTCCTTTTAGGAAGGGTGTAAACAGCTAGAAAACCCAAAATTTTATGTATATATAAAGAGTAGCTAAAACAGCTCTACAAAAGTGAAAGTGTCATTGCCAGTTATATGATAACAACAAGAATACACTAAGCTATAAATCAGCTCGTATAAAACACATCACATTTCATTGAGAGGCAAAAGTTGGCAATTGGAATCAAATGTGGAGAGTAACGAAATTTTCATCCCACGTATTAGTATAAGATTAAAGCCGTCGTTTCAGTCATAATCTATGACCATAAATATTTATTAAATAGGCAATTATATATAAAGTCATTCTTTTCTGATTAAAAGGTCATCACTTGACTTGGTTACAGAAACAGTATTTTTGTTCATAATTTTAAAAATATTCTTATTATTCAAAGTCACATAACATTTTTTTATGATATTATATGTAATAAAAAAGAATATTTTACTAAATTTCTATTAAATTATTATTAAAATTAGGTGAACCCAGTATAAGACATGTCGACATATTTAATAACTAATTATATATCAATTTATGGTCAAAAAATTAATAACAATTACATATTTATAATAATATAAGATGTTTTAAAAATATTTTTAAATAATTAAATTATTGGTAAAAATAAATGAAATAAAGAAAATCTAAATTTAAAGATACAGTGATATGAAACAGCGAGAAAAAGGCCGTTGCTTCGCATCTTTCGGTTGAAAGGACTCCGTTTTGACGGCAACTTCATAATAAACCGTCCCCCAGCCAGTTCCCAAAGCAAGCGCGTTGTCTTTACAAGACAAAGTCAAACTCTCGACCCCACTTTCTCTGCTCTTACCTTTCCCAATCCCAACCCCACATCCAGAAGTCCACAACGCTAAGCTCCCTCCTCCTCTCTATAAATAGTTCAATAGCCCTCTCCCTCCCTCTGTCTCTTAGCGCCAACCAACTCTACACTACCACTCTCTAATTCTCTCCTCTTTCCCGTCAACTTAGTTCTGTGCTTGCTTATTAACCCTTTTGAGGACGGAAATCGTTCTGTTTATATTGAATTATCCGTTTACATGCCAAGGGAGACCATGAGGACCTTCTTCGTTAAGCAAACCCCATCAACCTCTCCTCTACCGTCGCCACCGCACCGCCACACCTTCTATGAATCATTAATAGACGAGAACTTGGAGACTGCCGAGTTACTCATTTCTAAATGGGACTTATCATCATCCGACTACCTTCACATCACTTCTCTTTTCTCCGCCCACAACCGTCCCGAAGCGGAACACTACCTCAACTCCGTCAAACAACTACAGTCCATGATGCAAGACTACGTTTCTGAGAACCCCACTTCAGAGAAGCTTGTGCGTGCACAGGGACTGATGCAAAGGGCTATGAAGAGACTGGAGAAGGAGTTTTATCAGATCTTGAAGTCTAACAAAGAACATCTGGACCCCGAGTCTGTTTCGGTTAGGTCTTCCAGGGAATCGATGTCGAGTAAGTCGGAGTCTGAAGACGAGGCCGAGAATGATAATAACTCGAGACTCGGAGACGACGTGTCGGAAGTAGAGAGAGCTTCCATGGTCGCCATGACGGATTTGAAGGCGATTGCGGACTGCATGATCGGGTCGGGTTATGGGATCGAGTGTGTGAAGATATATAAGATAATAAGAAGGTCTATAATCGATGAAGCTTTGTACCGTCTTGGTGTTGAGAGATTCACTTCCTCGAAGATTCAAAAGATGGATTGGGAAGTTCTTGACTCCAGAATCAAGTACTGGTTAAACGCCGCTAAGATCGCCGTTAGAACGCTGTTTTACGGAGAGAGGATTCTGTGTGATCACCTCTTCTCCGCTTCCCTCTCCATCAGAGAGTCCTGTTTTATGGAGATCACACGAGAAGCCGCCTCGACACTGTTTGGATTCCCTGAAAATGTCTCCAAATGTAAAAGTGCTCCCGAGAAAATGTTCCGCACACTCGACCTCTACGAGACTCTCTCTGACCTCTGGCCCGAGATTGAGGCCATCTTCAACTTCGAGTCTAGCTCAGGCATCCGAACACAAGTGATCAACTCTATGGTCAAACTCGGCGAAGCCGTCCGAACTATTTTAACCGACTTCGAAACGGCGATTTCTAAAGACAACTCCAAGGTGTTTCCCGGCGGCGGAATCCACCCTCTCACCCGCTACGTCATGAACTACATCTCATTCCTCGCCGAATATAACGGCGCATTAACGGACATAGTCGCCGACTGGCCGTTAAACGTGCCCTCGCCGTTACCAGGATCTTACTTCGGAAGCCCCGAGACCGACGATAACGCCTCATCTGCTATCTCCCTGAGATTCGCGTGGCTAATCCTCGTTCTTCTCTGTAAACTCGACGTCATAGCGAAGCTCTACAAAGAAGTAGCTCTATCGTATCTGTTTCTTGCTAACAACCTACAGTACGTGGTTAACAAGGTTTGTACGTCGAGCTTGAAGGTTCTACTCGGAGACGATTGGGTGAATAAACACGACGCCAAGGTAAGGCAGTACGCGGCGAACTACGAGCGCATGGGGTGGAGCCGAGTAGCGGCTGCTTTGCCTCAGAGTTCCACGGCAGAGATTCCGCTAAACGAAGTTAAAGGTTGTTTCTTGCGGTTCAATTCGGCTTTTGAGGAAGCGTACAAGAAGCAGAGTTCGTGGATTGTTAAAGAGTCGAAGCTTCGAGATGAGATTAAGATATCGGTTGCGAAAAAGATTGTCCCGGTGTACAGGGAATTCTATGAGAAGTATCGTTCGGTTATGAGAAGAGAGATCGGACGCGAGTCGATTGTCCGTTTTGCTCCGGAGGATTTGGAAAATTACCTTTCCGATTTGCTTCATGCCAGTGGAGGTCCGGGCAGTGTTTCGTCAACTTCTTCTGGGGCGTCCGGGCGGAGCTAAACAAGAATACTGGCACGTGCGCTTTTGTGCAGGGAGAGACAAAATAGGAATATTAACAAAATAATTTTTTGACACGTACACGACTCTACAAAAGAATGTAAAGAAGAATATTTCGTCAGCTCCTACATACTCGAGTTCAGGTTTTTTTTGTCTAATTTTTATAGTGTTTTATTGTCAGTAAATTTTAGCTATTTATTTATATAGGTTTTACGTTTATTTATGTAAAGTTTACGTGAAACCCGTATAAATAAATAATTAAAATTTACTAGACACAATAAGACACCATAAATCTGGACAAAGAATTTTATTCCTACATACCCTGCCTGGAAAACATTCTTTCAATTCTTTTCTCGTTATAGGTGATGTCATTTGTTTGTTATAAAGTTGAAGTTTTGCTGATATACGACCCAAAACAGTTTATGGAGTAATGATGATATAACCAAAAACTTACCATATTATAATACCAGAGTACATGTTTATTCTTACATCAATTCCCCGAGTTAGTATAGCATTTAGTGGTCTAATTGGATGGATATACAGTTTCAGTGATGGCCAAGGCAATTTGCTGATTTATACATTTAAAGCAAGCTCTCCAAATTTCATGGCTAGACCAAAGGCAAAACACGAACAAATGGCGTGAATTTCTACTTATTCTCTAAGAATATTCAATTGCTCGAAGGTTGCCTCGTCTGACTTCGTTAATTCCATAGTTTAGATCGTTGCAAGAGGCGAGTGTTTTAGATGTATTAGAAAGGGACATGACCACATCAAACTTAGCCAGACTGTTGTTCTTTTTTAATTGCTTCCACGCATCCATCGTAGCGTACTTGTCTTAACTTACAAGAAAAAGATGTCAATAATTTGTGCTTAGGAGACCATCTTTCAGTTGGTTTCATAGTTTCAAATGACTATGTTTTTTGTTGAAACTCTGATTTATAAACTTGCAATGGAGATTGGAGAGGGAGAGCTTAGAGTTTAAACGAGAAGCTATGACTTCTTGAGGCAGCAAGCATACTAAATACATATATAAATTTATCTTAATGTCAGCGGAATTGCGTAAAGGAAATTTGCAAGAGTAAGCATTGAAAGCGATATTGATGAGATCAAGACGTTAGGATCTTTTTTGTCCTCCGTTGGAAAATTATTACAGTAAAATTTCTATAAATCAATATTTTTGGGATCTGAAAAATTATTATTTTATACAGAATTATTAATTTATTGATAAATAAATATTTTATTAATTTATTGATAAATTAATATTTATTAATTTATAGAATAATTTTTATTTTGTACTTTATATTTGTTAAATTAAATAATTATTTTTTTTCGTAACTAAGAAAAGAAAATAAATAAATTTATTAATCTTAGGTTAGCGTGATTCAAAATAGAGTCTATGTAGGTACGTTAGAATATGAAGTGTTAGAATATGAAGTGTTGTGAATTGTTTCAAGTATACAGTACTGTATAGAGTTTATAAATAGATACATATACTTTAACTTCATATACCAAAATATAAAATTCATATATTATATCTTCTCTTCGATGGTTACTCATTTGAAATGTGTAAAAAAGTCTACGTTAACTGATGAGATGAGAAAAGAGTTATGTGAGTACAAAAATCAGTATCCCTCTTCAAGTCAAAAATTTTTGCAACAGTTGATTCAACAAAAGTTTGATATCTCTATTAGTCAATTAACAATATCAAATACTCTTAAAAGGTCAACAGACTATTTGTCAAAAGAGATAACAAGTAGTAATGTTAAAAGGCACAAGTCAGCAAAATATCTTGAATTAGAAAATGTATTGTATGAGTGGTTTCTCCAATATCAAGAGAAAGTGGATATGACTGGAGAAATAATTCAAACTAAAGTAAGAGAGTTTCTACAGAAGATGCATGGTGATGCAAATCCAGAATTTAACTTCTTAAGTAGTTGGCTAGAACGATTCAAGGCGAGACATAAGATTAAGTCTTATAGAAGGTTTGGTAAAAGCGGTTCAGTTGTCATGGAGAATATTGAAGAAGCTGTACCTGAAATTCGAACTAAATTGGACAAATTTCATTGGAGGGATATCTATAATATGGATGAAACAGGTTTATTTTATCGTTTGTAAGTAGATCATTCACTAGC
>JAOTAX010000008.1:3929589-3940400 GCA_025629825.1 Erythroxylum guanchezii
AAAGCATGGTTGATGTAAACAGTAAACTAGTAAAGTATACAGTACAACTGTATAATATATCAATATGAACTATTTTGTAATTTTTAAAAATTTTAGAGACTATTTTATAAATTTAAAAAATTTACAAAACAGTACCCAATACTAACCAATACCAGTACAATTCCATTCCAGAGTTCAATCTAGTACCATATCCGGTACGTTATTGATAACATCCTCCCTCCCCCCTCCCCCACCCACTCTCTATAAATTCCTTTGCTGTTCAGATTATCTGACACGCCATATAACACGCGTTTGACTCTCTTATACTTTCACACAATCCCCATCTAAACCTTTGGGTTACACATTCGTACACCTCAACAAAACCTTACAAATCTACCCTCCCCCACCCCTCACACACTCAGAGAGAATCAACACTCACCCTCTTTCTCTCCTTGTCTCTCACTCCTCGTTTTTACCTATTTCTTTCTCAAATGGATGTTACTGTACTACTTTATGCTTTCTTGATCCTCTATCCCCTCCTCATTCTCTGGAGGTATGTCGATGGGAAGAGGGATCAAGACTGTTACATTTTGGACTATGAGTGCTACAAGCCAACAGATGATAGGAAGCTTGACACCGAGTTCAGTGGCGAAGTTATAAAGAGGAATGCTAGTCTTGGACTTAACGAGTATAAGTTCCTTTTGAAGGCCATTGTCAGCTCCGGTATTGGAGAGCAAACCTATGCTCCTAAAATCATGTTCGATGGTCGTGAAGAGAACCCCACGTTAGAAGATGGAACTTCCGAGATGGACGAGTTCTTTAAAGATAGCATCGCAAAGTTGCTTGCCAGGTCAGGAGTTTCGGCTCAAGAAATCGACGTTCTCATCGTTAATGTCTCTATGATCACAACTATGCCCTCATTAGCATCCAGGATCATTAATCACTACAAAATGCGTGAGGATATTAAGGTTTTTAACCTCACTGGCATGGGGTGTAGTGCGAGTCTTATATCCGTCAACATTGCTCGGAACATTCTGAAGACTTACAAGAATGTTTATGCACTGATCGTCACTTCAGAGTCTTTGAGTCCCAACTGGTACGCAGGCAACAATAGATCGATGATTCTCGCAAATTGTTTGTTCCGCTCAGGTGGGTGTGCAATTCTTTTGACAAACAAAAGGTCCCTAAAGCATCGTTGCATGTTCAAGCTAAAATGCCTCGTGAGGACTCACCATGGAGCCAGAGACGAGTCATATGATTGCTGCGTACAAAGAGAAGATGACCTAGGTCGTATAGGTTTTCACCTAGGCAAGAGTCTCCCAAAAGCCGCAACACGGGCTTTCGTAGACAACCTCAGAGAGATAGCTCCAAAGATCTTACCAGTAAGAGAGTTGCTTAGATTCGTGGTCCTAACATTCATCAAAAAGTGGAACCAAAGCTCTACCAAAGGAGGTTCAACAGGTCCTAAACCAGTGATCGACTTCAAAACTGGAGTTGATCACTTCTGCATTCACACTGGTGGCAAAGCAGTGATAGATGGGATCGGAGCGAACCTAGACCTCTCCGAATACGACCTCGAACCTGCGAGAATGACACTGCACAGGTTCGGGAACACATCGGCCAGCAGTTTGTGGTACGTCTTGGCATACATGGAGGCCAAAAAGAGATTGAATAAGGGAGACAGGGTTTTGATGATAAGCTTCGGTGCAGGCTTTAAATGCAACAGCTGTTTGTGGGAGGCGGTGAGAGATTTAAACGACGGTAATAATGCATGGAACGACTGCATTAATGAGTACCCACCAGATTCTTTGGCCAACCCATTCATGGAGAAGTATGGGTGGATCAACAATGAAGACCCTAGCACCTTTGTTGTTCCTCGCTGAAAGAAAACAACAAAAAACAAAGGTCGATCCCATAATCATTTCTTACTCAAATTTCTAGGTTTGGAAAACTATTTTACCCTTTCATCTTCCCGTTTACTTTTTCTCGGATATAAAAAGGTATCCACTTTTTTCACTGTATTTCAATTTTATTCCTTTTATCTTTCTCTTGATTGGAATATTTACTTGCCATAACAATTCCAGTCTTTTTCTTATTATTATTATTGAATTCCTCGTTGGGTTTCATAGCCCAATAAGTTATGTTGCTTCCAATAGGATAAGAAGAATCCTGTCCTATAAGGAGGAGGCTGTCTTTTCCTTCCTTTTCTTGATCTTTTTTAGTTTTTTCCTCTCTTGTAATGGTCACTTCTCTGTTAATTTGTTTCTACCGTTTTTTTTTTTTATTCGTAGCAGAATAGAGGTCAGTTGGTTTGATTCACATATGCATATCTATTCACGCCGTTTCTCTGTATAAATGCAATGTGTTGTAACTTACTATCCTGTATGTGTTCGTGGGTTTAATGAAATAGAAAAGATTGTGGCAAGAAAAAGGCTGAAGCCTAAGAGTCCTGTGGCCCCAGCACTTAGAATTCATGAGCTTTCGTCATTATAGTATGGAAACACGAATTTCAAAAGAGCAGTAATTGCAGAACCAGTTGGGAGGGTCCCAAATTTAAGGAAGGACGGTCTTTAGGATCACTTTCATGTTTAATATATGTATATATATATATATATATATATATATATATATATATATATATATCTTATATTAGCTTTATTATTAATCTTTTACGTGTCCATTCTTAGTTCACATCCTTTCAAGGATTTGCATCGAAATGTCGTGATTGAAGAGGAAATCAATTTCCTCCACTTTTCATCATTGATTGGAAATAGAGAAATTGTTATACACAAAATTCTGCCATTTTGATATGAAAAAACACTATACTATTGAGCATGATATTAATAACTAATAACATTCACTGCATTACCCGACAGCGAAAGGTTTCTCTTAACAAAATTTGTTAGACAACCGAAAAATATTATAAATAGTAATGTATTTAAGAAAAACAAAAGAGAAAATAATAATATATATGATATAGGGTACACATATACACATACCAGTTTATTGATTCCTATGTCTTCGTTGACATATAATGTACACATTTACATACACTTGTTACTCGTCGCACGCTGAAGCTATAGGGAAAAGGCAAAGCCTATTTATTTCAATCACATACATAAAGCATCTTGTCCCAACCTGATCAGATACCTTCACGACAGGCAATTACAAGGAAAGAGCCTTAGTTCTCAGGCAGCATGGTCCAACACCACTTTTGCCAATAAATACTTGCAGCTTGGCCACTTACCAGGGCATTCCCTCCACAAGCTTAAGCCTTCATTTTACGCTCTGGTTCTTGGGTAGTGGCTCCATATATTCTCCACTTATCATACAACTGGAAACACCTTGTTGCTCTATAAATTGCAGCACAAACACTTGCATTAATTTTGCGCTGTGCCACTATGTACTGGACAATAAGTTTGATTATGTCAAGAAGAGAATTTATTGTATTCCCGGCTCTTTGCACCTCAGGTCCTGTCATGCATGTGCTTACTGTTACACTATACCCTCAACAACTTCGCCATCATTCCCTCATCGTATCAAATGAAATCATCCGTGTCAATTTTGTTGTATTGAACTTATTTTAATTCATCTTATCAACATATTTATTTGTTATCAATTTTACTGTTTTATTCTAATTCATCTCATTCACATATTTACGTAAATCTCATATATTTTACGAGAAACCCACGGAAATATATTAAAAACATAGATTGGAACAACAGCAAAACTGATAATCACGTCCCTAATCATATTCTTCATAAAGGATAGTAAGATGAAGAAAATTTTTTAGCTAATAGTAAAGTCTCTGATGCATCAGTAATGCAGTCGCTTGTATAACTCGTTACATCCATCTTCCTGTAACGTATGATGAGACAAGTCCTTGGTCTATGAGGAAGAAAGGTGTTTAGATCTTCTGTTCAATATTATGGTGTTTTATTGTGTCCAATAAATCTCAGTCATTCATTTATGTGGGACTCACATAAAACTCGCGTAAGGCTCACAAAATAAATAGCTGAGATTTCATGAGACAAAATAAGATATAATAAAACTGGACAAAAAATTTGGACTTGGAAGAAGGACATAAGAAGCAGCGATATAAAAAGTACAAACCCTGAGTGAAAAATTCTTTCTATGGCACTATTAAATTGGGAATGTAGAAGATGTCATTATCAACACGTGTTATCTTGTCGTAGCTGAAATTCGTTAGCAGAAGGCTAGCAGGTAGCGAAGGTTGCTTGAAAATAATATATATATGTCTAAACTGTGAACGCAGGTACCAAAACCTTTTGATAACTTGTACCACCATTAACCATATCTGGCAGCAACCGAACCACCACCAACCCCATAAATGTAGTTCTAAACCGTGCTTGATAAGGCTGATCGGAACGATACTTAACAGAAACACACACCTGTTTATTCGTTAATTCTTTTTCTCTGCATAAAACACATTACAGGAGCCTGAAAGTTTCCTGACATGGAACTCTAATTAAATCGCCAACACGCATGTTCTGATGAAGAATAAAGTAAGCATAGCCATAGAACATACGAGGCAAAGAATGAAATTTGTTGGGGGAACAACCCATTTACAGAACAGGCCAAGCGTAGTTGTCTTCGCGTGCTATGTTCAAGAATCAAGATCATAATGGACGCATTTATTGGCTGCCTCGGTTTGCAGTAATAGTTAGGTTGAACATGATTGTTTATTTCATCTTTTCAACACGCAATCATACTCATTCATTATGTTAATTAGTGCAAAATGTCTCAAGAAAATTAACTGTTTGCCTCAAGTTTACGGTAAATTAGCACATAAACAAAACAAAATTGCTTTTATTTTGGCTCCATAGCTTGAAAATAATGTTTCGACCCCATCATAATACCTTTCTTCTTTGGATAAATTTACCTTCCAAGATTGTAAACTCTTTCAATTCTGATCAATTTCAGCAAACCTACAATTTTTTTTTTTTGAGAATGAAACCTACAATATTTTGTAAAGCATAGGAGCAGCCAGAGGACGACTTTCTTCTGGTCCATTTCATCGAGCAGCTTACGAGCATCTCCGAATAACCAATCTGCAAATATTTCTGTATCAGTTTATCGTACCTTGTTAAACCAAAGAAACCCAGCAAAAGTCAATTATCATGACTGTATCTCAGATAACACCAGATCGACAACTAATATATTTTTCTTCCAAAAATATTTTAAAATATCCATCTAGTTTGTGGTAATTTTAGAAGATGATGTTTATTTTTTAACATGTCCCAATTCAACTTTCAAATAAAGCTGGTGGAAAGTATTAAGCTTTTTTCCTTTTCATCGATGGAGTACATGATGAAAAAGGATTATTGTTCTCTAAGGTCTGGGAAAACTTCCCTCATCATTTGATGGCGTATGAGAGCAACGCCAATTAAGGTGACAATTAGGCGCTGTCACGTATGTCATGGTTTTACAATAATTTCAAAACGTGCAACTTCAACGTCACAATGTGGCGTCGTCAAAATGTGGTTCTTGCTCTTACAAATAGCGCCAATCAGGGGGACTGGTTGTAATTCTGGTTCATATCGTTCATCAAACAGTTGGCCTGCGATACATTGGAAGCATTTCTAATGGAGAAAGCAGACTACAAGCTTCTGCTCTCGTGGCCGACCGGTCTCACAGCTTCGCAGGTTCTCTCTGTTCGCACCATTTTCATTATTATATTACAGGATCTTATTTGCTTTTGGTTCAAGGTATGTGTTATTTTCGATCAATTGTACGATAGAATTCCCCATCCCGACGGTGAATTGGAAAAATCAATTGCTAAGGTTAGTAGTTAATACGAGTGTTTTACCACATCACATACAAAGTTGCCTAGTGCTTACAATGTCAGGATTAAACTTGGTAACTGAAAATTTCTTATCTTTTGTTCTTCAAATAATTTGTTTTAGATATGGGATCAAAGGGTACAGAAGAATGCATCATTGTTCAATGGGAAAAAGTTCCGGGTAAGTTGGTAGCCTTTTGGCTATTTCAGGCCGTTCTTAACGATTTATGAGCTTCGGGTAAAATAAAAAAGGATCTTTAATGTTGTCTTTTTTTATTCTTTGTCAAGAATAAGTTCTCATAATAAAATAAAATAAAATAAATTAGGAACAAATTAAAAGTAAGTCTTGAGCATAGGTACTCTTTTTGCCCTCAGGGATATGGATCTTCTGTCGCCTACCTTATCTTATTAAATCTTAGTCATTTATTTGTGTGGGTATCACATAAATAAATGGCTGAGATTCAATGAGACAGAGTAGGGGACAGAAGATCTTGGCAATTATTATGGCCGAGCTTGAGCTAGGTAATGTTTCTAAGTGCCCCACTAGTCACTTTACTTTTGCTAAAATTTGTTTGGAACTCCAATTTTTAAATGCAAGTGAGATCAGGACGGTAATAAACAATTAACTTGGATTTCTGTCATGGCCTCAACTTAAGAAGAAAATTGAAGCTACTTTTCAATTAAGGCATTTGATTCCAGAGACATAAACACACAATGCAATAGAGAAAAGAATAGGCCTGCATGTGTACATAACATTTTCAAGTTCATGTTTACAGAAATATGCCTTGCATTTTATTTTGAATAGTTTTGAAAGAATCGATTGTTGTGCCTCAATTTCTTTGTTGTTACTCTTTTTAGTATGGAGGATATAGTCTTCTCATGGGAGATAGATCAGATCAAGATGCTCTTATGTGCCTCCACCTTGGTTTGACAAATTACAGGTCTCCAGCTCTCTCTGTCACTCTCTCTCTTATATGCATGTTTAGGCCATCTGCTTAACTAGAATAGTGTTCACAGCTTTTCTTAAATCAAGTCTACTGGTGTGCTCATGTACGTGCTTTGAAGTATTACAATATGAGGGTACATATGTTGATGAACTGTTACAATCCATATTAACTGGTAAAATTATCATATATATACATTAGCTTTGCCGGTAATCATGTTGCTCCATCTTTTCGATGCTTGGATGTAGTCGTCCGGTTTGGCATTATGGAGTTTTTAGTTTTAGATTAGTGTCTAGTGTCTACTATACTGCTTGTCTTCTGCACAGTTAATGTATGTTGGCCTAAACCGGGTAAACATCAAATGATGATCAATTAAGGTAAGGGAGTTGCAGCAATTGTTCAATTTTCATTACACTAGATTGTCGCTGATACTGACTAATTGATGTACGAGATGGGAACAGTTAGGACAACTTCAACCGATCTTCTTTATTCACTTACTTCCGCTATTTGTTTGAACTATTATTTCCCAAGTATTGCTCTTGTTCTATTCAAATTGGTCCTATATTAACATCTTGATATTGCCAAAAAACACTGTAATTCATACTAATCCACATTAATTCATCACCATTGCAAGAGTAAAGGTTCCATTCTCGGTATGCAGGACTTTTGTGGGAACAAATTTAAATCCTTCTTGGGAAAAGTTTCTCGCTGCATCAGAAGGTATTTCTTGATGAAACGAAATTTCTACCATCAAAGATACTTTTGGTTTTCTTTTCAATCATGCTTCTGATTTTCTGGTACGTCTGCTTAACAATGCATTGACATGATAATTTGTGTCTTGCTTCTTCCATTCAAAATGTATGCCACTTTTTGTTGTTCTAAGTTTGTTGATGATTTGGTATAAGCAAATGTGCAGTAATTGGCTTCTAGCAAAGTAGCCATGTACCGGAACAACGGATTAGGTCTCCCATTATTTTTTATCTTTTGTTGCAGGCTTAGCTGTTGAATCTTTTGTCTTTCGTTCTTCTTAATATTTTTGTCCTTGGTCCCCTTCTAGATGACGTTGTGAAGTGTCAACACACCTCAAGTCCACTGGATAATGGTACAATTGTTGAGACATTGGATAAAAGAATAGTTGTATTGCAAAGGAGTCAGAATGTTGGAGAATTTCCAGGGTACTATGTTTTCCCTGGAGGTCATCCAGAGGTATGGAATTTGGAAAATATGATATATATACATCCTTTTCCTCAGTCCTCCAGTTTCCATGATGGATGGCTCCAACAGTAAAATTCAAAATACGTGTTTACTCTTGTACATTTGTTTTGAGTGTATGATATGTTAGTTCTGTAATGTTGCTGATTAGACGTTTCTCATTTCTGAACCATCAAATCCAGCTGTTTTCGTCTTTTATATTTCTTTTCAAGATAGTTTCTAAGTGATGATTCCTCTTATAATAACATTTATCTGATTGTTGACAGCCTGAAAATGTTGGAGTAGCATTTCACCAGAGCGGTGAAGAATCTATAGATCACGAGCTTATTAACAGGAAGGTTTCTGAAGAAATTTTTGACAGTGTTCTTAGGGAAGTGGTTGAAGAAATTGGAGTACCCTGGACATCTGTTGTAAGATGCCGTGTTACAAGAATAATGCTTTTTTCTTGGTTTATTTGTTTATAGGGATCTTTCAATGAGTTGCAGTTCCTGTAGATAAAATTTGGCCAGGATCAAAAATTTGGGTGACTTCATAAAGAAATAATGCTCAGTATTTAATAGGTTTTTCTTTGATGGAGATTACAGGATTTACTTGGATAATGTATTCTGAAATTTGATCTAAATTTTATGCAGTGTAGTACACTTTTTATAGGTGTAACTCGCAGAGTTTTGAACGTTAGACCCGTTGCCTTTTTCTTCGTCAAATGCAATCTGCCTTCGAAAGATATCCAACAATTGTATTCTAGTGCACAAGATGGCTTTGAATCAACTCAACTTTATACAGTTACAATGGTTAGTTTCAATGCTCTGCACTTCCTTCAGACTTCCCCAACGATTCATTTGCCACGAACATATTAAATCTCTTGTTCGGATGAATAGTAAAGTACTTGGAAAGTTGTGGTGGCACGAAACTGGTCAGCTCAGACATTCTGATGCAATCTGAATGTGGACTGGACGGAATACATGAAAGTACTCAGCTTTTTTTTTCTTTGGTTCCTTTTTGGTAACAAAAAGAAGTCAGTTTAGTTGTGAAGTCTTATTCATAAAATATTTCAGCAATTGTTCTGTTCATGCAGAAAGTGAATTTATTCCAAGCTGTTGATTTATGTTTATTCTGTGATCAGGATGACTTGGAAAACATGGTTCCGAAGATGCCTGGTTGCCATCAAGGTGGATTTGCTCTGTACAAGATGATGGTAGAAGCTTCAGAGAGTTTCTGATAACTGGTCCCTATCAGTCTCAATATGTCAGACTTTCTATAGGCGTGTACAATAGCATTTTCAGTTTTACATTCTTAAACTTGGTGAAGAAATGGAATACGAATGACGTTCAACTCTCTTTGCCCTGACATTTGGAACTTGTTTAACTTCCAACTCATCATCATCATCATCGTCGTAAAAGTAAATCGGTATCGTATTGTACGAACTTCCTTTTCGTTCTTGAAGTGGTTTGATTGGGAAACAGCAGCCACATGTAAAAGTAAATACAGTTCAGTATACCCATTTTTTCTGCTAAAAGATGACAGTTTTGGTAAACCTAGTTGCACTTGAAGCTGGCAAAGAATCTCGGATTAATCTGGGTGAAAATAAATAAAAATAAATTTTAGAAAAATATTTTTATTAAAATTTTAATTGATAATTTATTTTTAAAAATTAAATAAATTGAGTTGTGTCTTTAAATCCATTATATATATATACATAAAAATAAATAAAAATCTTTTCATATTGCTTATAATTTTACTATCACATCATAAACTAAGAAGTATTTTCATTTAGATGTGTTAATTTTAACTTAAGTTTACACCTATTTTTTTTATAGCATGATATCCAATATTTATATATGTATGTAGAGTGAAATACGTAGATCATAAGAAAGATAAGTCAATTAAATTTTGGATGGATTGAAAAATTCCGAAGTAACGTATTAAAGTCGTTACATCCATATTATCACATAGATAACTACAAAGAAGCATATAAATCTATGCACTATTTGCATAATATCATATACAATTAGTCAAATCTGTGAATAAATTGTTGGGAAAAGAAACTAATATCTTCAATGTAGTTTGTTGAGTCTCTATTCAGCATGAGCAACTCTTCAGCGAATGGCTCGATCCAGGTTTTGCCTCCAGAGTTGTTAACATCAGATGTTTGCATGATATGTTCAGGTTCAGCAGTAGGTAAGGAATTAAAAAATGGGCATGTAGCTTCATCAATGGGTGTTGTTGTTGTGTTATATTTAGGTACAACAATAGAAGAAGTAAAAATCGGCCATGTAGCTCCATCAATGTGTGTTGTTATTGTTGTTGCAGTATTGTCGATGTTGTATATGTCCACTGGTTCAAGAGCTGGTTCTACAAGTAGTGTATTAGAACATTGCGAAGTTCCAAAATTGCAGACTGTTTGAGAGCCGAAGGGTTTTGCTTCAGTAATGTTGTCCGTCTGTTCCAAGCTTGGTAATGTTGTTTCAAGATCTTGAAGCAGCTCTTCAAAATTAAACGAGATATTCCATTCATCAAATCAGTATCACATTCAACAGCGCTATTGGTGGAAGAAGGAAATACGGCATCAGCTCCATCAACTTGTTTGGCTGCGGAATTTGGGCAATTAATTCTTATAAAACCAAATCTGTCTTCTTCAAGTAGAGATGAGGGTTTTGGGGCTTTTTCAACAATATCATTGTTGTTCCTCTTGTTTTGCAGATTTGTATCAGTAATGTCTTCTGTTTCTTCTGCCTTTCTCTTCCAAGACTTTGGCTCTCTCACCATCATTCCTCCTGTTGTTATTGTTTGTTTCCAGGGCAACCAATCCTCCTGTTGTGCAGGTGCAGCAATGTTCCTCTCTCTAACAGCAGCAGGTTGGTTGTTTCTCAATC
>JAOTAX010000008.1:3965507-3978919 GCA_025629825.1 Erythroxylum guanchezii
ATTTTATTTTTAGATAAATCTATTTGTAATGCTGCTGATATTGAAAGGCTTGTAGGATCCGGGTGTATGGGGTAAGCCTGATGGCTTGGGTGTAGACTTTCGCCTTTCGGTATTTACAGTTTTATTCGTAAAAAAAAAAGACACCTCACTGTGCATGAGGATGGATAATTGGAAAAGGTACAAATTGGATAAAGGGTTCATATCTAGGAATTATTTCCGCATTATTAAACAACGGAGAAATATCGATATCCAAAGATTGTCTTTATTTTACAAATATACATGCGTGAATTCCACTAATTTCCAGAAGCTATCACGTTTTATAAAAATTAGGCGTACAATTATCAGCTCCACCGTCATTTTGTCCTGAAAGACAAAAATACCTTTTTGTCACCTCAGTAATTTCCAGATCATCAGGCACTTCTAGCAATAAGTGCTTATCAAAACTTAATAAAAGTTAAAGGTCTTGCGAACCCGTGGTGAAAGTTGATGTGGCTGCAGTTTTCCTCTTGTGGTGCAACACAGCTAAAATTCCAACGACAGCGCAGAAGACAAAAAAAGTTGGAATTGTGGATCCAAGCATGAGCATCACTAGAAGCTTGCTTTTCTTGTTTCTGCTTCCCGAGGCTGACCGTGCGTTACCAACGCCAGAGCCTGAAGTTGTTCAGGTTGTCTAACACGCCTTGCCTGCGAACACACAAGTTTGGATTTTCCTGATACCCTGTAATGTAATCCAAGACAAAGATATAGACGGCATAAGGAGTTGATTAATAAAATGCACAAGCACTGGCTTACGATAATTTCAGCTGCTTGTTATTTGATATTCTTGTTGATACTGGTCCACTCTAAGAATTACATCTTAAACCATTAAAATTCATCAACATCATATTTTATGCCGTAATAAGTTCAACTCGTATTTTCATATTAGATATTAAAAAATTGGTACACCAAATTACCATCTTTACTGTTAATTCCATTTGTTAACGGATCACTCACAGAAAAAGCTTCCAAGGCATTAAGGAGAGGAGGAATAGTAGAGTTAGAGTTGTGTTGTGTTGGAAAATCGGGACAGAATCCAACACTAAATGAAGTGAAATAATTATGAAACTTTTTCGTTTTTTATTTATCGAAAACTAAGATCTCTTTAATTATATAAAATGATTAACACATGAATCACAATAAAGCATGAATTGTAATTCGTACTTTATTTCGAAACTTGATATTTATCTTATCGTATTTCTTGCACCGTTTTCGAAATCTAATTATTTCAACCACTATAGCCGCATAAATGTTTGGCCTCTGATGATATAATTAAAATTAAATTCTAATTTTAATTAAACTTTAATTAAAATTTCAAATAATTCTAATTAAATACTAATCATACTCAAATTAGATCAATATCTCATATTGATCCTTATTTATTAAATATGAGAATATTTCATATTTAATCATAAAGTTTCTCAAACTTTACAATCAAGTCTAACTTGATTCAAATAACTTTACTCTTTTCAATCCATTCTATATGTGAGACTTATTATGTTCCCAAATCTGTTGACAATGATTATAAAGTATAATTATAATTCATAATTAGAATTAGATAAATAAAAACTCTTTTTAATTTATCTTTAATTCTTCAATTAAACAATTTATAATTATAGTTCAAAATTGACGTCTAGCAACGTATCATGACCACCCAAATATTTAGTAATGTCAAAGTGATTTTGATTAACCTTTTCGTGCATGATTTTTCCGTATAATTCAATTTTTTCATCATATAATATTTCGATTAAATGTAAAGCATGAAATTAACGTATACTATAATTTAAGTCCAATCATGTTAGTTCTTTACCATTAGATATTGATTTTATTTAAGGCAATTGTAAATTATTTACAAAACGTCATTCCACCTTTGCTAAAGATTGCCCGAATCAATACTAATCGAGGACAGCATAATATTCTCCTTAATTACTTTAGGATGATGAATCATACCTTGATCATACAACTACCTCCATATAGTTGATTGAACAACCTATGATTAAATAAGTCATAAATAGTATCAAAACACAACAATCTCTATACATAATAACTTTGATGTCCTTGAGTCAAATGATCATTTATACAATTATCATAGTGAAAATTTCATAGACATACAAGTGACGTTTCAAATGATTTCTCATGTCGAGTATATTCAATAAACTTGTTCTTTAACAAACACCTATAAGTTTGTTTAAACATCTCTATATTAGCCTATAGATCAACTACTTCTTTCATAAGGAAAAATAAAAGGCATGCTAGTCTTTTTGTATTGTATTAATGTCTAGTCTTAATAGAATAATGACTAGAAACAATTTAGAGATAAATACATAAATGCAATATAAATCTCATAGTTATAATCTCATTGTAATTTTATTTGCAATGTATAATTATCTTATGGACTTTATCATATACATCTAAACATATACAAAATAAAGAATATCTTTAAATTATTTCGTCAATAAACTACAACTAAAGCAATTGGCTGTAAGGTATAAACTAGTAAGATGGCCACTAAGGAAAACAAAATGTTTCCTGAGCCACTAAGGTTAGAGAAATCAGAGTCAAAGTTTACCATGATTTAAAACTATGATCAAAGCTAAAGCTCGAAAATTAGGTTTGGAGCTTGCTACAAATGAAAAAATGGAACAGAAGCGGAAGGTCAGATAATGATGTTCGTATATGCCAATTTCTATTTTTTGGTAAATTTCCTTGCATTTCACCATTGTTCTGCCTTCTTTTGGATTGAAATATGAAGTTATCTCTAATAAACTGTTAGAAAATAGAACTTTCTAACAGTTTGCCAACTGTTTAGTAGAGTTGTTAAATGATCGTTTTAATTGATTTTATATATTCACTAACACACTGCTCAAGTGAAAGCCCTTTAGGCTTGAAACTTGCACAAGCTCACTCTACCTTGTGCTGAATAATTAGTGGGTGGTAGGATTTGAACTCACGATACTTGATCACAAAAGCTCTGATACCAAGTTAAGTGACCGTTTCATTACAATAACTTAAATTGTTGTGTGAGGACAACTTAATTGGTTTTATATATTCACTAACACACCACCTCAATTAAAAGTCCTTTGGGCTTGAAACTTGCACAAGCTTACTCTACCTTGTGCTGAATAATAGGTGGGTGGTAGAATTTGAACTCACGATATTTGGTCACAAAGGCTCTAATATCAAGTTAAGTGATCGTTTCACCACAATAACTTAATTTATCATGTGAGACCAACTTAATTAATTTTATATATTCACCAACAAAAGTGTTGTTAGTCACTTGAAGCATATTTTGATGTCACCTGCGGCCTGCCAAATCCCATCGAAGGAAGGAACGGAGAGATAAGAGAATTTCCTTGGAAATTAGGCATCGTGAAACTTCCAACAGAATACAATTCCGATGAATGTAGAATAAGCGGAGTGTAAATGATACGAGATAAGATTTTAATGCTACTTTGTGGTTGGTATATGGAAATAGAAAGTTAATTAAACAATGTCTTTGTTTCTCAACACTCTCTCGTTTAAGCTTATGTTTGATTTAAAACTAGACTTAATTAAGCTCAAGTTATTTAAATTAAGATTAAATTTGGAGTTAAAATAACATTATTTTAAAAATTGATTAAATCAATAAACTATTCGATTTACTATTCCTATATCCATTTCGCAAGCAAATTATTTACCCTGTCAGCATCTGAAGTGAACATGACACCACACAGAATTCTGAATTCACGTGAGGTTCAATATCTTGTTCCTATCATTCATGTTCATGTTAGGGCTTCCTGAATTCTGAATTCACGTCATGTTCAATACCTTGTTCCTATCTTTCATGTTTATGTTAGGATATCCTGTTCCTCCTGATAGGTGTTTCAGTCTATTCCATAAATGTGAATAAGATTTAATAAAATAAAATAAAAATTAATTAATTGAAACATGTACGTCTTCTTTGTAAGATATTTCGCCCTCCTACTTGTTAGTTGTTACCTTTGACGGACGGCTGAGCACTAACTGTAACCCAAGTGTTTGTTTCTTTTGTTTTTCTTTTTTTTCTTTAATCGAGGATTTCGGCTGTTTAATTTACAATTTATAATTCATAATTTATAATTAAATAATTTCTTTTAAAAACATAAAAATCCAATTCAAAATTTAATCACTTGGCTAATGAACTAGGACAATTGACATCATTTGAAAAGTGAAAACATGTAATAGTGCAGTGGATGTCTCGATCATGGACGGCGACGAATTAATTAGAGGATTAGGGTTAGGTGGTGCCCTTTTGGAGAGGTGACATTTGGACTGGCCCACTCGGGAAGACGCTGAATTGAACTTTAGAATGTTAAGTCTAAAAATTTAATAATTCAATTGTGTATCTAACAGAACCGAACCTAATTTTTTCTTGCTGGGGTCAATTTGAAGTGAAGTTGGCTGCAACGTGGAATGTGAGTGATGTTGTGCTTTTGCAACGTGAAGCTTCTTATGTTATGTATATATAAATGTGAACGCTTCGCTTCACCTTTGACGAATCAAATGTGAATTCGAGCGTAGGAGGTGAAATTGACCAACGATTTACTTTAACTCTCCAAACAATTTTGCATTGACTATTTTATTTTAAATTAAAAACATACAATAAATTAACAAATTACAAAAAACAAAATAGAAGTACATACTACAAAAACTAATTTTTAATTTTTAATTTATTATGTTTTAGATTGATAAACTTATAGCCAACAAAGATAAAGGTCCCAACACGTGTCAATCTACAATAAGATTCCAACAAACAAGTACTGTATTTATAGAATTTTATGCAGGTCCACAAATTGATCTCTCCAATTTTGTACATGTCCCCTCATTTGAGGCTTTCCAACCAAATATATGAAAAATCCAGTCTTGGCATATTTTTTCATTCTTTCATGCCTTACGTAAGATACCTACAAGTTATCTATCTTTTTAACAATTTTTTTTTTCGGGTCAAAAAATAATTATCATGATGTAGAAAACTTGATTAATGGTTTTGTTAGTCATTATAAACATCCCTTAATCATAATTACAATATCTTGTTGTTTGGTAGGTGTGAGGTAGAAGAAGAAAAAGGTAACAAACTTAGTTCAACAGCAAACTTTCAATAATCAGAAATGACAGTGATAGTGAGTGAATAAAAAAGTGTTTTATTGCATAAAAGACACGGAGTTCTGATGTTTCAGTCTTCAGACAGTTACTCTCTCTCTCTCTCATCTCCATAACTCTCCTCTGTTACCAATAACAGTCTCTCTGCCTGCGACCGGCAAGTTCCTATCTCTCTTTCATTTCTTAGCCAACTTGGATGGAGGGGCTTAGATAGATTTCGTGACAGATTTAACATATTCAAGTGTAAGCGTAAAATTCATCAAAACAATCTCACAGGTCAGCCCTCTAAAACCTTTAAGCTGTTTTCTGCCTGTTGGACTATTATTTCTGCTCTTGAGTGCTTCCTGCTTTGTTTAATTCTTTTGTTTGTCTATTTTCTTCTTTCCTTTCTTTTTGGTTTCTTTAGCTTGTGCTCCTGTTCAATTGGTAGCGCCGTGTTAAAGTTTGAAGCTTGGAATCTGTCAATATCTCGTGTTGCCAGCTAGTTCTAGCCAGTTTGTTTTAGGCGTGATTTTTGCACTGTCATCTGTTTTTAGGCCTTATTTTGGGTGTATACAATTTCTTTCGTCATCTTGATAACCATAAGAGATTTGGTTTTTGCCCAAGGTTTTTCACTTTCCTGTTCCTTGTTCGGTTTCTTTCATGGGGTTTTTTTTCCAACTCTTTTTGTGGTCAGTAGGTGGAAGTTCCTTTTGGAAAGTCCAAACCTTTCTTTCTCATACCATTCTAAACCTGTTATTCTGGTTTATATGCTGTGTATGGTTTCACAAATAGAAGTGCTTAAATTGCTCTTGCTGTGATAGAACAGCAAATTTGACTTCCTCACTCGAACTCTATACGGGTCTCTAATTTTATCTTTTTCTCTAATTTGGTCTTTGTTCATTCTTTTTGTAAAAGCTCACGGTCACTTTCAGTTCATTTCCTATATCTGTTTCTCGTTAGATTCCAGATCGTTTGATGATGGCTAAGAGAGGATCTGCAATTCTCTGTCGGCTTTTGTTAATGTTGAGCTTGGCATGTTTATCTAGTGGAGACAGTTACCTTATAGACTGTGGATCTTCCTCTGATACTAAGGTGGGTGGCCGTGTTTTTGTGGCTGATAACTCAGCCTCAAAATTGCTTTCAACTCCAAATAACATTATTGCCAATACATCCACTTCAGTCACTTCTTCTGACGATTCAGCCTTGTATAAAACAGCCAGAATCTTTGTTGGGACCTCAAAGTACACATTTGCAATTAATCAACTGGGTAGATATTGGATTCGCCTTTACTTCTATCCATTTCTTCATGATAATTACAGTATGAGCAGTGCAAACTTTGATGTTTCCACCCAAAACCATGTCCTTCTCAGCAAATTCAGCGTCAATACTACTGTTGTTAAAGAATTTTCTGTTAATCTAACCACGAGTAATCTTGTTATCAACTTTGTTCCTTCAACCAATTCATTTGCTTTCTTAAATGCACTTGAAGTTGTTTTGATACCCGACGAGGTCCTCAGTAATGTTCCCAGCACTTTCAATCCTGTCGGAAAATTCAACAGCCTACCATGGCAGGCATTAGAGACAGTTTTCAGGGTGAACATGGGTGGACCAACAGTTTCTTATATGAATGATACACTTTGGAGAACTTGGGTCCCTGATGATAAGTTTCTCATGGGGAAGAGTCTTGCCACAAATTTCACTAATACTGAAGCTGTTAATTATGCAGCTGATCTTGCAACAAAGAATATTGCTCCTCGCACTGTTTATGGTACTGCCACAATGATGAAATCTGCAGATGATCCCAACAGCAATTTCAACGTGACCTGGGAGTTCAATGTTGATCCAGGGTATCAGTATCTTGTTCGATTTCATTTCTGTGATATAATTAGCTCTGCTCTTAATCAGCTCTACTTCAATGTTTATCTAGACTCCTGGCTTCTTCTTGAGAATCTCGATCTGAGTTATGAGACTCATAACATATTGGGTGGCCCGTATTATGTGGATTTTGTTACGGCTTCAACTCTTAGCAACAGAATTCGTGTCAGTGTCGGTCCAGCTCACTCTTTGGGTGTCTACCCAAATGCCATTCTGAATGGGTTGGAAATCATGAAAATGAACAATTCCATTGGCAGCCTCAGTGGCATGGCTTCTGTAATTCCACATTCAAGTTCAAAGAAGAATGTAAGCAAGGTACTTGGTTCAATCACTGGATCAATTATTGCTTTGGTGTTGGCTGGACTTTTATTTATATGGTGCAAGAAAAGAAGAGAGTTGGAATGTGAAGGGCATTCAAAGACATGGATTCCTTTATCATCTAGTGGAGCAACATCTCACAGTTTAGGTAGTAAATACTCGAATGGGACAACAGCAAGTCTCAAGTCCAATGTGGGCTATCGCATTCCTTTCGCAGCAGTTCAAGAGGCAACAAGCAACTTTGATGAGAGTTTGGTTATTGGTATTGGTGGTTTTGGGAAGGTATACAAGGGAATTCTAAATGATGGTACCAAAGTTGCTGTTAAAAGGGGGAATCCTCGCTCCCAACAGGGGCTTTCAGAGTTCCAAACTGAGATAGAGATGTTGTCTCAGTTCCGTCATCGACATCTTGTCTCTTTAATAGGATACTGTGACGAGAAGAATGAGATGATTTTAGTATATGAATACATGGAGAATGGGACCCTAAAGAGTCACCTCTATGGCTCAGACTATCCCAGCATGAGCTGGAAGGAAAGGCTAGAGATTTGTATTGGAGCAGCTAGAGGACTTCACTACCTTCATACTGGCTATGCCAAAGCTGTCATTCATCGTGATGTGAAATCTGCAAATATCTTGCTTGATGAAAACCTCATGGCCAAAGTTGCTGATTTTGGACTTTCAAAGACAGGGCCAGAAATTGATCAAACCCATGTGAGCACGGCAGTGAAGGGGAGTTTTGGTTACCTTGATCCTGAATACTTTAGGAGACAGCAACTGACTGAAAAATCAGATGTTTATTCATTTGGGGTGGTTTTATTTGAGGTTCTCTGTGCAAGACCTGTTATAGATCCTTCCCTTCCACGGGAAATGGTGAACCTAGCAGAATGGGCAATGAAATGGCAGAAGAGGGGGAAGTTGGACCAGATAATAGATTCTACACTTGTTGGAAAAGTTCGACCTGATTCACTTAGGAAGTTTGGAGAAACTGCTGAGAAATGCTTGGCTGAGTATGGGGTTGACAGACCTTCAATGGGAGATGTCTTGTGGAATCTAGAGTACGCACTTCAACTTCAAGTGGCAGTTCTTTTGACCGATCCGGAAGAGAACAGTACTAATATGATTGAGCTCCCTACACAAATCAACAACTTCAGCCAAGTTGATAATACCGGATCAGCTATGCAATTCAAAGGAACAGATGCAGATGATATGTCTAATGCTTCAATGAGTAAAGTATTTTCCCAGCTGGTAAAGTCTGAGGGCAGGTGACTTTTAGAGATGGCTTTTGAGCAAACATGTCTGAGTTTCTTCTCTCGCTTGTAGGAACCTGTGAAAAAAAACCAAGATCACTAGAATGCATTCTGTCACTGGTCTTAAATCGAATGAGTTTATGCTGTGTTCAGATGTCTGCAACTGGTCATTCTTCAGGAAGGTCGCTAAAAGTAGCTGTAACTGCTTCTAAACTTCTAAGATAAGATTTCTCAATTCATTTTTGTACAGCAACATATTGTTGAAGTGGAGTTCTGAGAATATTATGAGCATCCTGTATTTCTCATATAGCATGTAGGTTATCCTTTTGTGATGATACTTTACACAAGCTGAAGTAAGTTGCTGTGGTTGAAGGTATTCTTTTCTGCTAAATTGTTATATGAAGTGTTATTTTGTGTCTAACCACTGGAAGACCTGGGAACGTGACGACGGCCTAAGGAATAACGATCAGTCTATTGTTACTCTCATTTATTTTGGTGCCCTTTTTTGTAATTATATATAACAAAAGACTCTTTTTCATAAATTATTTTGGTGCCGACTTTAGGAGTATATGGACCATATTATTACTAAAGTCCAAAAGATTCGTTGCGTACATTAGCCCACTGATTACGTCCACACGTAATAAAAGTAGAAAAGAAAATTGCTAAGCTCGATTGCATTAAACTAATCCATATGCGATTAAGCCAACATTAACTCATTATACATAAAAGACACGAGATTGGTCATTACTCTCTGTATTTTCTATTTAAAATCCTTTTTCAATGGGATTGATTCTTTCTAAATCGTCCCTACGATCTACATAAACCGGACGTTTCGATCACGACTTGGTTGTTGGGATGCGATAATTTTGAGAAAAAAAAAAAAGAGAAAGCTTAACACGAGAAATTAACGTAATTAGCCGCAAGAAACAAGCAAGGTAAGCACTAAACAGATACACGAAATGAAATCTGGAATTTAGATGAATTCCAATGATCATCATCATCCAACAACATCGATCTTGGTGGTGCACGACATGAATCTCTTCAACATAGACATTAAAGCAGACAACTCCAAAGCCCTCCTTAAACGTTCCCTTTTATAGTTACTACCATTACTTGTCATCTCCTCTTCCTCAGTGCTGCTGTTACTGCTCTTCTGTCTCCTAGTAACCACGAGTCCTCTACTCTTGATCGCTACTCTCGTTCCGACTCTTCCTAAACACTTCACGGTCTTTTCTCCCACACTTTCCTTCCTCGTAAACCTGTAGCTTCTCAAGTAAAGCTGCCGACAGGAGACGCTGTCGACCACCATAGGATGTCCCTGACCACTGCCGTACCTGGTTGTGGACCTGGGAAGCTCTCCGCTGGCGTAGTACTTGTGTCGCTTGTTGGGATTCACGTAGGCTGGCCGGCTTGGTACCCGACTGTCCTTGATGATCCTATCAGACATGCAGGTTTCTTCCATGATAAGTAATGCTTATGCAGAGATAAGAATGAGCAACAGACCTAGTTCATTGATCAAATAATTCAAGGGGAGAAGGTTGGTGTATAGTGGAGTCTATCATTTGGGGTCTCTACTTGTGGAATGTGTAACTTTTTTGGCACCGTGTGGGTTATGAATATATAAGCAAATTAAGATGTCCACTTTAACATTAATAAAAGTGATTAATTAGTTTAAATGCCTCAGGGTGAACGATACGGTCATGGCTAGAATCTTGTTTGATTGTAAGCATGCTTGTTAGGCAAGAATTAGATATGATGGATTTGTTTCATCTATTAGGACAGTCCGTTGATTATAGGTTAGCAAACATGTCAAAGATAAGATTTTTATGTTGTCCTTGTTATAATTAATGTAAATATATGTTTTTCTACGAGGAAGTAGTTTAGACGGTGAAACCAACTCTTTTAGGAAGTTACGCTCATCTAAATAATAAATAAACCTGAATAAGTCAAACGATAAAAACAGTCTTCGAATTTCTTTTGTTTTTTGTTTTTTTTATAAGGAGACTGAGTAATTAATAGTCAGTTTCGTTTTGGTTTAAAGAATAAAATATATATAAATAGAATAGTTATTCTTAAAAATAAAAAAGGTGAGTAATAGAATAAAATGAGTATTATTTTGTTTGGTTCAAGGAATTGAATAAATAAAGAATTTCCATCCCAATGTTTTGTTTGAATATATAAAGTTGGAATGGCAAAGGAATAACTAACAAAAAGACTAAAATATCCTTATTATTATTATTGTTGTTGTTGTTGTTGTTAATTTTAATTTTAATTAATTAATTAATTAATTTTCTTCTTCTTCTTCTATTATTATTATTATTATTCAAAAATAATTTTCTTCTTCTTCTTCTTCTTCTTATTATTAATTATTTTTCTTATTATAATTTTTCTACTTATTATTATTCTTCTTATTATTAATTTTATTAATTAATTTTATTATTAATTTTCTTATTATTATTAATTTTCTTATTCTTCTATTTTATTATTAGTACGTCGAAGGATAATGTTGTCTTGGATAAGAATAGGTTTTCTTGGAATAGATAAAGATAAGTAGAGATTGATATTAGTTATTCTTCAAATTTACAAAATATATATTCTTAATGATTAGTTATTTTGTGTTTGTTTCTAACCAAACACAGGTTTAAGAAATGGTATAAAAATATGTTATGAATAGAATAGTTATTCGGTTCAACCAAACACGCCATAAGAATAAGGAAATTTATGAATAGTTGCCCATGTATTATTATAAATATCATAAAAGTTTAGTGCTGACGGGCAAGAGAAGAACGCTACTTCCAAAGAGAAGGGGGCCGAGACTGAGACTTTGCTTCCAAGAAGAAAAGCAAATTGGGGTCCATCCAACGCATTAACTTCAGAGCACATAGTAACATAGGGCACAGATTCAATGCAATAAACCCACAGGATTGGTTTACTCGATTTAGACCTACCGTGTCATATGAGGAAATATCATAAGTTTAGCTTGATGGACTAAGTTAACATAAATCATGAAATTCAAACTCCAAGCCAACTTGCGTGGCAATATGAAATTAAAACTGTCCATGCCAATCTACATACGCAGAAACACACAACAACGTCGGCAATGAAAAGCGAGCTAATTATAACTGGTTGGATGAAGTTTCTTAAGATCTTCAGACACGAAATCTTAACTTCGATGTCTTATCAAAATTTTCAAAGCTTTAAGTGTTTGAATTTTTTGAGTTTTAACATGACACTAAAAAATTATTTGCATCAACCATTCATTACTCAATTTTAAATTATTAAATAATTTATTTGAAATAGTCGTAAAAATATTAATTATATTCAGTGTAACAAAAATATTATTGTGATTAAATGATAGTTAAATTAGAAGAAAATTATTCGTTATTACAAACACAAATTTTATTTTAATTATTAATACTTCTTTATTTTATTATTTAACTAAAATTGGTTTAACATAACTTTTTCTAAATAAAAAATCAGAAAGAAATTCAAATTTTATTTTATGATCCTTTATAAAAAAGACAACAAATTAAACAAATAAAAATAAAAATTTATAATTACCTAATAATTTAGTTTTTTCAATTTAAATGTTTCTGCACTTATGTGTTAGCTTAAGGCTTATTTTTAACGATTTTCATGAAAACTTTATAATATTTCAAAGTTTAAATTAGATTTATTTCCTTATATAGATAACGATATAATTTCTAAAAGAAAATAAAATCATAAGATAATTGCTTCCTTTCTTGTAGGAATCTTCTTTGTGAACTTACCTAATTATAAATAGTTTCATAATATCTAAAAAGATCTTACTAATTCGAATAATTAGCTCTAAAAGTTTTAACAAAACTTTTCAACAAAGTTGATATTAAAGATTTGTTAGATACAAAGTCAACTCATAATCAAATTGAAATAACAACTAATTGAAGAAAATGTCTACTTAAAAAAGAGCCATTGTAATTGTGAAACACACAGGTTTCTGAAATACTTCATTGGCATCAATATTTTTAAAAGTTCTATCAAAATTTTTGTGCTTTAGAAAGTGAAAATAATCTATCGAGAGAGAGAATGTTATTCTTTGAGTGCTTACATTAGGTTACTTTATATTTATTTTTGAGAGCTTCTAGAGGCTTGTTTAACACTTCAAGTGTGAAAGGTTAGAGAATCTTAAAAAAATGTACTTGTGAGCTTAGAGAGGTTCATCAAATTTAATACTTGAATTCTTATAGTGAAATACTCAAGTTGGATACTTAGGGACTGAACATAGGCTTTGATATTAGCCGAGCTAGTATAAATCAATTGTGTCGTTCTTTCTCTCTTCATAACTTTTAAAATTTTGTATTATAAGTTTGTGTTTTCAAGAGGCTCTTTCGATTTTACAATGAGCTCCTTTTATTTTTATATCGCAAAAGGTTCATTTTGATTTGAACGTTAACAGGTCCCTATCAATTAACAGGCTTCTTTCGTTTGAAGCACCAACAAGCTTCTATCGATTAACATGTTCCTTTCTTTTTTGAGCCCTAGCAGACTCTTATCAATTAATAGGCTCCTTTCATTTTGAGCGCTAGCATATTCTTTTCAATTAACAAGCTTATCTTGTTTTCTAACATTACCAGGATCTTTTTGAAAGTTGATAAGACCCTTTTATCTATAAACATATTTTATTTAGCAGGATATTATCAATTTAAAAGTACATTGCAATTTTTTTTTCATACAATTCACCCTCTCTTGCTTATATTTGCTTGATCAGTTTCGAGTGCATCAGCGGTGTGTGTATGGCACGTGTTTGTGCGCTTATGGCTTGTAACATGCACGCGCCTTCTGGATTCAATTTTCACG
>JAOTAX010000008.1:3989952-4002541 GCA_025629825.1 Erythroxylum guanchezii
TTCCTAAGTTGGGAATATGTGGATGGTTGGCCAAAGAATTTTAAATTCTCGTTTGAGAAGTGCACATATTATTTTGAGATTGCTGTTGCTTTGGCAGTGGCTGCCATACCAGAGGGATTGCCTGCAGTCATTACCACATGTCTGGCACTTGGAACTCGAAAGATGGCTCAAAAGAATGCAATTGTTAGAAAGTTACCTAGTGTTGAGACTCTTGGTTGTACCACTGTAATTTGTTCTGATAAAACTGGTACTTTGACAACCAATCAAATGGCTGTGTCAAAGCTTGTGGCTATTGGCTCTAGGGTTGGAACTCTTCGGTCATTTAATGTCGAAGGGACCACCTATGACCCTTTTGATGGTAAAATAGAAGATTGGCCTGTAGGTCGAATGGATGCTAATCTTCAAATGATTGCTAAGATAGCTGCAGTTTGTAATGATGCTGGCGTGGAGAAATCTGGGCAGCATTATGTTGCTAGTGGAATGCCTACTGAGGCTGCACTAAAGGTAATATTTACCACTATTTCTTGGTTTGGATTTTCTTTTAAATTTTGAATTTGTTATATCTTGAGCTTGAATGGAGCCCCTTTTATATGATTGGCACACCTTGATAAACAGACCTGTTAGTTCTCCTTTCCCTCGTGTGTTTTTGTGGCACATGTGCTTTTGTTATCTAGCATGTATCATTTCAAGTAATTGTTGCTGATCATTGATAAAATGCTTTTGACATCCCTTACATAATTCCTTTCCAACACTTAACAGGCTCTGGTTGAGAAAATGGGATTCCCTGGAGGACTTAATAATGAATCATCTTCTGGTCAAGGGGATGTCCTACGTATGTACCTGAATTTCTGAATCTTGTTTATCTCTTTGGAGTTCTTTTTTTCAGACTGTTAAGTTTTTCAACTTTGTTTTCATGCATATTAGGTTGTTCTCAACTATGGAACAAAATGGAGCAGCGAATTGCAACTCTTGAGTTCGACCGTGACAGGAAATCGATGGGAGTTATTGTGAATTCTAGCTCAGGCAAAAAATCCTTGCTAGTGAAGGTTCATTCTTCCTCCCAACTGTTTTGTTATATCTGTTATCTAGATTTCATTTTTCTGCTTATCAAAGTTTTCAGTTGGGTATTTTTAATAGTATTCTTCGTGGTTAAATAAACTGTGTTTGATCAGTTCCAATGAACCAAGAATATGCATGAACTGTGAGTGCGTGTATGTTTTTATTCTGCAAGAAACAAGAAAATCTATGGACTCTGAGGATTTTTGAGATAGTACTTTTTTTACTTTAGCGCTCGTAAAGTTTACCCTGACCTGAACTGGATATAGATCTGGTCCTCTGGAGTTGAAGGAAAGGTCCTTCTGTACAGTTGAAAGATGTTTCTTGATGCATTGCATCTCTTCCAAGTTTGTAAACTTCTTCACTTAATGCAGTGTCATTTGCATTTCACCAGCAACTATATTACTTTGGCTACTGTTGATACCTCTTCACTAAAGTGAATGTAACAAAATGTGTTCACTCCCTATGACATAATATGTAGATTTATCCCTGCTAGTGTTTTGTTGCACATTGTTAGTTTAGATATATCTAGATAAGTGGTGTAGCTGGACTTCACTTCAAAAGTTTACTGAATTTCATTGCTAGAACATTTAGCTTTCTGTTTCTTTCTTTTCTTTTGTCTCGATTATCTTGTTGGACTTTTTTTGACTTGTCTTCCGGATTGTGACAGGGGGCAGTGGAAAACTTGTTGGAGAGAAGCTCTTTTTTTCAGTTGCTTGATGGTTCTATTGTAGAGTTGGATCAGTATTCGAGGGATCTTATATTGCAAAACCTTCATGAGATGTCAAAAGGTGCATTACGCTGTCTAGGTTTTGCATACAAAGAGGAAGTACCAGAGTTTGCAACATATAATGGTGATGAAGAACACCCAGCTCATCAGCTATTACTTAACCCTTCTACGTATTCTTCAATTGAAAGCCAACTTGTTTTTGTTGGCTTTGTTGGTATAAGGGTGGGTTGCTTTCATAATCCAGAAATTTTCCTTTTACTCCTCTGCTTTCTTTTCCTTTATTTTTTCCCCTTTCCTTCGTTAGCACTATGTTTATGACTTACTGATTATATTTGTATTGTAATAGGACCCCCCACGGAAAGAGGTTCATCAAGCAATTGAAGATTGCAAAGCTGCTGGAATCTGTGTCATAGTCATTACAGGAGACAACAAGGATACTGCAGAAGCTATTTGTCGTGAAATAGGTGTATTAGGCCCGTATGATAACACAAGTTCCAGAAGCTTGACTGGAAGAGAGTTCATGGAACTCCCTGATAAGAAGCATCATTTAAGACAAAGAGAGGGTGGGGGCTTGCTATTCTCTAGGGCTGAACCAAAACACAAGCAAGAGATAGTGAGGTTGCTTAAGGAGGATGGTGAAGTTGTTGCTATGACTGGAGATGGAGTAAATGATGCACCTGCCTTGAAGTTGGCTGATATAGGTGTAGCAATGGGCATTGCTGGAACGGAGGTATCACTTAATATTTTCTGACATATTGGCATGAATAACTTAAAACTTGAGATGAGGGTGTTCTCACTAACATTTTAGTAGTCAATGATGTGATTCTGATTTACGTTTGATATTCTATGTTTGTGTACATGCATTGGACTACACTAATAAGTATCTTTCTAACAAGATAGACAAAGATTACCATTGTTCCTTGCATTTATACATACTTCATGTACTGGCTGTTTCTGTTAGTTTTGCGACACTAACTCATGCCATTGTATTCTTATCTCCTTTTTTCTATTTCTGTTTAATGCCTAATCCTCTCATTTTAGGTTGCAAAGGAAGCATCTGACATGGTATTAGCAGATGATAATTTTAGTACTATTGTTGCCGCTGTTGGTGAAGGCAGGTCCATCTACGACAACATGAAGGCTTTTATCAGGTTTGTACTTAAATATTTTTTTTTTGGTTATGTGTATTATGGTAAACTGCAGCGTAGGGATGTCTTCTGTATTTTGTTGACACGTTGAAAGTGGGCGTAATTAAGTATTTGCCTAAATGTTCTTGGCAAACCTTCGCACTTGTCATGTTTGAATGGTTGCAAAAACTATGTTCATAACCATTGTCATAAGCCATAGGGATTGATATTTTGAGAAGCAAACCCAATTTTGGATACTATTTTTTCTTCTTTGTCATCCTTTTCTTTTTCTTTTCCTATTAAATGATTGGCCAGGCTGCCGGGGAGAAAGGCTGAGTTGATGAATGATATGTGATTACTTCGTAGACAGAGTAGATCTCGACTGCCTAACAGTTATATTGTAAATGATAAGTGCGATAGATTGAGGCTCCCCATGTATGAGAAATTGTAGAAAAGGTGTTCGTGGTGTTGTTTGAGATGGCAAACCAAAATTCCAAGGCATTTTCTAACTCATGAAACTATTTAACGAAAACTTGTCTACATTGTTTGCTTGCTTGTACATTTTGAGGTTAGAATTCCTTTTTACTAAAATTTTACAATTTCAGGTACATGATCTCATCAAATATTGGTGAGGTTGCATCTATATTTTTGACTGCTGCTTTGGGAATTCCAGAAGGGATGATTCCAGTCCAACTTCTCTGGGTTAATCTTGTAACTGATGGACCCCCAGCAACCGCTCTGGGATTCAATCCCCCAGACAAAGATATCATGAAGAAGCCTCCAAGGAGAAGTGATGACTCATTGATCACTGCTTGGATTTTATTCCGCTACCTGGTAAACAACTTGTGTTTATCAGTCAGTGCCTGTTGCACTTTGGTTTAGTGTTTTTTTTTTTTCCCAAAAATTCACTTTGATTTAGTGTTGCGTGTAGGATCAACGCAAAATTCCTGATTAACCTTAGTCTTCAACTGCAGGTAATTGGAACTTACGTTGGGATAGCGACAGTTGGTATATTTGTCATATGGTACACTCACCACACATTTATGTTCATTGACCTGAGTGGGGATGGCCACACTGTTGTCACCTACTCCCAACTCTCTAACTGGGGTCGGTGTGATTCCTGGAAGGATTTCTCAGTGTCACCATTCACAGCCGGGTCTCGAGAGTTCAACTTTGATTCAAATCCTTGCGAATACTTCCGCTCTGGAAAAATTAAGGCTTCGACTTTGTCCCTCTCTGTCTTGGTTGCCATTGAGATGTTCAATTCCCTCAACGCCCTCTCTGAAGATGGCAGTCTCTTAACAATGCCACCTTGGGTCAATCCATATCTCCTCCTTGCAATGAGCGTATCATTTGGCTTGCACTTTTTAATCCTTTATGTACCCTTCCTTGCACAAATTTTTGGGATAGTGCCACTCAGCCTGAACGAATGGCTTTTGGTACTGGCTGTTTCATTACCAGTGATTCTTATAGATGAGGTTCTTAAGTTTATTGGGAGGCGGACAAGTGCAGTGCGGTATTCTGGATCAAGCAGATCTTCAAAGCACAAGACAGAGTGAGCACCACAAAGTGGATTGTGACTGGAGGATGTTTTACTGAGCAAGGTCTGGTTGGACTATTTACTTGATCTTCGCTTGCAACCTTCACCTTCAGCCTTTCCATATGACTGGGATGTTTTTAATCATAAAGCTTAATTCAACAGACCGGTATCACTTTTGAAAGTAGGATTTTCTCAATTTGAATACTATTAGTAGCCCCAAATTTACCTTATTTGTTTGTCAGCTGGAGCTGCAAATTTTTTTCATGCAAATGAATGCTGTTTAATTATCCGATAAGAAATCGAGTTGTTCGATTTTTAAAAGGTCATCAGCTTCGAGTCAAGTATTTGCTGTGCTTGACAATCCGTAAGAAAACTATGATATCCAATAGTGAATTGGATGCATTTCTTTCCTTGTTCCATTTTGTTTACAAATTTAAACCTCAGGTTGGGTCGGGGTAACCTGAGCTTGACAACTTAAAAGTAACTTAACTAAATCAAAGGATAAAATAAATATGATTTTAATCAAACTAAAAATCAATTTAGGTAACCAAACTGGTTCAACCTTTGCGCATGCACTTACTTGACGAATTCACAAAAGCTCATTACCATAAATAATTATAATGTAGATAAAAAAGTACAACGTGAGGCCGTCCACAATTCAGAAGAAAGAGAGGGTAAAAGAAGGCGTCACAAGCAGAAGAGCATATGGTGATTGAAGTTTCTATTTGGCTTTCCGGCTTCGGTCAATGCGCGTCCTTCTGGTTGTCCTATTTAGGCACTTTCGTTTGAAGATTATAATTTGAGACCAAAAACGGATTATTTGAAACAAGCGTTGAATTATAGGAAATGGTAGATTTCCACTTTACTAACTTGAAAAACGAAAAACATCTCTACCAGTACCATTTGCCTTGCCGTCGTAATTATAACAAAAGAAAAATAAAAAGCTCTAGCCGCCTCTCAATCCCTAACTAAGCACTATCATCACCACCACAGCCCCAAAAACAAAGGAAAAGAAAGGGGGTTTCTTGACAGCAAGACTTCTCCAGCATCATCCAAACTACTATTAACCGCCGAAGCCATATAGAGTCCTTCCCTGTCTTTTCAGAGCATAAACCACATCCATTGCAGTCACCGTCTTCCTCCTAGCATGCTCCGTGTAAGTCACTGCGTCTCTAATCACGTTCTCTAGGAATATCTTCAGAACCCCACGAGTCTCCTCGTATATCAGCCCACTTATCCTCTTCACCCCTCCTCTGCGAGCCAGCCTCCTTATTGCTGGTTTTGTGATCCCTTGAATGTTATCACGAAGAACCTTCCTGTGCCTCTTCGCTCCTCCCTTTCCCAATCCCTTCCCTCCCTTTCCACGTCCTGACATCCTTATCTGATCAACCAAAAACCCCAATTCACAAATGCAACGAAGTTGATTTCAATCCAATGTAGAGATTGTAATGCTTCACTCGCTAAATGCCGTCACTGATATATAGGCGTTACTGCTGCTTTTTTGTTGAGTAAAGCTTCTGTCCATGTGATAGTTCAAAAAATTTGTCAAAACCGTCGATGAGGTTCAATCAACGGTCGATAATGAGTGCATCGGATCGATGACGTGGACAAACACATTTTGGCGGATCGTTTAATTTTGAGCACGCGCGAGGTTAAATTGGTCCTTTTCGCGCTCATCCAAAATTTAAATGTAAACTTGAACAAAACGACTACTATTGATTGATCCACGACAAAACGACGGCCTAGACGGCGTATTGCCGCTTCGCTTAAACCTAAACCCCAAACAAAGTTTACTTGAATCTTAAAACCCAAAGACCTCTTCCGTGTAACAGCAATGGGGTTCTTGGACCTAAACGTACCCTATGAAACGTCAGAGGCCTCCAAAACGGCGCGTATCAAGATTGTAACCAAGGCAATGGAGCTCGGCTACAGCGGGATAGCCTACAACCGTACGATCAAGGGCGTCATGTCCGATCGGGACGGCTGCTCGATTCCGCTATTGTCGTTTTCGTCTCTTCTTAGCGTAGCGCCTTCTCTGGCCTCCTCGGTCAATTTTCACCGAGACCTTCTCGGAGTGCCACGGGTCTCCCCGTTCCGTCAGTACACGCGCTTGACGGTCTACGTCGATAGCCCGGCTCAGAGCCATGTGCTCAACAGGGGGAACCCGGTTTTGAAGAGCTATGATTTGGTTGCCGTTAGGCCTATGAATCAAAACGCGTTTGATCACGCGTGTGAAAAAGCTGAGGTTTGTGCTTTCATTGATCGGAAGAAAAACAATTGAGAACTGGATTTCGTTCGTTTATTGATATGTATAATGTTGAATGATCTATAGGTGCATATAATTTCGATTGATTTTGCGGAGAAGTTGCCATTTCGGTTAAAACAGCACATGATAAAAACTGCACTGGAGGTTTGTCGCTTTTCGGTTTTGTACATTCGTCGTTTCATGCCTTTATATGTTGGTCTTGATGGTGTTCTTGCTAATGCTTTTATATTTTACATGCTCAGCGTGGGGTTTATTTTGAAATTATGTACTCTGATCTCATTGTAGATGTTCAAGTGAGGAGGCAAATGATACCCAATGCCAAGGTGATATTCTAGTTTATCTTTGTGAATTTGATCTGGATAGACTTTTATTGGGGTTGATGGTTCAGTGCCCTTCTACTTATTCGAACAATGAACATGTCATATATTTTAATGTGAAAGTTGTTGGTATTTAATCTGAACTAGGGATTGGTATTGATAATTGTGGCTGTTGTTATGCAGATTTATTTTCACGTGTGACTGAAAGATACAAAAGTTACTTGATTGACTTATCATCTGATAAATACTTTGTAATGATGTTTCAGTTATTAGTGGACTGGACTAGAGGAAAGAGTCTGATTCTTACCAGTGGTGCTTTTTCTGTAAATGAGCTTAGGGGACCATATGATGTGGCAAATTTAACTTCCTTGCTTGGACTTCCAATGGATCGAGCTAAAGCAGCAATTTCCCAAAATTGTAGGTATGCAAAATTTTGAAAAGCCAAACACTGCATGCTTGTCTTATTAGAACCCTCCTAATGGCTTCATTTGCACTGTGTCGTACCAAAATCTTTTCAGGAACCTTGTGACCAATGCTTTGAGGAAAAAGAACTTCTATAAAGAGGCTATCAGAGTTGAACTAGTACCATCTAATAAAATGTCTGATTCCGAGGATCCTTTCTCTGCAGACTGGCTTAAATGGGATCCCATCTCAAGTGGTGAAGGGGATTTACTATTGGATGATATGGTCCAGGCTTTTTCTGAAACGACAAAATCAACTAAAACTGTTAAAGTGATTGACTTTACTCCAACTATAGATAACTTGCCATCTAATAGTGGAGCTTCTGTGGCTGCAACTAAGGCAATTGAAGCATCGGTTGCAATTTCCGGAGAATCTTTGAAGGCTGATGGCTTTCATCTTCGTGGAATTGATAAAACTTCATTGGATAATGCTCAACCAAATAGTGCCCCTGCTTATGAGAAATCTCGATGGTTAGATTTGTCGAATGATGCTGCAAATGCTTTGAGTCACTATGATCAGATTAGATCCCCTACAAAATCCACCGTGGAGACAATGAAGTATTTGACTGATTCAGATATTTTGTCTCCTTTAGATGGAAAGGAGAGACAGGGTCATCAATTCGAAGAACCGATTGTTAGATCTGAGTCAGATCTGACCTTACCAAATGAACATTTAATGTGTCAGACGCCTGATACGTCTGCTTTTGGAACCAATTTAAATGGATTTTGTGTTGCTGATGCTAAAACAGATAACGTTTTGGACAACTCTAATCATCATGCTCATCCAGTTGGAAGCCCTATGAGATCAAAAGATTTTGATGAAGTTTTAGGTGCACAAGATGTGCTGGTTGGAGACAGAATAGAGATGGACATGGATGAACAAGAAAACAAATCTTTACCTGAAAATTCTTTGGGAATTGGACAACTAAGAGAAGCTGGAGATCATATTCAACTTAATTTGACCTCAGATAAAAGAATTGAAGGTCCAAAAGTAGATCATATACCAGTTCACGATTTTGCTCATGATAGAGTAGTTGAAGATGCGGACCTTGTTCATGAACTAGATTTGGCTTGCTCTGATGATAGAAAGTTTGAAGGCTGCCCTTCAGTTGCTAATCAGGAGGCTCCAATGGAGATATTAATGGAACACCAAGGGCATGATTCCGCTGAAAATGAGGAAACTTTGGTTCTCAGCGGTGATACGAAACGTACAGAATCTAAAGACAACTCTTTCGCTGGTAGTTTTCTGCCTCAGGAGGAGCTGTTAACAGAAGAAATCAAGCAAGAAGTGGCTAGCAGAAGTATTCATTTGACCTCTGTTCCTTCTCCATCAGGTACAAGTTCAATTGGCTTTTGTCCGTTTAGTTTCATGTTCTTAACATTAACCAATTTCTGCTTCCTTAAAGAGTATCACTGGGGTCTAAGAGGGCAAAACATTTTCTTGCTCGATACAGGGAAATGCAAAACAAGTCTAAGGATGTCTCGTCGACCCCTTATATTCCCCTTAAAACGCTTCTTGAATCCAGTGTCGTTCAAGAGGAAAGCTAAAAGGTTTAGACACAAGGCAAGGACGGCATGAAACAAGTATTGCCACATCTAACTTTCAAGAGTAGTGTGAGATGAATTTATTATTATTTTTAGTCAAATTAAATGTAGATTCATATATTAATAAAATACTTTCAATTAAATATCTAATTCAAATTGCTTAAGTTTAGGATTTACTATTGATTTCGAATTTTTACTATTATTGAAATTAGGACAAAGATTCAACATCTAAAGGATATTATCTTTTATATTATTTTTATATATCTTAATCAAGTTATCATCACTTCTCATAAATTAACTAGTTCTCGATAATTAGAAAAACAAAAAAATCATAATTTTATTGTAACTATTCATGTAGAGTTCTCATGGATGACTAAGAGGACATTTAGTCATGATCACATGGTCTACAATTATATTTGGTCATTGTTGTTTAAGAAAATAAAAATTTAAGTTCAAATAATTAATTTTTATTTACAAATCGTTCAAAATAAAAAAACGAATCTTTTCACATTTCGAGCTATATTCTAAAGATTTTAAATAGGAGCTATCGTCACACTATGTTTTTTAAAGCATGAGGAATAATATAAAAATGTGTAGAATTTTTAGTGTATAATTAACAAGTTAATGATGGGCTAAATTGATAATTACACCTATTAAGTATTATATATGAGTGGGGAATCCAATTAAAGTATTTGAACAGTTTTTTTTTAATTCAATTTTACATCGGTTCTTATTTATTGTTTTTTCCGAATACGTTATGTGTTAATTTTATCAAGAGAAAAAATAAAAAGGGAACTGGTAATCATGCTCCAAGGTCGAAGATGGGGACACAATTATTGAAGATGCATCATCTGTGCGTTGTTTTATTTTAGGGCGATTTTGTCATTTTATATTTCAACGATTCTACTTATTCTTTGGGCCCGTACATTTCAATTTGAATTTGGAGATAAATTTGCTTTTTCAAGGGCTTGGGACTTTCAATAGTTTAATTTGTTAATGTCATGGACCATATGGTTTTATTTTATTTGTTATATTATTATTATTTTAATGATTTAAATTTTATAAAGTCTTCAATTTTTTTAAGGATGGTGAGTTGGTGACATGGAGAATTTCTTCCTTCATGGAAATATTCCTTTTTGACTTTTATATGCACGTTAAATGAGTCTATGTATTTTATTACTATTGTTGATGTTGTTATTTTGTGGTACATTGTCATAATAATAATAATAATAATATAATATTTTTTGGGCATAATATATTTGGAACAAATTCATAATTTTGGTTTGTCATGTTTTTGTTTATATGGATAAATTATGCCAATTTTATGTGCATTTGTATTGCATATTTCATGTCTACTTATAATTAGTGAATAATCTTAGATAAAGCTAAAATTACGTATACTTAATTTTTCACATCGATAGGTCGAAGTAGTATAGTTACCAAAGTGACATCTATTGTAAAAACGTTTTGATTATGAATTATTAAGGTGGTGGAGTGTGTTCTTCTTCATGTAGATAATAAGTCAGACTAAAGAAAGACCTTTTTTTGGAATGACTTACATGCATATGTGATAATAAATGTGTGATGGTTATTAAGTGAGTGTTGAGTCGACCCAAAGGCATCCATACTTGATTACTACACTAAGAAAACCAATTCTGAGTCAATTCTCTATCCAAAGTCCATATTCAATATCACTCCAATTATATTGAGATGGGATGTTATTGATATAATTAATCACTTGGTTATAGTTACAAGTATATGTGAGCTGATTGTGTTTTATATATTGTTCTCTATATAGCTGATATTGTTATGCTTCTTTTATTGTTGCCAATGTTAACAACAATCTAGTGCTTAGTGGTGGCAACTTTACGACTTGAAAAAATAAGGTGACTATGGCCTTGGGATGTATGGATCTAAACCTCATATTGAGAGAGCCATGTCTTATGCCTCTTACAAATCAAAGCTCTTATAAGGATTGGAGGGTTTTTGAGAGATGGCATATCTCTAATCACGTGAGTCTTATGATTATGAAGAATGTTATCTTAAAGACATTTCTAGACACTATGTTTGAGGAAATGGATGCCAAAAAGTTCCTTAACACCTTTGAGAAGCTCTTCGCCAAAAGCAATAAGGCAGAGACAAATGTAAGTTTAAGGAAACATGTCTCAATAAGGTATAATGGTAATGGAAGCGCAAGGGAGTACATGCTCGAAATGCTTCATCTTGTAGGAAAACTAAAGTCACTAAAGATAGAGTTATCGAAAGACTTGCTTGTTCAATTAGTGTTGATATCTCTTCCTCCGCAATTCAATAAGTTTAAGGTAAGCTATAATTGTCAAAAGAAAAAATGGACATTAAATGAGTCATCTCTTACTTGGTGTAAGACGAAGATAGGATGAGATAACACAAAACTGAGAGTGCTCATTTCATTATAAGAAAATTGTAAATTACTAACAAAAAAAATTCTAAAGTACATTATTGATGGAACATGCTTTCCGTCGGTATAGTTAGGAAAAAGGTGCTTTGCGACGGAAAAAAATTTAATCGGTAAAGGAGGAGGTGAAACTTTTGCACATGGAAGTTAGCAACAGATCAGTGAAAGTCGTCATAAAAATAGGTGCCAATGATTCCTGACAAAACATACCGAAAAAATTTCTGTCCATCGGTAATTTACTAACGGAATGTTTGTTCCATCGGTAAGTTTAATGAAGTCGGGTTGTTGTTTTAATTTGAAAGAAAACAACATCAGTTCTTTATCACATTTTAATGCAGGTCGATCCCTCCTTCTCGTGTTTCATTTGGTGTGTGAAAAAGAATTAGAAAGCCTTTCCCTTTAACCTCGTCGTCATCGTCTTTTGGTGTTCTCCGGTTATACACCATCGTCGTTGTCAGTTTCTCCAGTTAGTCATCCGTCAGGGTTAGTTATTCCTCCTTTCCACTTGGTTTTCATTTTTCTTCTTATTATTGTTAGGGGAGGTTTTGTTTTCGGTTTTAGTTGATTTTGTTTGTGTTTTCTTCGATTATTTCAGGTGTTAGTGGCTCATTCTATGTCTGAACATGTAGCTGTTGGTGAAGAATGCAAGGTACCATTGTTTTTGTTAATAGTTAGGGATGAGTTTATTATGCTTAGAAAGTGTTCGATGAAAGGCTTAAAGGGATAAATTCGTTTTGTTTTAATATGGTAAGTTAAATATAATAAGATATAGTGTGGATTCAGATATAATATGGATAAGATTCAAATACAATGTTTATATTTTTATAACAAATACATAATCGAACTAGTACATATATGGTTTCCCGAATCTTAGTTGTTAACAAGAACAGAAGGTTAAAACATATGTTAGGAAAAAAAGTCGTAATGGTGATGATGAACTAAGTATAAGTTTATTAGTTCTAGAACTAAAAGCAAATAAATGAGACAAATCATTCATGGCATGGAAAAGCATTCATGGCATTGAAAATAAAAATGCAATACCCCTAGTAGATATTAGGTCTTAAAATTAAATTGAAATGCCAAAGTTACATCTCTCTTAGTTAGGTATTAGGT
>JAOTAX010000008.1:4030066-4041184 GCA_025629825.1 Erythroxylum guanchezii
GCCTCCGTGGAAAAGCTTGTCAAAATCTTAGCGCCAGTATATCTGGAGCTTTGAGTGTTGAAGAAACTTAGGAACTGTGACACTGTGGTACCTCTATCATATGCATAGAACTGGAAGTTGACATAGTCTATGAAACTCCCAAAACTCCTCCACAAAGCTAAGTAATGGTTTTGAACCTCATTATCATCGAATGGAGCAATTGAAGCAAAGGATATCACCTTCTTATTCTTCAGTTGTTGTATAACCCATCCAACACAGCTAGCAAATGTTTCGGGATTGGCTTTGAAGTGTTCATAATCAACGTCGATACCGTCCAAATGATACATTTTGATGATTTGTGTGAGTGAAGAGAGCGCATTGGCTCGCCAAGAAGCAATAGAGGTAGGCTGAAAGAAAGCGAATCTATCTTTTACTGTATCCCCTCCCAAGCTCAAGGCTACTTTGACATTTGGATGCTGCTTCTTAATGGCAGCAACTTGGGCAGGGCCAAGGTTGTCGGAGTCCCAAAACACGTTGAATTTTCCGTTGGTAGGAGATGGAGAATTAGTTGTATCATAGTCTATGGCAAAGGACAGAATGAAGTGAAATTCGACGTTTCGATTTATAGGAACGTCAGAGAATTTGACGTTGTTGAATTGTGCTCCTATGTACTCCCTAAAGAGCTTGGAGTTTGCTGCAGTAGCAAGGGTCAAGTACTGGCAGGTCAAAAGGGCTTCAAGAACAAGAAAAGAGAACCAAAGCTTGAGACTTGACATTGCTGCTTGAGAAGGGTAGTAGGAGTGCAGTACGTTGAGCAAAAATCACCCGCGTTAGACGCTCTGCTTGTACTAGAATTGCAGCCGAGCTAGGACATTAAAGTGGGACTGCGAGTCAACATCAACTTTAATCGTGTCCTGAGTGAAAGCTTTGTGGCCGCTGACATCTTATCCTCATCAATGGGTAATTGACTTTGTTAAGGGAGTGGGTAAATCAGTTTAGTAATCTCTATTCAAAAATTAAAGGGATTTAATCTTATCATGTTGACGTAACAATTCTATAAATATGGGAATTTAATTTGATCACAATTATATCTTGTATTTATAAATATCAATAGAAAGCTAACATTACTGTGTGTACAATTCTAAATCATTTTACATTTCTTTAAGATATCAGAGCTATTAAAGGTTTAAATACCTTTTTTTTTTTGCTCCTCAATCATGGCTAGTCAATCTTCACCCTTCTCCATGCCGACATCTCTCCCGTCAATCCATAATCAAGTAACAATCAAGCTCACCTCCTCTAATTATCTCCTTTGGAAAACAAAAATGATGTTACTTCTTTGTGGGCATCAATTAAATCATTACATAGATGGTTCCGCAGTCCCACCCCCTAAAGAACTGGACAACAAACCAAATCCAACATTTACTGAACGGTACATAAGATCAACTTGTATTGGGTTAGATCTTAAGCTCTCTCTCTCTGAATCTGTCATCTCCCAAGTTGTTTGTGCAACAACTACCCATGCTGCTTGGTCCCGTCTCCAAACCACATACGCATCTAGTTCTAGAGCTCAAATTCGGACAATAAAAAAATTATCTTCATGATTTAAACCGAGGTAGTGACACCATTAATGTCTACATGGATAGTGCAAAGCGACTGTTTGACCAGTTTGTTGCACTTGATGTCGCTATGTCCTAAGATGATCTTATTGATCACATCTTGCGTGGATTGGGTCCATATTACAGACCATTTACACATAATATTGAAGCAAGGTTAGCCTCTATCTCTTTTGAAGATCTCTTTGGTCTACTTTTCTCTGAAGAAATCCAACTTAAAACTTCCAATGAAACTCTTAATCCTCCTACTGTTGCTCATTATAATGCCCGCCAAAACAATGGTGGTGGCACTCGAGGCCCAGGCCGCGAACGTGGTGATGGTAGTTACCATTTACATTCAAGTCGTGGACGTGGATTTCATAATCAAACTGAGAATTCCACACTAACTTGTTATAATTGTCGTGGTTAGGACACACCTCCAAACAATGTCCATGTCCTAAATACACCAATAACATTGACCATAACCCCAAACCAGCAGCCAACTACCCCTCCTCCCCATCAGCACACACCAAACCATGGATTGTAGATACTGGAGCAACCCAGCACTTGACTTCCGAACTGGAAAATCTGGGAATCCACTCCGAATACTCGGATACTGATGAAGTGGCTCTCACAAATGGTAAAAGCTTACTTATTACCCATATTGGCTCTAATAATATCTGTCTAAATTCTCGCAATTTTGCTTTAAATAATATTCTTCATGTTCTAGAATCTAACACAAATTTGCTATATGTTCGGTGGTTTATCATTTCTAATAATGTCTCACTTGAATTCTTCCCTGATTTTTTTGTGATAAACGATCTCACCATGAGACAACCACTCCACCAGGGATATACTAAGGATGGACTCTATTATCTTGCTCCAGATCATATCCCTCCAGCTTGCAATTTAGTTTCCTTTTCAATTTGGGATGCGAGATTAGGCCATGCTTGTTCAAAAACAATTAACAAAGTTTTATCACTGAATAAATTGCTGGTTTCTGATAAGAGAAATACATCGTTGTGTGAGGCATGCTGTGTTAGCAAATCACATAAATTGCCTTTTCAAGATTCGAGTTATTCTGCTACTGAACCATTAGAATTAATTTGTTCTGATTTATGGGGCCTTGCTCCAATTCCTTCAACTAATGGCTACTTATATTATGTGCTTTTCTTTGATCACTATACTAAGTACACTTGGATATACTTTCTTTGTAAAAAATCTGATGTGTTAAATTGCTCTGTTAAATTTCGGGCTACTGTTGAAAAATATTTTGGTAAATCAATCAAACAGTTTCAATCAGATTGGGGAGGGGAATTTCAAGCTCTAAAATATTATCTAGCTGACAATGATATTATTCAAAGAAGCTTATGTCCACACACACTTGAACAAAATGGTTGTGCTAAACGAAAACACCGACACATCATCAAAACTGGTCGAGCTTACTTATATCATTTGACAGTACCACCAAAATATTGGGATCATCCTTTTACGACTGCTGTTTATACAATAAATCACTTACTTACCCCAAAGCTAAACCATAAATCCCCTTACCAATTACTTTTTCAACATAACCCTGCATACAACTCCTTTCGTGTTTTTGGTTGTTGCTGTTATCCATGGCTTCGACCTTATACTAAAAACAAACTTGAACCTTGAAATAACCTGAATTCCGATGTCGCCTTGGGGTTACTTCAAAATTTAACCAAGGATTGCATATAGTGTAACCTCGGGTCCTTCTTTTTGAGGAACCAAAAAAATGAAATTAAATTCCTAAGTAACTAAATGCAATGCAGCCTAAACTATAGAATGGGGTGTGATTTGATCAATTACCACTAAAATTGCAATGAATTAGAATAAACGTAAATGACTTGTTTTTGGTATTTTAAATTTAGAATGTGTGATACAAAATGGTAATGAGCGAATGTAAAAAGAAGAAAAACATAAGAAATTAACAATGATAAACACAACGCTCCAATTCAATAGCTCAGGCATTCATCACTTAAACAGATATTGGAGTTAAAAAAATGAACCAAGAGTTATAATTGAACTTTTAATCCAACAACCGAGCCACCTCGAATTGTTCCAAGAATATTTTCCAAAATCCCAATCTAGTAACTGCCACCAGAATAGGAAACTAAAACTAAGGATACTAAAACCGATGTTTAATTTTCACTTAATAATAGAGAAAATAGAATTAATACTAGCAGCAGATATAATGATCCAATAATTCAAGCCATCTTGAATAATCACCAAATTCACTAAAATCTCAATACCAAGTCTTGACCCAAAACAAAGTAATGAAATTAAACCTAAGTCAGCACAATATCAGTTACTAAACAATAATCTAACCACATAAATCTTCCAATTCAAAGATATAATCCACATATAACTCCAAATAATTAAATAATTATCCTAAGACCTAGGAATCACTAAATAATTAAATGGGTAGAAAATAAATGCAGCATTAAATTCCCCTATAAAAATCCAAGCTCCTACTATTGTCATTGAATTAGAGGATTATGATGAGACTAGCCATAAAAATTCATGAAAGAAGCTGTGGAAGATGAACTCCGACGGTCAGCCATAGGAGGTGAGAATAATGGTTTTCGATTTCTGTGGGAGAGATGAGGACTAAGAACAAAATCAGATCCCTTTCTTTCTTTGTAGAATAGCGTTTTTTTTTCTCTTCTTTCTCCACAGACCACGCACACCACACACTATCCAGCTAGAGCCACGCGCCCTTGCGTTATTTGATGTTGCGCATAGCCTCTCTTCCTGTAGCTGATGTGACGATTTAATTGCTTCTTCCCAGACCCACGCAGCCCACACCTGCACGCCACTACCAAGACCACGCACTGCTGCCAGCCCCCTTAGTTTTTTTTATGTGGCAATTTATTTTTTGTTTTTGGTCCAACGTTGTGTTCACCCAAAACCCTTGTACAACTTCTTTTCACGTTGTCGTTTTCGTTAATTGGCCACACACACCTGTTGCTTCTCTTGTATAGCTTGATGTGACAATTTAATTTCCTTGTTCTTAGTCCACGCCTGCCTACCACAGCTTTGTCGTTTCTTCTCTCCCAGACCACGCTGTCGTTTTTGTTCACGCATGCCACTTGCCTTTCTTCCTTGCACACTGCATTTTCTCTTCTACGTAATCGTTTTGGTCTTCTTTTTCCAGTTGCTTTAATGCCTTGATCACTACTTCTTAATCTTTTGAACACTAATTTCTCCAAATACCCTACAATAAAAATTATAACTAAGGTAGAATCAATTGTCCAAAATAAATTTATTATAGTTAAACCAAGATACGACAATTTTTGCCCCTATAAACACAAATTAAATGTAAGGCACAATAATTCAAATAATAATCAAATAAAACCATAAAGACCACTTTTAGTGACAAAACCCATCCAAATGATATGAAAATATATATGAACAAGTGAGTTTGTCAAACCTTGTTCTTCTAAACCCTAAACCCTAAACCCTAACCCTAAACCCTAAACCCTAAACAAGACATGTCTTCTTCACAAAGGTTATAAATGTTTGTCGTTATCCACTAACCGAATATTCATCTCATGACATGTCTTGTTTAATGAATAGGTTTTCCTGTTGAAGAAAAGTGATGGGAAATTTTCTATTTTTGGTCCACCACCATCACCAATTCCCATTCTCTCACTCGTACGACCATATCCACCACAACCTGCTCAAATCGAACCAAGTCACACTCTTGCCCTACCACAAATTAATCCATCAATACTAACAAAATCAAACAGAACCCTTGATCTCCCAATTGATAGTACAACTGCCACTCAAACTCCTCCTGTTGCACCTCAACGACCTTCTACACTCTAAATTAGCCACGAAGCACAGCAAAATCTAAACCCAAATCCTCAAAAGACTCATCATATGGTAACCAAAGCCAAAACTGGAAATTTTAAACCCAAAAGTTACAACATAACATTAACTGTGCTCGCCACCCCCACCATATATCAAGAAGCAACAAAACAATCAGATTGGAAGAAAGCAATGTTAGAAGAAATTGATGCCTTGATGGCTAATGGGACATGGGATTTAATACTAAGATCAAAAGCTACAAATGTGATAGGTTGCAAATGGGTATATCGCATAAAGACAAAACCGATGGATCCATTGATCGCCTCAAGGCCCGACTTGTCGCTAAAAGGTTCCACCAAAGACCAGGTGTGGATTATGCGGAAACTTTCAGTCATGTTATCAAACTCGTAGCGGTTCGACTCATCCTCTCAATTGATGTCAATAGAAAATGACCTATACGTCAACTTGACGTATCAAATGCCTTCTTGCATGGGTCACTTGAAGAACCAGTATAGATGGAACAACCTCTAGGCTTTATTGATCGAACCAAACCACAACATGTGTGTTTCCTCAAGAAGTCATTATATGGTTTGAAACAAGCTCCACAAACTTGGTATTTTTGTCTCACATACATATAACAAAAATTTGGCTTCAAAGAGTTGAAGGCAAATAATTCTCTATTCATCTATGCCTCCAAAAGAAATACTGCTTATTGTCTTGTGTATGTTGACGATTTGATTTTGACAGGCTCTACACCTCATCTTCTTCAAGAAATCACTCATTATCTTAGGTTAGCTATTGTTATTAAAGATTTGGGCCCTCTCACATTTTTTCATGGTGTTGAAGTTACATAGACACCAAATGGATTACATCTCTCTCAATCTAAATACATATGGGATCTTCTACGGCGTATAAATATGCATGAAGCAAGCCCTATGTCCACGCCATCCTCTCCACAAGACATCTTATCTTTGAACACATATGACAACTTCGAAGATCCTACATTATTTCGACAAGTAGTGGGCACACTACAATATTTAGCTCTTACACGACCTGATATCACCATGGCAGTTAACAAGACATCATAGTTTATGCGCTCACCCTCGATAAACCATTGGCAAGCAGTGAAACGAATATTTCGATACTTACAAGGAACAATAAATCATGGTCTCCTCATTCAACCTTCGAGCACTTTACCACTTTTTGCTTTCTTTTATGCAGATTAGGGTGGTGACAAAACTGACCGCAAAAGTACCTCCGCTTAGGCAGTTTATCATAGCATCAATCTCATCTCTTGGTCCTCAAAGAAGCAAAACACAGTTGCTCGATCAAGCACAGATTCAGAATATCGAGCTTTAGTATACTGGTTACAATGTCTTCTGCGAGAATTTCAACACTAGCTTCCTACTGTTCTACGCATTTGGTGTGATAACGTCTTTGCCACATATCTTGCAACTAATCCAGTGTTCTACTCTCACTCTAAACACCTTCAACTTGATTTTCACTTCGTCGGAGATCAAGTTCGCCAGAAAAATTTACGTGTATTGTACATTCCCACTATTCATCAAGTAGATGATATCCTTACAAAACCGTTATCCAAACAACAATTTCTTTACTTGAAATCAAAACTGATGGTAGTTCGTCATCAGTTTAGTCAATCTCTATCCCAAAGTTAAAGGGATTTAATCTTATCATGTTGTAATAATCCCATAAATATGGGGATTTAATTTGATCACATTTGTGATTGCATCTTGTATATAAAAATATCAATGCAAAGCCAACAACACTGTGATAAGTCATTTAAATTGCATATATTTTGGACCTAATTTTTGTTGATGTGTTGAAATTGGTATCCGAAATTGATGGAATTGCTCTATAATTGTTTACAGATGGTTTTCAACACTCTAAGGACGAAAAAGGATTAAAAAGATGCAAAAGAAGGAAAGAAATCTGAAATTCCCAATTTGGCCGAAATTCAGAGATTAGGCGTGGGCACGTCTAAGAATGAAATCTGGAGTCTGCAGAAATTCCAGAATTTGATTATAATTAAAACACAATCTTTCAAGATCCTCTTGCCCTCTTTCCAAGAAGTCTCCCACCGAAAATAGAAGTACACCTAATCTAGACAAAATCAAGAGAAGATAATGAGGAGATTAACATCAACTAGAAGACTTGGGGGATTGCCGCATATATATATAGGCATATTAGGTTTAGAGGGGGAGGTAAGCTAGGTTAGGCTATCGTAGGTTTTAGGTTAGGTTAAGAATAAGATTTCTTTTCTGCTGTTTTCTTGCTGCCGTCTTTACGTTTCTGCACTTTTCCTTTCATATTTTCGTTTCTTTCTTTAAAGAACCAGGTATGGAGGCATATGGATTTGTTATTTTCTTCTGTTTTCAATTTGATTATGAGCAATTAATTTTCTTATCTTGGTTGGGGAGATCTATGTTACATGTTATTATGGTGAGACTTTTTGGATACTTTTTATGATTATTGATGAACATTAGATATCTTCAGATCTATTCTTTCTAATTGGATTCGTTGGTTTCTAGCTGTGCAACTAGAGATTAATTGGTTCAATTGCTAGGTTAACGGAATCTGACGTTCAATTTCAGTAACCATAAGTAGCAATTAGGATTAACCTCTCTACGTTAGAGTCGGAAAATTCTAAGAAGATATTCGCTTGATTGATTGCATGTTGTACATGTCTTTCACTTGTCATTGGTTCTTGATTCTTAATGCTATTATTCAATTGTACCTACGATCGTACCTAGGTTATTGTTTAATAAGAATGCTAGGATCCATAATAGCATGGTAATATCGGTGACCCGAAACCAAGGTATTTTTCCTATTGAATTTTTAGATTTAATTATTGCTTTTGGTTTATGATTTTTCCTTTGATTTTCTATTATTGCGGGATTAAACAAAACACCCTCTCTATTTTCGTTATTTGTCCCGTTTGAACTATCTAACCTTTACCGTTAAAAATTTCTCGTGGGAACGATATCCGCTTACCGCTACTACATTAATTTGTTTTAACGGAAGTGATTTCTTTTATATTTGGTTGCAGGCGACAACATCACCAAATTTTGGCGCCGTTGTCGGGAAATTTCTTAATGGTTTTTATTAGTGATGTTTTTGTTTTTGTTTTTGTTTGTGTTTTTGTTTTTGTTTTCGTTGCGTTTGGTTACCTTGTCTTCTGTTTGTTTCAGTTTCACAGCTCTTTTCGATTAGCCGATCTTTTAGCAGCATGACTCACTATCAGTATGCTTGTGATTCTGATTATTTATATTCTCCTTATTATGATAATGAGTTTCCATCTGTTGCGACTTCTAGGTTTGACCATCAAGTGGCGGATTCCACACCCTTAACCGTGCAAGTACCGAGAGACGACCAACAAGCTAAGGTATGTGAAGTTTGCTCATTTTGGGTTATTCTTTTTGTAGATGTTCCTTTTTACAGGATACAAAGTACGGATACACTTCTCCATCGAGTTATTATGAAGAGCAGTCCTACTTCGAGCCTCTACCTCCACCTCCACCATCGCCACCACAAGCTAATGACATGTCTTTGGAGGAGATCATAATGATTTTGGAGATGAGGACTCTTCAATTCCAACAGTTTAGACAACCGTACGTACCTCGACAAAATCCGAATATGACATCAAATGCTAAAGGTAAGTCTTCTTTGGAAATTATGTTGCAAACTTTGACCGCTAACACTTTGATGTTTCAGCGGAATACTGAAACAAGTATCCGAAATTTGAAAAATCAACAAAGGAATTTCGAAAACCAGCTAAGCCAAATTGCAGCTGCCATTAATCGAATGGAGGCACAAGGTTTTGAAAATTTTCTAGCCCAACCAGAATTAACGCAAAAACGGGTGCTAAACAAGGTGCTTCCGCCTCCTTTTCCAAGTCGATTTTTCATGGCAAAGAAGGAAGAACATGTAGAGTTAGAAGAGGAAGAGATTATAGTTTGAGAAAGGATGGAGGATGTGTAACCTCCTAAGGTAAGTGATGCAGTTCATGTTATCGCTAACCCAATTTCGTTTCCTTTTCCTAGTTATTTACAGGCACAAGAAGAAGAAGAACAGGAAGAGTCGCAAGAAGTGCAGTTTTTAGGAGAGCTGTGGGCAAGCGAGCTGAAGACCGAAGGTAATAAGCAGGATATTGAGTCTCCACAACCATTGGCGTTACTTTTACAGAGACCATCCTGATGTGAGAAGGGCGATGCCCGAAAAGACTAGTGGACATTAAAGTATGATGGTGAAGCAATGAAGTTCCACTCATCAGAAGTCATGGAGCATCGTGCTGACAAGGAACAACATTCGAAGGAAGTTGTTCCCGGCCCCTCACGGAGTTTGAACATGTTTTCTGTTGGACTCAAGTATCCATTCGATAATGGATAATGTATATATGCCAAGGGTCCAGCATATGACCTTTGATAAGCGCTTAATGGGAGGCACCCCATTCGTATCCTTTTCTTTTATGTGTTTTGTTAGCAATTTTCTTTTATCTTCATTTTTTATTTAATTTAATTCTGTTAGGAATTTAAATTCCCATTTTTATTTTTGTCATTTTAATTTTAATTTTTTCTTTTTTTTTAAATTTTAAAAAAAGAAAAAAATTAAAATTAAAAAAAATAAAAAAATAAAAAAGAAAACATATTTTAGTTACCGCCCCCCCTAATTGTTGGGACCCGATCTCGGGACCGGATCCCAACCGGACAACAAAGAAAACGGAAATTGCGAAGCAACGTGCGGAAGCGAAACAAAAGCAAAATTGACGAATCGAATCGGAAAATCGAATAACAAACGAATCGGAGGGCATAAAGCGGAAAAAATCCTAAGCGAAAACAAACACGAAAGCGAAAATCGAAGCAGTGAATTTCAAATTGAAGCGAATCGGAACAGAAATCGAAATCGAAACAAACAAAGTCCGACATTCGGTAATGAAAATTTTTGAAACACACCGTGTTGGAAACCTAAGCCTAATCCAATTCCGAAATCGGTATAAATTTTTTTTCTTTCTTTTTTTCATATTATTCACTTCTTTTCTCGTTATTCAAGCTTATACAAAGGAACTTATTCCATACAATTTCCCTTAAGGAAATTCGTCCTCATGCACATCTTAATTCATATAAAAACTTCGTAAACATTCATACATGTCCCAAAATTTCATCTTTTTAACTAAGATCTTATTCTAATTCTTTCTTCAATCAAGATTTACCAAAATTTCGGCAGCATAACGGCTGCATTTTCAGAAACCCAAAAATTTCTGCAAATCAAAAACAACATACTTCTAAATTTTCCAAACAAAACTCCAAAACATCGGACTTCCCGTCCGGAACCCCAACATAACAAACACAAGTCTAGGCCTAAACACTTCAATATTCTCAATCATCAACCATACTCAGAATCAAATTTCATTCATATACAATCACAATCATATCTCAAATTATAATCATATGCAATTTCCATTCATATCCAATCCCATTCATATACATCTCAAATCAATACACAAGTCCATAATTTACTTACATAATCCAATTTCATAATCATACATAAACTCAATTCCATACATCACTTTATAATGCATATACATCATGAATTAATGCTTACAAAAATCTTAATGGCATTCCAATGCCATATACAATACCAAAAATTCCTAATACAAGAAAACTCAAACAAACGAAATCGAACAAGGGTC
>JAOTAX010000008.1:4055863-4072282 GCA_025629825.1 Erythroxylum guanchezii
GTATACAAAAATTACTAAAATTATATTAATACAGTCCGAATCAATCCGAAGTTTCATTAAACCAATTTACCCGGAAATGCCATGAATGCATGCGAAAATACTTATGCACAATTAAGCAAATATTTAATAAACAAATAACAAACATAATTCGTACTAACTTCCTTTAATATTCTAACCCCTAATTTGGGGCGTTACATATATACAACAAAAGCAGTGATTTTACCATGCCTTTTTTTCAAGAATAATGTGTGGTCAGAATTGCTTTGATGATATCCAAAAGTTATCTTAAACCTTGTGAACCTTCCAAAACATGCTTTTGAAGACTACTTCGACTCATATCAATCTACAAACCTTTTTGTGATAAAATCACTTATACTCCAGCAATCTCCACTCAATTTCAATAAGAATACATGAAAGATTGAACAACAGAAGAGAGTGTGTGTTAATGTCTGAAGGAGTTTTTGAAGAGAGAAGGGAGAGCATTCTCGATGCTTCTAAATTCAGACACAAGTGGTTCAGCTACAAATGCATTACCACGTGGAGACAAAAGCCTACTTACATGTCTAAAGTCTTTAATGTCAAAACTCAGTCGTATTATGCATGTCAGAATTATAACTCAATGCTCAATCGTTTCAGCTCATGTTTTAATACACTGTTAGGACTAAAATTCTTAAGAGATAGGAAACACAGCTACTCCAATACATAAAACGCAAACATAAGGATTAAAGTGTTTAATGACTCACGTGGATGGCACCTGCAGAAGAGCTGACTTAAACAAGTTGATCCGAAGGTCTTCTTCCTCTCCAGCAACTATAAAAGCAAGCAGAAACATCAGACAAAGAAGAGACATTCACAAAACTGCAAAGCTTCAATTTTCTTTGTATTCAGTAGTTGAGAGAGTGAAAAATAGTTAGAAGAAAAAGATCAGAGAGTGCTAGAGTACCAACCTTTTTGGGTACTAGTGAGTTTGAGAGACTATTGCTACAGGTGTTCTACAGAACACTCAATCTCTGTACCTTGTTCTTCATTTTCTTCTTCATATAGTGAAATGTTCACTACTGCATGTGGGAACCTTGGATGTAGATAGTGATCTACTATCGAACCAAGTAAAAGTTTTGTCTTCTTTATTTTCTGCAATCATATTCCATCTGCAAAATTAACAAGTTTATCAAGTTCTTGTTTTTGAAAGATTAATAGTAAAGCAAAGATATCCCAACAGAAAGTGGTATCAGAGCATTCAAGACTTCCTGGGGCATTTCTTGGACTCTCCAAGCATCAAGATTCATCAAGAAAGTCAGTAAGTGAAAGTCTTTAAATTCTTTACATAACAGCAATCATGGTACGCAAAGAAATGGATTTATTTTCTGGTAAAGAAGACTTTACCATCTGGAAACTCCGAATGCAAGCTATTCGTGAGTCATATGATTGCTATGGTGCTATAGATGATCAATATGACCTAGGGACTGATCCTATAAAGAAGCTAAAGATGCGAAGACTTGTACATTGCAAGTTAATGCTTCACTTATCACCAACAGTGATAAGAAAAGTGCAGAATTGTAACACTACACAAAAACTTTGGATAAAACTTGATGAATTGTATGTCAAGATGTGTCTTCCTAACAAGATGACACTTCTTCACAATCTTGCCAACTACAAGTTGAACACTTCAGTCTCCTTAGATGATAACCTAGATTACTTTTTAAGCTAGTTCAAGATTTAGAAGCTACAGATGAGAAAATTTCAGAGGAACATCAAGCTATAGTAATCTTAAAGGCATTACCTTCTGAATTAAATGCATTCAAGAAGGTAATCAAGCATGCTAGTGGAGAATCGCTTACTATAAAGAAGGTTTTAGATTCTCTAATGGAAGAAATAGTTGAAGTAAATCCTTTTAAGAAAGAGGCTGAAGTGATGTTTGTAGAGAATAATTATGAGAAGAAATCTCATAAGAAAAGCAGCAAGAAAGGAAAGTGGAAGAAGGGAAGTGGGAAAGAAAAACCCTCTAAGGAAGGTGATGAAAAGAAGAAAAAGGGAAAAATGAAGACATGCTTCTACTGTGATAAGGAATGACACTTTGCAAGGGATTGTAGGAAAAAGAAGAGGGATAAGGCAGCTGAAAGTGGAATTTCAAGTAATGTTGAAAAACCTAAAGATTCCAGTGAAGATAAAACATTGGTTGTGACTGAGAATTATGAGGACTTTAGTAGAGAATGGATATTTAATTCAGGGTGCACTATGCTTGTCACTCTTCATAGGGACTGGTTCACAACATTTGAACCAGTCACTGCCAAGGTTAAAATGGAAGATTCTAGGTAGCAAAGAATAGAAGGCATAGGAAGTGTTTCCATCAACATGTTTGATGCAAAAAGAAGGATCCTAAGCAATGTCAGATTTGTGCCTGGAATAAGGAGAAATCTGATTTCTGAAAGCTTATTTGATAAGCAAGGCTTTCAGATCAGATCTAAAGATGGACTTTGAGAAATCCTAAGGGATGGGAAAGTCATCATTAGAGGAGTTGAGAGGGGTGGTCTATACTATATTATAGGCTCAACTGAAATCAATCAAATTTTAGAAATTAGAAACCTTGAACCAACTAAGCAATGGCAGGCAAGATTGGGTTATGCAGGTAACAAAAGCCTGCTCCATCTCTTTAGGCAAGGTCTAATACCTGAAGAAAACCTACAGAAGTTAGAATTTTGTGAATCCTGTGTGCTAGGAAAGCACCACGGGTCAACTTTTTAGAGTTGAGCTAAGAAAGCCACAGAGATCATGGAGTATGCTCACAATGATCTCTGGGGGCCAGCTCAAGTCCCCACAGCAGGAGGGAACCTATATTTCATGTCCATAATTGATGATAAATCAAGGAAATATTGGGTTTACCCTATGAAGAGAAAGGATGAAGCTCTGGAGATTTTCATAAGGTGGCATGCCCTTCTGGAATATCAAATTGGGAGGAAATTGAAATGCCTAAGGACTTATAATGGACTGGAGTATTGCAACAAGGATTTTGAGGAATACTATAGTAAGAATGGAATCCTAAGGCATAAAACAATAAGAGCTACTCCACAACAGAATGGAGTAGCTGAAAGATTAAATAGAACCCTCCAAGAAAAGACTAGGTGCATGCTTCTCTCTTCGGGTTGCTCTCATTCTTTATGGGGGAAACAATTAGGACAGCAGTCTATTTAATTAATAGGCTTCCAACCTCAGCTAATGACTATAAGACTCCTCAGGAAATTTGGAGTGGTAAGAAGCCAAAACTCTCATACCTTAGGACTTTCAGATGCGCAGCCTATGCACATTAGAAAGAGGGAAAATTAAAGCCTAGGGCAGTCAAGAGGATGTTCCTAGGATATCCAGAAGGTGTAAAGGGTTATAAACTCCTACTACTCCAAAAGGGAGCCTACAAAACAATCATTAGCAGAGATGTCATCTTTAAGGAAGATGAATTCCCTCTGCTAAACAAGAATTCTCAAAATTCTGACCTCCAAAGTGAAATTTAAGAGAATTATTGGACATCAAACCATTCAGTCCCATTTTATGTACCACCAGAACCTGAAGAAAGTGGTGCTACACAATCAGAAACTGTGGAGCCTACAGAAGGCACTACACAGTATGAAGAAAGGAGAGAAGAGGCAGAAGATGAGGGTGAAGGAGAAGCTTTACACCCACCTTCGCATGATGCACAAGAAAATCTACAAGACTACTAACTCACAAAGGATAAGCAACCAAGAATCAGAATTCCTAACAGAAGGTACACTGAACTAGACATGGTGGAATTTGCATGCTTCATAGCTGAAAATGTAGAAAATAAGGCTCTAGAAACATATGATGAAGTCATGAGAAGCAAAGATTCAAAACAATGGAAAGAAGCTTGTGAGAAGGAATATTCTTCATTAATGAAGAATAAGACTTAGACTTTAGTCCCTAGACCTTACAAAGCCAAATTAATTGAGAATAAATAGCTGTTCAAATTAAAAGAAGGAGTAACAGAAGCAGAACCTAGAATTTACAAGGCTAGGCTTGTAACTAAGGAATTTAGGTAGAAGGAAGGAATAGACTACAAGGAGATATTCTCTCCTGTAGTCAAATTCAAGACAATTAGGCTTATACTAGTCCTAGCAACACTATATGATTGGGAAATTAATTAAATGGATGTCAATACAGCTTTCCTATATGGAAAACTAGAGGAGACAATTTATATAAAGCAACCAATCGGATTTGAGGACAAAAATAAGCTAGACTATGTTTGCCTATTGCAAAAATCCCTATATGGGCTCAAACAAGCTCCTAGAAAATGGAACAAAAAGTTCCATGAGGTTGCTGCTAGTATGAACTTCATCCGAAGTTCATATGATTACTGCCTATATTATAAAGATCTAGGAATGACTAAAGTCGTGTTTATGTTAGTCTATGTAGATGATCTCATCATTACAAGGAAGGACTTGAATAAAATTCAAGAGGTTAAGACTGAATTGTGCACTCATTTTGAAATGAAAGACCTAGGGGAAACTCAAAAGCTTCTAGGAATGCAGATATCAGAAAGATGAGGGAAGGAAAGTTATGGCTTGCTCAAAGGAACTCTATCCGAAAGATACTGGCTCAATTTAATATGGAACGAGCTAAACCTACTTTAGTACCTTTAGGATCACACTTATAGATGGTTTTTGACAAATGTCCTAAGACTGAAGAAAAACAGAAGGCTATGGCTCACTATCCCTATGATGTAGGTGTTGGAAGTTTGATGTACCTTATGCTATGCGCAAGACCTGATCTAGCGTATACTATAAGTATCCTAAGTAAGTCCATGGCCAATCCAGGTTTAGAAAACTGGCAAGGGCTCAAAAATGTTCTCAGATATATATTTGGAATAGTAAACTATGGATTATGCTTCTCTAAAACAGAGCTAATCAAATGCAAGTACCTGTCTTCTATATAGTTATGTGGATGTTGATTATGCAACAGATAAAGACATAAGGAAGTCAATCTCAGTATATATATTTACACTATCAGCAAACACAATAAGCTATAAATCACAACAACAATCAGTGGTAAGTCCATCAACCACAGAGGCATAATATTATGCAATCACAGAAGGGGTAAAGGAATTAGCATGGCTATCAAGAATTTTGAAGGAAATAAACACAGAAATCACAACACCGGTACTATACACAGATAGTCAGAGTGCGTGGTACCTGAGTCGTGATCCAGTCCTCCATGAAAGATCAAAGCACATAGATGTGCGATTGTATTTCGTCAGAGACCAAATCACCAAAGGAACCTTCAATCTGGACAAAATAAAAGCTGAAAAAATCCATCTGACTTCAGTACTAAAGTTCTAACACAAAAGAAGTTTAATTTTTGCAGGGAATACCTACAAATCATGAAAGCCCCTTGAATCCGAAGTCAGATTTAGTAGCTCTCACAAAGGGGTGAAGATTAGGGTTTCGGGTTTTTTGGGGATCTCTCTAGGGTTTTCATTTGAGGGAAGATTGATGGAGTAGGAGGGAAATTTTGATAAAATAACTCATACTTCAACAATCTCCACTCAATTTCAATAAGAATACATGAAAGATTGAACAACAGAAGAGAGTGTATGTTAGTGTCTGAAGGAGTTTTCGAAGAGAGAAGGAAGAGCATTGTCGATGCTTCTAAATTCAGACACAAGTGGTTCAGCTACAAATGCATTACCACGTGGAGACAAAAGCCTACTTACATGTCTGAAGTCTTTAACGTCAAAACTCAGTCGTATTATGCATGTCAGAAGTATAACTCAATGCTCAGTCATTTCAGCTCATGTTTTAATACACTGTTATGACTAAAATGCTTAAGAGATATGAAACGCAGCTACTCCAGTACATAAAATGCAGGCAGAAAGATTAAAGTGTTTAATGACTCATGTGGATGGCACATGCAGAAGAGCTGACTTAAACCATTTGATCCAAAGGTCTTCTTCCTCTCCAGCAACTATAAAAGCAAGGCAGAAACATCATACAAAGAAAAGACATTCACAGAACTACAAAGCTTCAATTTTCTTTGTATTCAGTAGTTGAGAGAGTGAAAAATAGTCAGAAGAAAAAGACCAGAGAGTGCTAGAGTACCAACCTTTTTGGGTACTGGTGAGTTTGAGAGACTCTTGCTGCAGGTGTTCTATAGAACACTCAATCTCTGTACCTTGTTCTTCATTTTCTTCTTCATATAGTGAAATGGTCACCACTGGATGTGGGAACCTTGGATGTAGATAGTGATCCACCATCGAACCAAGTAAAAGTTTTGTCTTCTTTATTTTCTGCAATCATATTCCATCTGCAAAATTAACAAGTTTATCAAGTTTTTGTTTTTGAAAGATTAACAGTAAAGCAAAGATATCCCAACACTTTTTACTTTGTCTTTCTATAGCCATACAATCTGATGGAAGCTATATATTGATTTCTTCAAACAAGTCAGCATGCCAAAAAACATTCTTTACATCAAATTGTTGCATAGCCTAATCCATGATTGCAACTATAGACAACAATACTCTAACAGTATTGATTTTAACTACAGGAGCAAATGTCTCAATGTAATCAATCTCATAGGTTTAGGTAATACCCTATTGTCACCAATCTTGCTTTGAACCTTTCAAATGTGTCATGTGCATTGTAGTGTATGTTATAAACCCATCAGCATCTAACTGACTTCGTTCCTGGTGGCATTCAACAATCTCCCAAGTTTTTATTCTTTTGTAAAGAGTTCATTTCTTCATTCATTGCAGCTCTCCACCTTAGATCATCTAGAGCTTCTTGCACACCATCAGGAATAGCTACATCTAGATCATCTAGACTTATCCGATTCTGACATATTATTATTTTACACATAATGACTCATATGATATATAACTCTACTTAAAATTTTAGGTTCATATGTAGGCTTAGGAAAACCTCTAATAAGACGCTCTGATAGTTATTTTCTGGGTAGCTTAGAGTCAAGAATAGGAACATCTTTAGTGAAAGATTGGTGTGGTATATTAGTGAGAGTCTCAACTTATGAACTTGATAGGCCAACATTCTCCACTTTAATAATCCCTTTTTATTCAACATCCTCTATTTTACTAACTCCTTCCTGGTCCTCTTCATGTTCCAATTGATTATTAGTACCATCACTACATCATACCATCTGAAAAATAGCAGTCACCTTCACACTTTCCTTGAAGTTCATAATCAAAAGTTTGAATTTCCTCCTAATACTCCTCCTGAAGTTTAGACTCAGAGAAATACATTTTATCTTCATGAAAGACTACATCTCTTATGATGAATCGTTTAGTTAGAGGATGGTAACACCACTACCCTTTTTGGTTTATCACATACCCAGGGCTTGTGGACCTAGCTTGTTACATTGATGTTTATGGATATGCATATGTGATGATAATCACGGTTTCTCCATTACCCTACACTCAGATGCAACAAAAATTACATAAGCTAGATGAAGAACAGAAGGTGCAAAGAAGAAGGTGCAAAGAAGAATGTGTCTGAAGCAGAAAAGAGAAATAAGGAGAGATAAGCTTTCGGGTGTTATAATCAGTCAGACAAAAACAACTAAGTTTAAGACACATACATGTGCAACTCACGTGAAGAGGAAAACATCATAAGTCAAGGCAAAACGCAGTCGCAACACATTTGAAGCAAAACAAAGACAACACCCACATACATTAAACGCAACTACAAACAACTCAATACGCAGACCAATATTAGAAGAATTAGTGACTCACATGGGAAGCACATGACTATCGTCTTACCTTACCCAAAAGTCTTTGCATGCAACACAATATAAAAGGAGCACGGATCAAACATCAGAAGACTTTTGCATTTTTATTACATTGTAAGCAAAATCAGTGAGTGTGAGAATCAGAGTAGAAAAATTATCAGAGAGTGCTAGAGTACTAACCTGTGGGTACTGGGGCGTTTTTGAGACTCTTTTGCAAGTGTTTACATAAACACTCAATCTCTGTACAAATTTTCTCTTCTTCTTGACATAGTGGAACCACTACAAGTGAGATCCTTGGACATATATAGTTTTAAACTATCGAACCAAGTAATTATGGTGTTTTTTTTACTTTCTGCATTCTATACCATCTGCAAATAACAAATCTTTATCAGTCTTATTTCAAAAGGACAGTAGTAAAGCAGTAATATCCCAACAAAAGTGGTATCAAAGCATTTAGAAACCTCCTGTGGCATTTCTTGGCCACTCAAAGCATCAAAGAATCAGCAAGAACAGTCAGCAAGTAAAAGTCTTTTGTTTCTTTAAACTACAGTCACAATGGTAGGAAAAGAAATGGATGTATTTACTGGAAAAGAAGACTTTACCATCTGGAAACTCCAAATGCAAGCTCTTCTTGAATCATATGATTGTTATGGAGCTATAGAAGATCAGTATGATCTTGAGACTGATCCAGTAAAGAGACTTAAAATGCAAAGACTTGCACATTGCAAGTTAATATTTCACTTATCACCTACTGTGATAAGAAAAGTGCAGAATTGTAACACTGCACAGAAGCTTTGGGAGAAACTTAATGAAATTTATGTCAAGAAGTGTCTTTCTAACAAGATGACATTTCTCCACAATCTTGCTAATTACAAGATGAACACCTCTATCTCCTTAGATGACAATTTAGACTATTTCTTTAAGCTAGTTCAAGACTTAGAAGCTACTGATGAAAAAATATACGAGGAGCATCAAGCTGTAGTGATTCTAAAGGCTTTACCTTCTAAATTCAATGCATTCAAAAAGGTAATTAAGCATGCTAGTGGAGAATCCCTCATGGTAAAGAGGGTGTTAAACTCACTGATGGAAGAAATAGTGGATGTTAATCCATTTAAGAAAAAGGCAGAAGTACTGTTTGTAGAAAACAATTATGAAAAGAAACCTCATAAGAAAAATAGCAAGAAAGGAAAGTGGCAGAAAGGAAGTGGAAAGGATAAGCACACCAAGGAATGTGAGGAAAAGAAGAAAAAGGGAAAAGGAAAAAAAATGCTTTTATTGTGATAAGGAGGGACATTTTGCAAGGGATTGTAGAAAGAAGAAGAGAGATAAGGTTGCAGAAAGTGGAGATGTAGGGAATGTAGAAAAACCAGAAGATTTAAGTGGTGACGAAATTCTTGCTGTCACTGAGGACAGTGCATACCGGAGCAAAGAATGAATTTTTGACTCAGGGTGTACAATACATGTGACACCACATAGAGACTGGTTCACTACATTTGAACCAGCCACTGCCAAGGTTAAAATGGCAGATTCTGGGCAGCAAAGGATAGAGGGAATTGGAAGTGTATCCATCAACATGTTTGATGGAAAGAGAAGGATCCTTAGTAATGTCAGATTTGTGCCTGGAATAAAGAGAAATCTGATTTCTGAAAGCTTGTTTGATAAGCAAGGGTTTCAGATCAAATCAAAAAATGGACTCTGAGAAATCCTAAAGGATGTTAGAGTCATTATTAGAGGAATTGAAATGGGTGGATTGTACAATGTTATAGGCCCAACTAAAGTTAATCAAGTTACTAAGAAGGGAAATGATGAACCAACCAAGCAATGGCATGCAAGGTTAGGTCATGCAGGGAACAAAAATTTGTTCCACCTCTCCAAACAAAGATTAATCCCTGATCAAAACCTACAAAAGTTGGAATTCTGTGAATCATGTGTGCTTGGAAAGCATCACAAATCCAGTTTCCAAAAGGAAGCACAGAGAGCTGCAGAGATTATGGAATATGCTCACAGTGATCTTTGGGGGCCAGCTCAAGTACCTACTATAGGAGAGAATTTAAATTTTATATATGCTCACAGTGTCTCCATAAGATATTTGTTTCTTACACTCTCAACCAAAGAGGAAAAATAGAAGGAAATTTTCAAATCCATATATATGTGGCAAAATTCAGTGTCATCGGATGTGGCAGACAGAAAAGAGGCCATATTTGAATTTTATTCCTCAGTATCCCAAATTCATAAGGACAAGCCGTAGAGGGCCATGCAATGAGCAAAATTGTGACTTCATTAATGGAGTATCGAATTCCTACTTGCTTGGCTGCCCAACTGACTATTTTGCATACTTCAAAAGAAGCATGAACTATATATCAAAATTACCATAATATGACGAAACATTATCTATGGGATACAAGATCATAATATAAACCTCCTATACTAAAAACATAGTTTGAATCTCCATATGATTTCTTAACTATTGTATGGTTGTGCATCAGGACCGATATACACGTGCCAGTCTTGTGTGTACCACCGTCATGAGAAAGAATTCGCCAGGCGTTATATGGACTTCCAAGCCCTGTAAAATTAGCCCCATATTCTTAGTTAGAAAGCACCAGAGCACCAAGAACAAAAGCATCACTGCCTAGCTTAACCATGAAACCAAATTACAAGCATACACTATGCGCCAAGGAACAAAACATTTTGCAGTAACTTGACGCCTCTGAAACAAGTTAAATTAACAGTTAGGCCCCCTCCACGTAAGAATTAACAGAAAACTAACTAAAATGAGCTTGTATTAGCTTTTCTATCATTAAAAAAAAATTACCAAATAATCACAATCCCTTATAAGCTCAGAGACATATGACATAAAAACAAACAGATGCAGTTTCCATAAATTAGAAAGCAAAAAGCACTCGTGCTGTTGTACTAAAGCTACCTGAAAGCTTCACAGCAAGCTTGCACTTAATAGTCCAACTGGCCTCTCTCTCCCGAATGTTTCATCTTCAAAATCATCATTTGTGGAATTTTCTTGACATAACAATTTATTCTCTTGTGTCGAATTCACACTAAGGGCCTCCCAAACCATGGAATTATCCCGTTGTATGTCCCCTTGTTCAGACCCATGACTCACATCAAAATTATCCTCACCGCTTTGTCTGGCATCTCCAAGTATCATATCTGTTCTTTTATCATCGTCAGCACCCGAGGGCTCAACATTGAGATCAGAACCCAAATCAAATCCAGATTGATCACCTGTATTATGAAAAGCAACAGTAACAGTTCCTTGGTCAGATTGCTCACTGAGATCTTTTTTCTGTCTCTTCCATTTCTTTGTAGAAGAAGTGCCATCATCTTCGAAATCCTCTTCTTCTCTCTCTCGATGCAAATAAACCCACAATTTTCTGTCCCCATCAAATTGCACACAAGGATCACGTTCATAATGTAAACGGTCCAAAGCTCCACTAACCACCTGATTTACTTGAGCATCCGACACATCTTCAACAATATACTGAGAGTCCCTAATCAAAGTACAAACATCTGCTCTGGTGCCAATACTTCCAGGCAACCTGGCAGCTGCATCTCTCACAAGACAAAGAATTGTAACATGCGGAGGCCGGTCACGTTTCAGCATGAAATGGTCCCTTGCTTTTGAAGTTGGCTTACCACCACATCTTCTCAATGGAGCAACAATGGATTTTTTACCATCAGCAGCTGTGTATGAGAATGCTCTGTCAGGAATTGAGTACCTTAGAACCTCCTCCTTGCGGAAATAAGCCCTCACTTCTTCAGAACTTGGGCTGATAGTGTTAAGACTCTTCTGAGCTCTCAAGTCCCTGAACCTTTCTTTCTCATCCAGGTTACATTGCATTAATGCCAAAGGGGGAGCAGGAAGACTTCCGATTTGCTGAAGAGTTTCTTGACCACATTTTAGCCAATTTGCAAAAGAATCGACCAATTTAACAAGCATTTTGTGGGGTAGGCCCCAATATTCAGGAGAAGTCACCTCCTCAACAGTTTCATGATCAGTTGAAGTATGAGAAAGTGGACCAATCCAGGACCAACTTTTTGTGGATTTTTCATACACAACAAGTGCCTTCCAACCCTTTGCTCCCAAAGGTGCAGATTTAGATGAAAATATCTTGAGAACACCTCTGACCAAATCATGAAGTGGCTCTTGGGTTTCAAGAATGCAGGGATCCCCAGGGTTTGACTGCACACGATTAACTATCTCTTGAACAGTAAGAGAAGGTGCATTCACTTCTGAAGGCTGTTTTGATTTATTTGCATCTGAATTATCGGGAGAAACAGCCACATTGTTCCCGTCTTCAGGGTTTCTATTCTGCTTTTCACTCAATTTGTCAACTTCCAAGGAATCTTCTGGAAAAGGAGTAACCATTGCCATGCGAACTGCTGAAAGAAGATGTATAATAGAAAATGAGAAGTCAGTATGAACTGTAGGTGTTATTGGTGTATATGGCTTTTTCTGGGGTTTTGTTTCCAGCTCAACATCTACTGGGGCAGTCTCCGCAAAAGGAGGTTCAAAAGTTTCCACATCTGATGCAACCATCTCAACCTCTAATTTTCTTTTCCCCTTTTTCTTTGATGATATGGACTCATCAAGTTGTTGAAGATTTGACTTGCCATTACCATTATCATACGTTCCACCCATGTCCATCATTTCATCCTTCACTTTCCTTTTCTTCGTCACTGAGTTGCACCCTAGCAATGAAGCCTCAGACCTATCACGTCTATCATGAGCATATGCTTCCAAGCGCTGTCCTTTCTTTCCCAATCTACCCTGCAGAGCTCCACGTACAGACAATCTTGGCTCGAACAAATCCTCGTCAGCAGCCTCATCATGGCTGGCATCCCCTTTATGCTTTGTGTCAGAGGAGTAGGCCCTCAAAGAAGAGGTTGATAAACTTTCACCATATTCTCCTCGTAATTGGCCATTTCTGCTCAATCTGTGGATTAGTTTTCTATCAACGTCATCCTGAAACTTACCCAAAACAAAGGGAGAGCTGTCATCAAAAGCTCTATTGGTAGAGCCATGCAATTGACTGCTATCTCGCATTTTACCCTTCTGCTTTGTTTTAGAAGAGTACTCGGGCAAATAGCCAAGCTCACCAAAGGTACCTGCTCTTTTGGACAACTGTAAGCTTCCATCTAGAGCCAGTGAATTCTCCTGCATATCTTTTCTCACATAACTTCCCTTTTTACCATCAAGCCGAGGCTTCAACATTGAAGATCGAGAACCTTCCATCATACCACTGGCATAAACTGACTTGCTCCTCATCAAAGGATTGTCATCATCCTCCTCATCATATTGCTCGGACGAGTCTGATTCTGTTTCTTCGTTTTTCGTTTGCACTCTACTAGCTCTTAAAGTTCCTTTGTCAGTCCTGCCATTTTGTACCGAGTTCCCTCTGATCTTCTCCTGCGATGCTTTTGCTTTCAGATCAGAGAGAAGAATTCTGTCATCAATCTGGGATGGGGGAGTTCTGTAACCTTTAAAATTAAGATCTGGGGATTCCCTCCCTGTCTTCCACTTTTTGTTTTTCATGTTCCAATCATCAGATTTAAAAGAAGAATCAACTGAGAATATCTGCCCCTGGTTTTGGCCAAGCCAAGTTTGCTCAGTATGTTCCAACAAATCAACTCGATTGCCTTTCAGTAGTAGGTCAGAAACACGGCCTTTCTGAGACTTCATATGATTTCCAACTGCAAATTCTCGAGACTTTTCAGGATACTTGGACTTTTTGGAAATCTCGAAAGTTCTCAAACTGGATGGTTTTTCTGTGAAAGGCTCTGATTCTGAAAGTTGATTTGCAGTCCTGCTCCTACCGTAGACACGTAAATCAGTCTTTGAAGAGAACGGCAATCCTGTGAAACCATCATTGGCCAATTCATCACTTCTTGTGAGGGCATGCTTCTTTCCTGCTTTTCCAAGTCCAGCTTTCTCCAACATACCACCACGTACAGCGTTCCGATCTCGATGGACACCCATTCCATAAATTGGATCCCCAGCAATGTCGTCATCATCAACATCGACATCATCATCATATCTAATCCGATCTCTTTGCCTCAATGCTGCATTTGAGTCATAGCCTAATAGCTTATTCTGACGAGAGGCAGGGACACCTGACCCATATGACTTGGAACTCACATCCATACCATGGTAAACAGAAGTGCCCCGAGCCATTCTCTCCTTTGAGGAAGGAGCTTTCATCCCAGCCAACTTGAGGATACCCTTTGGATTCTTCTTCCCATACTTTGGGACTTCCAAACCCACTGAAGGCAACCGTGAAGGGTGTTCTGAATCATATGTACCATCACGACTAAGCTTGACTGCACTCTTTCTATCCTTGGTGCTTTTTCCCCATACCCTGTCGCTCACTTCCTCTTTCTCCGGTGAATCACTCTCCAAATCTTCCTCCATCTTCTCATACATTAAACTCTTTTGACTTCTCATAATGTTGAGTACCCTAAGCTTCTCATCAATACTGTACCCCTTGCATTTATGCCAAGCATCTCTAATCTGACACAAATTGCTGACAATATTATTCTGGTGATTCCTCAAAAAATGGGAATGCATCCTCTTCCTGAAGAAATTTAAACCTTCTCTGTAAAGGGCAACTCTTGGCTCACAGAACCCTCCCTTCAGCATCTCAAACAACTTCTTGATGGGACTGCCAAAATGGAAATTGGCACCCTCAAAGAGATCCTTTAGGGTCCGCGCAAACATCTCCTGATCCATATCAGGTAAATACTTAGTAAGGCCAAATTTTTCCTCTTCCGTTAACACATCATTCCACACGTCAACAGACAACACGTCCTCCAAACCTGGAAGAGCATACAATTCAAAAGGAACACTACAAGTCACGTTTCCAACTTGGCAAAACTCAGCTCCAGTTTCCCCCAATTCCAGCAAGTCAAAGTCATCTGATCCCGCACCCGAATCCGCATCATCAAATTCATCATCATCATCATCATCCTCCGATTCAACAGCAGGCACTCGTCTCGGGAGCTCCTCTTCATCACTCGACATAGTATCCCTACTATGCGGAGAGAGCTCTGAATCAAACCTCGAAACTCTGACACAGTTCTTCTCAATCGCCATCAACACATAATCGTTGAAAGCAACACCCTAAGCAGCTACTAACACTCACCCAACGTCGCCAAATAGCTGACTGACAAATTACAGAAAGCGCAATTCAAAACCCTAACGAAAACGAACACCCACAACAGAAAGTCTGAGAATTTGAACAAACCCAAACCAAGGAAAGCAACAAAAACTAAAAGAAATGGATCAAATTCGATAATAACAAAAGCAAAAGCCAAGACATTCAAGAAGAAAAGGCAAACACCCTAAACGAAATTGTACCTCGCCCGCGATAAATTGAGTTGGGGGTCTTCACTGGAGAGGCACATATATGTATTTGTTCATATATATACAGAGAGAGGGGTGCTAGAGAGATAAGTGAGTGAATTTAATTTTAGGTGAATTGACAGAAACCCTAGGTGGGTAATGTATATAAAGGTAATAAATTGGGAATAGAGATGGAGAGGGAAGAGAAGGACCAGGAAGGAGAAGGAGGGTGAAGAAGACGAAGCTGACGTGGAAGAGTCGAGGCCGTCGGATATAGTATAACGAAAAGACAAAAAAGGACAGATTGTGAGAGGGAAGGCGAAAAGGAAACGTGGAAACGAAGGATATGAGAAAGGGAAAAAAATTGGGAGAAAAGATGGGGCTGGGATGAGTGAGTCGACTCAGTGAGTTGACTAGAAGTGGAAAGCGAGGAGAGAGTGATGGTTGATGACTCTCCCTGGGGATCCCAGGGAATTGATGATTGTATTTATTTTATTATAATTATTGGATATTTCCATGCCGTTGGATCTCAGAAAAGTCCATTTTAATTTTGTATTTTTGGCCCTCTCCGTAATTTAATACGTCGTTTTCCTCCTCCTTGACTTGAGGGATAACGATTACTAATCCCAACCGTACTATGATTAAGAGTTGCATTCAGGTTTACTGTGACTTAATTATTTTTCATTAACTTTTTTGATTTGGTGGGTGCAGAATAACATCGTGTTATTTTAAAATAACATCATTTTAATATTTAATTGAAGTTTTTCAAAAATTAAACTTAATTTTAATTTTTAATCTGCAATTCCTAATTTTGACCTTCTTATATAGTTAAATTCATTTGACACTTCAACTCTAATTATTTGATATAATAATAATGTTTATATGTGGAAAAGTCACTTACCGTAATATTAAATTATAAATTAATATTATTTATAATTTATAATTTATTAACAATTACGTAATAAATTTATTTTCCATTTTTAAGAAATATTTCATATACTAAACAAATATTAACCTTGCTAGCTACTATTCATTTCTTTGAAAATTCCAACCTTTATAAAAGATTTGGTTTTTGGTTTTTTTGTTTTATTTTGATTTCTTAATACAACTGGAGTATATATAAAAGCAAGAAGAAGGAGATCTTGACGGGCCTACGATTGTCAGAGGCTAAACAGAGCATTGTCTTGCGTGCAAAATCACTGAGGGAGCGCTTGGTTCATAGAGGATAATGGGAATAAAAATAGGAATGAATATAGTGAGGAATGAGAATGGATATAATCATTATAATTATGATGGTTGGTTAAGATGAAGGAATG
>JAOTAX010000008.1:4077692-4091815 GCA_025629825.1 Erythroxylum guanchezii
CGGTGAAATCGGCATTTCACCGACGATATTGTTAATCCATGTCCGTCGCAACATAACAACAACGGATAGTATTCCGTCGGTATTCCGTTGACATTATACCGACGGTTTATGGATCGTCGGTATAGAATAGCGACAGCCTATTTAACGACGGTTTCTACTTTCGTCCCTTTCCGTCGGTAAGGTACATTTTCAACGGAAATGCTCAATTCGCCGACGGAATATTCTGTCGGAAATAGTCAATTTTCTTGTAGTGAAATCAATATAATGTGCAATATAAAGAGTCCAATAGCAAGAATTATACTTACTTTGCAGTTTGCAACCTCTTCCTAACCATATTACAAGCATTTCTAATTTCATTCACAATTTTATCAAACATTTCTAAGAAAATATGACATTTCTTATAAGACCTAATGTATCAATTGACTTTAAAAATATCATCACTTTAGCTTAATAAATCAGAAAAAATTCTTAATGGGCTTGTATCTTTTATTTTTCCAACCATTAGACATGATTAAACACATAAAAATTGGCCAAGTCCTTCTTTCACTCAATAACTTATTTATTTTAATAGTAGAATTATTCAAAAGATTATCTCTATATTCATCATTTGAAGGAACTTCAAATCCTGGATCATAAGAGATAATAACATCCAGCATGGACTGGTAATAATAAGACTATACAACATTAAATTATATTCTTACATTATATCACCATCAAAAATTGCCATCTTTAAATTATAAGTTGTTTTTTTAATTATAATGCGCTATAAATTAAAGGGTGAGCTCTAAGAGTTGTTCGTGGAGCAAAAATGTTAGGTAGTTGTTTTGTTCTTTTCCTCATATTAATTTCAGCAATCCTTTATTTTATGGTAGAAGCATAAGTTTAATATTGTTCTCAAAATAAACTTCAACTTACAATTTCATGATTCAATCTTTGTCTTCTTTCTTTCTCATGTTGATACTCTTTAAGTAAAGTTTTCATCTTCTATTTCATATCATGTCTAACACTTTTGTAAGGTTTTACATCACCTTTGATCTTAGTTGAATGTTTTTTAAATCTAATGATTGCCCCATCTCTTCAATATTTATTATAATATAAACATATAGTATGTTTTTTATACCAAGGACCAATCTTATATAAGTCTAAACTAGATCATCGAATCTTCTTGAAGATATTGAATCATCTAAAGTACTTAAGCTTTCCTTAATTTATTTGGGAAAAAATATAATAATTAGTTAATGCCATATACTTTAAGTACCTTTAAAATAATAAACAAATACTTATCAATGAAAAACAAAAATGAAATATGCAATACGTTAAATTTTTAAATAAGTCAAGTATTAAATATGTAATATGTACATGTTAAACTAATAGCTAATAGGGAGAAATACAATTGTCTAAGTTGTCTTATAGGCTTTTCTACTATTACTTATAGATTTCTCATATAAATCATTATTTTAGCCTACTAAATAATCAAGTTTATACAAACCAATCTCTATTTTAATAAACTCAATTTGGAGCTTGACCATAAAATACAAGCTACAAGTTCTATCATATTGTTAACCTCTTAGCCTCCACATAAACTAAGTAGTTAAAGAATTAAAGAGATGACTGAAATGCAAAATGCATCATAATAATTCAATCCAATGATCATATTTTAACACAAAAAGTTTTAGTCAAGCAAGCAATTTAAGTTTGTTTTTAAAATCATTCACCATGAAGATATCATCTTAATTATATAGTGTATGAAATCCTATTAGCAAGTCCATATACAATAAGGCTATGTTTAGTTGGACGTAAAATTTTTAATGAAATGGTTTATAACGGAATAGAACGTAAATGAATGTAATATTAGAAAACTGTTGTTTGGGAGGGAAGGAAATGCTCATAATGTAATGTAGTGAAATGTTGTTTGGATGAAGAGTTTAAAATGTAATATATTGTAAAGTTGTTTATCATTTTAAATTCTATCATAGACCCTCCAAATCGGAGGTTTTCTATTTTTACTGTATATTGTGAAATGGGATGTAATATGAAACTCTCCTCTTCCATCTCATTCAATCCCATTCCATTATAAAACCTCATTTCAAACGATAAAATAATATTACCTTCCATTCTATTTCATTATAAAACATCCAACTAAACATACTCTAAGATTATGCCTAATCAAAGTTAGATACGCTAATTAGCCAACCACTTTTAAGAGTGGAATACCAAACAAACATTTCATCAACCAATCTTTATTTCTCTTTTTGCCACCCTTATACTCACGATGCTTTGCATGTTTCTCACCTTTATTTCTACTATATTTGACACTAATAATACACCAGAGGCTATCTTTCCTCCATTTAGCAAAGCACTCTCAAACTTGAATTCTTTTTCAATATTGGTAAACAGATTGACTAGAGCGGTAATTAAATTCTCATATAATAATGAAGTATATGGACATAAGATAAGATGCAAGAATAAAGCTGAAGAAATTTTAGATGAATTTAATGCTTACTATAATGACTCAATCATATAAGTTTAAGAGAAATCACATTTGGCATCAAGCTGCGAAGAAGAGAAGGCCAAAAGAGTTGATAATGGCAAAGTAGAAGGCGGCCATGAGCGACAACAACAAAGTAAATCTATCCTTGCAACGCAGAGATGGAGAAAGTCTTAGTGATGAAGATTGTTGTTGCCTTTTTTTTTCTTCTTATTTTTGTGAGATCAGCAGTAGTAATATAATTGATGACATGATCTCCACAATTTGTTTAAAATTTTAGTCCTTAAAATCTTTTGTAATTTTTCAATTTAGTTTCAATATCAACTAATATCTTTTGTTCTAGTTGATACCGGTTAATATCAACTGTAAAGGGCAATAATAGCTGATACCTTAACTTGGTGCAGAAATTGTATAATGAGTATCATGTATTGACCAAAACTATTTTGATACTCATTACTTAGTGAGTAATAAGACGATCCCAAATCTACCTCAAATAAAATTTTCAAACTTTCACATAAGATTAGTAACACCAATGTTCAATCATTCTTAAGACTATTTGAGATACTAGAAAAAGAAAAATAAAGAAAATGCTTTAGCACCTTTACTTAGAGGTGTCAAAAACGGCTCAGCTTGGCCCAAGTTTTGTCCAGGTTGATCGGACCATGGGATCGGCCTAATCAGTGGCCAGACCATTACTTCCCAAATGACGTTGTTTTGTCAAAAACGACATTATTTTAGAATTTTTTTCAACAAAAATTGGTGGACCGGGTTGGCCCAACCCACTCCTGACCCGTCAGGCCATAAAGCCGAGCCACTATGGCCCGGGTCGTGCCAAGCCAGGGTCATCTATTCAAGTAAATAAAAAGTCAATGGTTTTTAGTACAAAATTTAAATAAGTTATTCATTCACAAAAAGATATCAAATTAAGGATACAAAATAGTCAGGATCTGGTTAAGTCTGACTTGACCTAACTAAAATTTAATAGGCTTAATTTGAGTAGATCGAGTTTCATGTCGAATTCACTTTTTATTTATAAAAGTTTTTTAATTTTGTGTTAGGCTTGAGGTAAGCTTCATCTTGCAACTTAGCTCGATCCTCTGATCCAACTAAATAAAGAATATTATTTAATTTTTAAATAAACTTAAATTATTTTTTAATAATAAAAGACATTCAAGAGAAAGATTCCAAAGTCTATTCGGTAAAGTTAAGCTCAAAAGGTCAACTCTTTAAAATTGTGATAGAAACAAATAGCTAAATACTTATTTACAGGATAACTATCCTTTCTTTGTCATTTCACTTTCAATTTTCAATTTTGATATTGAAAATGAAAAAAAAAGTTTAATAAAAGTTATTCTATAAATAAAACATTTGAATTTTTGTGTCAATTACACATCTTTTTAAGGGTTGGATCTTGGACTTAATTTACTCTAATTGAGCCTTTGAAATATTTAATAGTTTCTAAAAGTGTTGAACTTTTAAACTTTGCCTGATTTAAATTTTATTTAAACTATTTAATATTTTTCTAAAAAGGTTGAGTTTTTAGGTTTAACCCGACAAACTTAGTTCAAGCTATCTAGGCCTTGTTGAAGTTTAAGCTGTTCAAAACTCGACCTAATTTGGACTCAAGCTAAACCTCTTAAGTTACTTCAAGTTAAACTCAAGCTTTAACCTATAGGTTATAGCCTGAGGGTTATAGCCTGAGTTTGGTTGGACCCGTCACCATTCCTAACCAAGATTGACAACGAAAAAATTACGTGACAATATGATACGCAACAAGCGGCAGGCCATATACGGAGAGAGAGACGCAAGTGACTAGTTAAGGACAAACAAGGTTGCATAAGAGATGAGAGAGCACAATATCTATGTCACAAACATAAATATTCATTAATATACAAAATATGTCACTTTGTTATACAAATAAAATGTCTTTATATATATATATATATAATAAATTCAGATTTCAGGTCAGAATGTGCGTGAAATTTGGCTTTGAACTCAATTATAAGCTTGAATTAAACCTAATAACTTCGACGGTGTTGGACCCAGTCAGCATTTTGCATTTCTATGGGGAATGTATACCGTATACAAATTAGCTGACTCTAGCATTGCTTAAGCAGCCACTTTTCGTTTTGTTACAGCCTACAGGGCAGGCTTGACATGCATCTTATCACCATCACATCACGTACGCCTTTCTGTGTCTTCAGAACAAGCTATCGTTTTTATTTCCTCTACACTACACAACATGACTACAGTTTCATTCCATCTCCATGTAGTATTTGCTCCAATTTGTTTTTTATTCGTAATCTAATCTACAAAGACGTTGGCGTTTGACTTGTCGTCAAGGACCAAGACCAAGCAAAACAAAAAGCTGGGGTCTACAAGCTTAGATGTCCTGTCTACTGCTGGAAATTTGTCAGCTTTAGTTTTTGTATAAAGACAAACTAAACAATAAAAATGAACATAAAAACAAAATGCTTTTGGAGCCAAATGCAGATTTTAATATGGAAAAATGAACAGTACTACTCAAACAAGGACAACAGTAGGAGGAGGAAGAAACTTTAAAGGACCAGTAATATACTCACCAGACAATTCAGATCTTTTCATTCATCTAGAGCCCTAGCTTGGAGATAGATACATACTGACCACAACAGAAACCAAGGGGCAAATATCTTACAATACACAAAAGTCAAATCCAGATTTTCCAAAGTACCCCTATTAGATACCTAGAAAGGCAAAGAAAGGACCACGCAATTTGATGTACATCAGTTACTGGGTGTGGGCAAAGAGAGATGCTTGGATGATGTGTTGGTGTGTTCTTCTTTGAGATTAGTAGTTGTCATGGGGAACAGTTCTAGGGTCTTCAGTGGTCTGTTACAACATGGGGACGGTAAACCAATGTCCACCGTCGACATCATCCAATCATGGCCGCACATTCTCATCATAGGACTCTCCATCTTGAACCTTGATGGTATCTCAGGCTTCCAATTGTGGCTTATTTCTCCCTGCTCCAAAATAGCTGCAGAATAAGAATGGAAACACGACCAACCACTACAATGTGGAAAGTTTTATGTAATTGTATGCTGTTACTCGCAAATAACCAACAAAGCAATACAAGACAGAGAGAAAAGCAACCTACGTGAACCTGGCTTAACCTATCACTTTGCACAATACCACATAAAGAAGCCCTAGCTGATCTGTGACTACATATGTTCATTCACATCCTACTAAATCCTACTTATTGACATGTTTTGTCAGTGATAAGTGATAAAACGTAGCCACAACGTAGAAGCTGTGTTCCCAGCAAGGAACTAGAACTGTAAATATATCCTGGAGATCTTTCCATCCATTTTCATTCTTAACTTTCTTGTAACTTTGTTATGCATTTTTATGTCTAGGTATTGAAGTTCGGGATGGGAAGATTTGGTTCCTCACATGGTACAATCAGGGGAGAGAAAAGTCACAACCTTAGATCCAAATTGGAAGTCGTGTACTAAATGAGATAAAAGATTGTTTGTCTTGGTCATTATTCAAAGGTTCTCTAGAAGGGGAAAGAAGAAAAAGAGAGGAATATTCTCATTACACATTTACCAAAATGAAGTGTGGGTGTACTTGTTTGTGTTTGTGTATGTATTAATATATATAATCAAGAGTCCTAAACTCTGATTATTCTGGTAAAAAGAAAACTAAGTGAACTACAAAGAAGGAATAATCGATATATCACCTGATGATGAATAATACCAGCTGAAGTATGGTATGGAAGTTGATGAAGGGAATCTGAAATTGGCGTAGGAGGGTGATCAAAGTAGTTAAAAAGATGGTAATTTGATGGGATGTGTTGTGGCTGTTCAAGATCATGATGATGATGATAAAGTTGCTGCTGCTGGAGTTGCTTGATGAGTTTCCTTCTAAGCTTCTGTCTATCCCTTGCCTTGTGGTTTTGAAACCAATAGAACACATTCTTGCCTTCAATCTTTCCATACAGAGAGAGGTGGGCAGTGATCCTCTGAATTTGGGAAGCATGAGGTGTTCTAATTCCACTTCTATACAACTCCTCCAAGATCATGAGCTGCTCTGGTGTTGGGCACCACCTGGAGGATGTTGAAGGAGACATAATGTGTGGCAATACACTCCCTTGGTATGGTAGGTTTTTGCGTTGTTTTTATCTGCTAGGAGTTCTGATCTCCAAAGAGGAAGTATAAATAGTTGGATAAGGGGAAAAGAAACAGTGCAATAGAGAGATAGAGAGGTGAGACAAAAGGAATAGAGAGAGAGAGAGAGGTTAAAAGTAAGAGATGAAAAGTACAAAATTTGCAGGTTGGTAATGCTGATGTTTCCCCGAGAGGAGCATTCAAGTGTAGGTTTCAATCCATGCACTGAGTGTGTTTGTGTGTGTGTGAGAGAGAGAGAGAGAATCTAAATGGAATGTGAGTAGTAAGCAGTTGTAGTGAATGAGATGAAACTGAGCAGAAATAGTGAGGGAGGGGATTGAATGATTATGTCATCATCATCACCATCATCCTCCGATTATTATTTACTTTACGGAGACAGAAATGGTCACTCTCACTCATCTTCCAATGTCTTTCTGTTTCAAGCTTCAATCATCCACAGTTGACCCAACCTGCTGTCCAAGCAAGCGATGAACACGCCCCTCATTCAATGAGATTTTATATAGCAACTACTCTATATCTAGAACATAAGTTTCTCATGAGTTAATTTTTGGACTACTTTCAAGTTAATCGTACAAATTAGCATCTCTATTCACCCATTAAAACTTAAACTAAGATTAAAAAAAACTTAAACTAAGATTAATTTAATCCATGGGTAATGTGACCCTAAGGATCTAGTCAATGTAGTCAGTCTAGCCCTTAAAAAGCCTCTAAAGATTGTAGGTTTGAGTCACTTAGCGTCATTTAAATTAAAATTTTCTGAGATGAATTAATTGGGTAATTATTATTTGATAATTCTCATATAAAAATCATATTTTTAATAACAGTAGTTAATAATAACTATTCAAATTTTGTTTAATTTATAAAATTATTTCATGCATTCATTAGTTTATTCAATATTAAAAAAATCATAGGAATTAATTTCATGCCACTTTTCTTTCTGTATATAGCTATTAGATTTACGAGTTGCATTGCATGAGCAGTAGGCTTTCGTCATCTTTTTCCTTTTGAAAATACACGTGCAATCATGAAATTATCATCGGGGTTCCGCATATAACTTTATTTGACATGCCAATCAAATTAACAAATGTCTAAAGAAACTGTAGTAATCACTGGAGAGGCTTCTACTGGAAAAGAACAGGGATGCTTTGGTGAGCAAGAATTAATTTATAGTTGATGACTTTCCCTCCTACGTTATACAGTTTCATGTAGGGTGTTCTTAGAATACAAATTTATGAGATCGATCTTTTTAGCGGGTGGCGAGCTGATACTCAATCTCGCAAAAGAAAACTCTGTGATCTTGAACTCTGTTCACATTATGGCCCTTAAAACTGTATGTCATATCATTTTGCCTTACCTTTTACGAGCTTTGAGCACTACCAAGAACTGTTCGGCTTCATCTCCTGACATTATCATTAATCTCTCGTCTCCTCCTATTGATTTATCATCAATTCTGATGCAAGTACCTACGTTTTGGCAATTCATTCGAATTGGGGTGTCTCTCTCTCTCCGGCTCAGAGTTGTTTTGTTTAGTTTGCCTTGGAACGTAAGCTCTGTAGAGTCACAAAAGAACTTGCGTTACATAAATGCATGCCTGCCTTTTTGGCTTTGCATTGCCTTATTTGCTCTGTTAACAATCCCTTTAATCTCAACCGTCCATTAAGTATAGTATATACATCCTTATTGTCCCCCGTGCCACCACCATCCCATTAAAGATATGAGCTGCTTCGTTGTTGTGTCTTAAGACTGTTGTGTGCCAGTGGCAGTGGTGACAATCCATAATAAAATCTCTGACGTATCTCATACTATGCAAACCTAGAGAAAAGAGTCTGGTTAGCTATTTAATGTCGATTTAAATATGATTTTCCTTGAATAGGATATGATCTTTTTTAATGCAAAAATAGAGTTGGGAGTCATTTATCGATCTTTTTTATACAATATCCTATAAATCGAAAAGATAAAAAATTCCCAAATGGCAAGCATTTTCCTTTAGCATATCCATTATCTCTAAGCGCGTAACCCTTTTTTTTTCCATTTTCAATTTCATGATTTTTAAATTTGATGGAATCGTTTCCTTTTGACTTTCTTGCCTGAAAGAATAATAAAAGAGAGAGTGAGAGAGGATAATTTGCAAGTGGACCATTGCACGAAAATCATAAAATGCTTGCTATGCTATACCAAAATGAATAGTTATTAAGACCCTGACAAACTCTTCCTTTATTTGTTAAGAGTCCAGGCCGGTACAGTAAATTTGGCAGGAACGAAATGGCAACCGGTTAAAGCTTTGTAAACGAGTAAGGGTTGAGGCTATGGAGGGAGCTAAGTTACTGTGTTCACACACAGAATCTTACAATTCAGAAACTGGAGAGATTCAACGAGGGCTATAACACAAAAACTATCTAGTCACATCTCAGTACCATCCCAGAATTATTTTGTTTTCTTTTCTAAACCTAAACTAAAGTAACAACGTTGTAAGTGTTTAATCAGACCTTTATCTTTATAGGGTATCGAGTTATTTTTATTTATGGTAAAATTATATGCTCTCGTCATCCATGAATCATTGCTATGTGTCTGATTTGTGATTGGACGTCTCCTTGCGTCGCACAAGTACTGAAATAGCTTGTACTTACATATAACACGCCATGTCTCTTTTTTTCTCTCTAGGTTTCTTTCCATTTTCTAGTTTTTGAATATACAATCATTTCAGACAGCCAACGTCTGCCTCTCAAACGTTACCCTCGCTAAGCGTGAGTGCTCTATTTAGACAACTTATGCTGCAATATAAGCAATGTCGCCTACAAACGTTAACTTATTTCAGTGAAAGTTCCTATTTATTCAGTGCTTATTCTAAAAAAATGGATTGCAGATTTTTCAAAAACAAAAACAATGCCGCCGTGTTGGGAGAAACGACTAACGAATCCTAAAACGATAAGTCACTGGACAAGTCTTCTTCTCATCGGAGTTTGAAGCGCTGACGAAGTATCCATACACAAAATCTTACCAATTAAACTGTAACACCAAGGCTTGGTTTGGTTGAGAGGTTCGAGACAGAAGGAGATGAAACGTAACATACTTTTATTATTTATTTGAAAGTTTTATAATAAAATAGAATGGAATAAGATGGAATTGGAGGGTTTCATGTTACATTCCATTTTATTATAAACAGTGAAAATAAGAATCCTCCTATTCGGAAGGTTTAGTATGCAACGTAAACTAATAAATACATACTATCTAATATACCCTCAATAATTCTTCTTAATACTAACTCTGCCCAAATCATAATATTAATATATTAAATAGAATATAATAATATTTAATATAATAAATTTTATTAAATAATTAATAATAATATTTTTATGTTATTAATAATAAATTATATATTTAATAGTAAAATAAAAAATTTTATATTTATTTATTTTATTTATATAGAATATATACAAACAATTAAATAATTTTTTTAATATATTTTATGTTTTTCATTAATAAAAAATATATTAAAAATATATTATTTTTTGCATATATTTCTATATAAATAAATTATTTTTAAATATAAATCAAAATTTAATATAATAAAATTTATTAAATAATTAATAATAATAAATTATATTATTAATAATAAATTGTATATAATTAATAAAATAAATGAAAAATAGAAAATATATTTAAAAATTATTCTTTAATTGATTATATATATTTCTATATAAATAAAAATTAAAATAAATTATTTTTATATATAAATGACATAGAATAAAATAAAATAAAATATATTAAATAATTAATAATAATATTTTATATAATCAATAATAAATTGTATATAATTAAATTTAAATTTAATAAAATTTAATAAAAATTTTTATTAATGAAAATAGAAAAATATCAAAAGTTATTCTTTAATTGTTTGTATATATTTTTATATAAATAATTATTTTTAAATATAAATCACATAAAATAAACTAAAATATATTAAATACTTAATACTAATATTTTTATATAATTAGTAATAAAATAATAAGCCTCCTAAAATAACTATTTTAATATAAAGAATATAATAGTCATTTATTATATATTACATTCTATTCCATTCATCTTCTAAATAGTATTTCACTTCATTATATTATGAATCATTCCATCTCTTCTAAGCAATATTTTATAATATTTTATTTCATCTTATTATAAATTATTCTATTTCATTATGTTATGTTATGTTACATTCCATTAATTAATACCTAACTAAACGGGGCGTAAGGAACACATGTCTGGAATGGAGTATAAAAGAATTATCATTCGTTAGAAAGATAGGGGCTGTAGAGGACAACTAAGCTGTCAAGAAAGCAAAGACAAGCGAAATACGTACAAAAAGACAATGAACTATAGTCAACGTCTAATTAAACGTAGGGAAGGAGGGACCGTGCACGCTAAACGCTATTTGCGGATGGAAATTGTCTGACAAGTTCAAGATAATAGCAACCCTTTATTTGTTTAGTACTTTTTTCAGTTAGTGCATGATTGGATAAACTATTGTGAGGTTAATAAGTAATTTTTTATTATAATTTTTATTTTAAAAATGAGTATTTAGTTATAAAAAAATATTTTTAATAGATTTGTCTTTTTTAACGGTCAAAATACAGCTTTTTAAGAAGATTAAATTTGAAACTTTTTTTAAAAATATTTTTTTAGGTAGATTTTTTAGATTAATTAATGAATCTATTTTTGTCCCTTTTGTTTTTATATTTTACATATAATTTTCAAAATACCCATAAACTTATCTTCACGGTTATCTTGCAAACTCATCTTCTCTAATTTATTGCAAATTTTCTTGTATTATAATAAAATGGATAATTTATTATGTATTTAACTATTTATTCAACTTAGATATTTATTTTCAGATTTATATAATATTATTTGACTTTTTTATATGTTTTAATATTTATTTTCGATATTAGTTTACTTATGTTATAATAATCTGTATAAAAGATTTGGTTAAATATATTTTCATTTATATTTTATATAGTTTAAAATTATATAATAATTAATATATTGTGTTTTGTATATTGTTTAGTATACTTTAAATAATTTTTATATGCATAAATAATTTTTATTACAAAATAAAATATAGTTAAAATTAAAAGTGTTTTTTTTATTTTTATGTTGCCAAACATTATACTGTATGAAACTCTTTCAAAAAAGTTTATTTTTAAATGACAGCCAAATATTTAACTGATTTCTTAGAAAAACTCTTCTCACAAAAGATCTATAGATAAAAATTCTACCAATATAAATCTAATCAAACAGACGCTTATTATGGTAGCTCGTAGGGAAATATTGTTTTAAATTCTGCAATTTTAAGATCCTTACATCTTAAGATGCCACGTTATGGTTGTAATACCAGATTATAATTTTTCATTTACTTTTAACATTTAAAAGGCTTAATTAAAGTTTAAATACTCATTAAAAATTTAGAAAGGGATCTCAAACATTCTCTTAATCATGTCATGCTTGCTAATAGCCACGGACTTGATAATATATAAAAGGCCTCTTCTGGATTGTATTGCAAAAAGTGCGAGAATAGAGTCAAATCTTTGGAAATTAATTATTTTATATTTTCAATTTAAATTAATAGGCTAAATTTGTTAATTTATGTACTTTCAATTAATAAGCTAATTACACTTAATGCATAACATTATCAATTTATTTAATAAAAATATATTTTTATCTTTACGTATTTTATTTTTATATTTAGTATTCAATATTAAAGATAAATTTCTATAATAATTATTGTACAATTAAAATTATAATAAAATCATAATTTAAAATTCATATTACATTTAGATATTATTCTTAAGTTATTTCTATTTGTTGTTGCATCAAAACATGTTTTTTTTTTGTTTCTCATGAGATATCTTATGAAGGTTCCAATTATGACAAGACACCTTTAAGCCATCTACTCCCAGACTAATCCCCACTTGAATCGGACAGGTCCTTTGTGGAAGGCAAAACATGTTATTAATAGAACAATAAAACTAACATACCTTTTTTATTAACATAGTAATTAAATTCATAACATATGAAAATACTCAAACAAACACATTTATGCTTATAATATAATAAATTTATTGAATTGGGCTGATTACGAGGATTCTCAATAAATCATTACTTATGTGTTTATAAATGTCTTCAATATGATGATTTTACAATTAATCATTAGACTTAGGATTATTAAAATATCTCACATAGAAAATACTATATTTTAATATTACTTATGACCTATATTTGTTGATTCAATAGTAATTAGATATAACGTGAACTGTACGGAGATATTTAAGTAAGTCAATAAAAAAATTTATTACTTTAAAGTGATTAAGAATTATATTTGACAAATTTTAATTAGTAGTGATTTAAAATTTTGTTGACTATAGTGAAGTGAGATTTGAATTTTTGTCTAAATATCAATTCTAAATTAATCGTTAATTAGAAAGAAAAAACATGATTAAATTTTCTCATATGTGTTTTTTATGCAGATTCTCTAGCTATCTAGTCAAGATTTCACCATAAAATGAAACTAAATTGACCTGAAGTTGAGTGGAAGACGAAGAACATTGTAAGTGGGGCTGAGAAGCTCCACTACAGTATGAGGCATGATAAAACCTTGGTGCATGCTTGCCGGTGACTGCCGAATTATGGGGAGTATATACTGGGCTTACACTCGCCTGGAACTTAGGATATCGTCGGATTGAACTCGAAGTGGACTCGCTTCCGGTGATCAATTTCCTATCGTTTGCGGCTAACCAGGCTAAGGCTCTCAATCCCCTAGTTCAGAGTATTCATGTATTATTCACTCGGAACTGGATGGTTATCCATTGCCACATTTATTGAGAGAGCAACAGATGCGCAAATTGGTTCGTGAACTATGCCCCACATTTTGATTTAGGAACCACCACTTTTGTAAACCCACCTATTGGGTGCCACCTGTTTCTCATTGTAGATATGTCGGGACTTTGTATCCCTCGACTTGTAGTGTAAGTTGTTTTCGGTTCTCCCCCTCTATTAAAAAAAAGGTAAGAAATGAAAAAAAAATATTGGTAATATATTATGAATAAATGAACAGCATTTTATATTTTCTTTTCGGTTAATATTATGTTAATATTTGGTAAAAATTACGTAGCATGTCCTATCGAAACTTATTAAAATATCTAGTAGTTGCTTTGGCTAATAAGTAGGCTACCATATTTATATATCTAAGGATCCATTTAAAAGTACAGCAAAACCTCGATAAATGAATATTCAATAAATTAATAACCTCGATTAAATAATAATTTTTTCCGGTCCCAACTTGGGCCAATTGGATAAAATAATAACCTTGCTAAATGTATAAGATAATAATTTTAAAAAAAATCTTTGAGGCCCACTGAAAATATAAAATAATAATTCATTAAATAAGTATGAAAATTACATATATAATTCATAAAATA
>JAOTAX010000008.1:4108494-4131686 GCA_025629825.1 Erythroxylum guanchezii
CCTTCATAACTAAGGTTTTTTGGTAGCTAGCAACCGTGTTTGCGTGGAAGAAAATAGCGTCAACTGAGGTTCCCCTGCAATTCCTCCATGAGTTGTTCATTCAGGAAAATGAAAGAGCTCTTTCAGGTATCTAACTATAAAAATGACATCTATATTTTTGCTTTTATACCAAGCTGTCGTGTAGAAATATGGATAACCTTCTACTTGTCTACTTAATATGAAAACTGCAGAAAGTGAAACCTATACTCGTGCAAATGTAACTAAAAATGAATACAGCTATTAATATGATCATTAAAAGGAGGGTTATATGTTTAGTAGGAAATAAATGACTTTTATGTTTATGTTTGAACAAATTGATGTATTATATCCATTATAGTAATTTTACGTACACTTGGTTATTTGTTGATCTGTCACTCTCCAAGCCTTAATGCATGGAGTTAATGGAATTTCATATGCTATCTCATTATGTCAATTTGATTAGAGACGCCATTAAAATATATTATTGTAATCCTATGGGACATGGAGAGCTTTGACTTGAAAAGGAAGAAGGTCAAAGAGATTATCTTTGACTACACTCCAGAGTTGTTCTAACCACTATAGCATTATAAAATATGAATCCATGAGGCTAACTAATCAAGCAAAGCCCTTTCCCTGTTCTCTATATATTTGCATCCTCTCAAGCCTGATCACTACACTACACACTTTTAGCACTCATCAACTCTCCAAGTCTAAAGGGAAAGAAAAAACAGAAATCTTCAGGCAGATCAAAAGGAGAAAATGGGTGCTTCTCTTCATCCACCAACATTTCCAGCAGTCCTTCTGTTCATATTTCTCACTGTCTGTCTCCTTCCTGAGCTCGCCTTTGGCATAACCCGACACTACAAGCTTAATGTATGTATTGTATATGGCACAGAAATGATGACCACCTTCCTCTCTCGTCAGTCGTCAAAGCCACGATTTTCTGAGCTTCATTCAACTGCTTACATATGTAACTGACTGTTTGATATTGGACGTGTTTTGTAGATAAAGATGCAGAACGTAACTCGCCTGTGCCATACCAAGAGCATGGTAACAGTGAATGATCAATTTCCGGGGCCTCGCATTGTAGCTAGGGAGGGTGATCGTCTGCTCATTAAAGTGGTTAACCATATCCAGAACAACATCTCCATCCATTGGTAACCAGCCAAGACCTTTGAATCGACGTGCAGACTTATCAAAAGAAGAATATATGCTTAACTAAACTGATTAAATTTCATTGGAACAGGCATGGAATTCGACAGCTTCGAAGTGGGTGGGCAGATGGACCGGCATACATAACTCAGTGCCCTATACAAACTGGGAAGAGCTATGTGTACAACTACACCATTGTTGGCCAGAGAGGCACTCTGTTTTGGCATGCCCATATATCCTGGCTAAGGGCAACAGTCTATGGTCCGCTTATTATTCTGCCCAAGCATGATGTTCCTTATCCATTTTCCAGACCTTACAAGGAAGTTCCCATCGTTTTGGGTAATCACTGGTTCCAAACTTGTCTAGTTCGCTGATCATTTATGCTGTTGCTACTTGCTAAAACTAGATCCTGCCTTGAATTGCAGGAGAGTGGTTTAATGCAGATCCCGAAGCAATCATTAAACAGGCCCTGCAAACTGGAGGAGGGCCGAATGTCTCTGATGCCTACACCATTAATGGGCTTCCAGGCCCTTTATATAACTGCTCTGCTAAAGGTAAGAAAATATTGTAGTCCCATTCTTTAAAGGTTTTTGACATTTCCCTCTTTCTTGATTCCTCGGAGGCCATTACTGAGGTCTTTTTGTTGCTGAATCTAACTTCGTATAACTGGTAATGGCGGCAGATACATATAAACTGAATGTGAAGCCTGGCAAGACATATCTGCTACGGCTAATCAATGCAGCTCTGAACGATGAGCTCTTCTTTAGCATAGCCAACCACACACTTACAGTTGTTGAAGCTGATGCTGTCTACGTTAAACCCTTTGACACCGAGACAATTCTGATTGCTCCAGGACAGACCACAAATGTTCTTCTCAAGACCAAACCCCAATTCCCACATGCCACATTTTTCATGACTGCTAGACCATATGTTACTGGATTAGGAACTTTCGACAATTCCACAGTCGCTGGTATTTTAGAATATGTAGCCCCAAAATCAATCGACTCTATCAAAGACCTTAAGCTATACAAACCAACTCTGCCACCACTCAACGACACTGGTTTCGCTACAAACTTTACAAGCAAACTTCGCAGCTTAGCTAGTGCTCAATTCCCTGCGAACGTGCCACAGAAGATTGATAGGCGATTTTTTTTCACAGTCGGCCTTGGAACTAATCCTTGCCCAGAAAACCAAACCTGCCAGGGCCCAAATGGCTCCATGTTTGCAGCCTCAGTTAATAACGTTTCTTTTGCAATGCCATCCATAGCTCTGCTTCAAGCACACTATACTGGCCAATCTAATGGTGTTTACGCTCCTGATTTTCCAATTAGTCCCTTAATTCCGTTTAACTATACCGGCAATCCACCTAATAATACAATGGTTAGCAATGGGACTAAGCTAGTTGTGCTTCCTTATAACACCAGCGTGGAGCTAATTATGCAGGACACCAGCATACTTGGTGCTGAGAGTCATCCTCTTCACTTGCATGGCTTTAATTTCTTCGTCGTCGGACAAGGTTTCGGTAACTTTGATCCCATTAAAGACTCTGCAAAGTTCAATCTTGTTGACCCTGTTGAGAGAAACACTGTAGGTGTCCCTGTGGGAGGGTGGGTTGCCATTCGCTTCTTAGCAGATAACCCAGGTCAGTATGATTCTGCCCTTTTAATTGTGTTGTATCCTAATGGATTTGATCTGACTATTAATGATAATTATGACGATGGTCGCTATGTGTTTTTACTGTACAGGGGTGTGGTTTATGCATTGCCATTTGGAGGTGCACACAAGCTGGGGTCTAAAGATGGCATGGATTGTCTTAGATGGAAGTCTTCCCAATCAGAAGTTGCTGCCTCCTCCAGCTGATCTTCCCAAGTGTTGAAATAGCTATCATCTACCGAAAAAGCGCTGAGGAGAAACACAAACTCACCTCTCTTTTCTCTTTACGGCTTTTGTGTTTTTTTTTTATAATCCCTCCTTCAATATCGGCCATTTGGAGTTAAGATTAGACCCGGCAATTCTTTTTTGTAAATTTGTTAACACTTGAAATAACAAGCTTATCGTATCAACTTTGTATCTATTCTAGTGAGGTTTTGGTTTCAGTTTGTGTGTTCCTGAATGTTTCTGTTCGAGACTCAGCCTTTCTACTGCAGGCGGTCGCATATTAAATCAGCTGCTTAGTTACAATATTCAATGAATACACAGCAGTGGAATTGGTTTTTAACGATTTTTCTAGTTACAGAAATGGTCGGTAGACCAAAAGCTGATGTCTTAACGTTAAAAAGAACGAAGAAAAACATTATTAACTTACAAATTAAGGGGTTGTCGTATGTTATCTATTAACTAGGTTTATAATAACACAGCAATTTTCTATCATTTTGTGACACTTGCACCACTGTAATACATTTTTGGATTCTGCCGACCTCGAGTGATGAGTTGCTACCCAAGGTAAGTATCAGCTGGGCAGAGACAACTCCGTGGTGTATGCTATTGCCGTCTCAGGGCAGATATCGAGTTCTCCAACCTAATCCATGGTCGAATAAAATAAAGTGACAAACCTGTAGAGAACAAGAAATTTGTATCTATCTAGTAATTATAATATATTGCTACTGAAATTCAATGTAACAAGTGAAGCTAAGACACAAGCATAAAAACAAACTACTACGTTAATGTGAGTAAACCTTCTTAGTCATCACTCGCTTGCATATGTATATATTCACCTCACCTGGAACTACAATTTATTCAAAACTTGAAGAAGAAATGGACAAATTGCTGCTTATCGTTCTTCTTGTGCTCTCTACATTTTCATCAACCGGAGCATCCTCATTGAACCCGACACTCTTCAGGGAGTACATTGGAGCTGATGACGAGGGTGGTGTCAAATTTTCAGACCTCCCCATCAATCCTAACGTTGAGTTCCACTTCATTCTCTCCTTTGCTATTGACTATACCTCAACTTTCCATCCTTCTCCAACAGATGGTTACTTCCAAGCATACTGGAACAAAAAGGCCCTCAACCCTTTAGAGGTTTTGTCCATCAAAGCCAAACATCCGAATGTCAAGGTAGCCATGAGCTTAGGAGGTGACACCATCAAGAATGAATATGCTTACTTCAACCCCAAATCGATCAACTCCTGGGTTTCAAATGCCATACACTCAATAACAGAGATAGTTCAGGAGTATAACTTGGATGGTATAGACATTGACTACGAACATTTTAGCACAGATCCAGATATATTCGCTGAGTGTATTGGGCGGCTTCTCTTCCACCTTAAACAAGAGAAGATTGTAGCATTCGCATCAATAGCACCATACGAAGGTGAAACTGTGCAGCCATATTACTTAGCTCTGTGGAAGAAGTATAGTCATTTGATAGACTATGTTAATTTCCAATTTTATGCCTATGATAATGGAACGACGATTACACAATTCATAGACTATTATCAGACCCAGAGCACCAACTATAGAGGGGGCAAGGTTTTAGTGAGCTTTTCCACAGATGAAAGTGGTGGTTTATCTCCAGAAAATGGCTTTTTTTATGCTTGCAACATGCTCAAAGCTGTGAACCAACTTCATGGCATATTTATTTGGTCAGCAGACGACTCCAAGAAGGACAAGTTTCAATATGAACAGCAATCGCAAGCCTTCTTGGCTAACATGTAGTGATGCATCTGCTATATCACATTCTTCTGTGTCTGGAGCTCTTTGTCAGTGATTAATGAAAAAACCATGAGAATAAATTCTAAAGTTAAGTCAAACTGCAAATTCACTGTTTTGACTTTTGTTGATATAACCATATCTAAAGGCACACATCAGGAGGCAAAGATCCATCCCATTTGGATGCCGTTGTATTCTGATTGTGAATGCTAATACTCTAACAGTACCTATGTCTGAAACCAGGTTTTTTGAACCCAGAAAATTCATCGTTTTGCCAGATGGGAACTGAAACAGAGAGTTTACAATTTAGGTTTATAGAGAGTTTCAGGAGAAAGATCAAGTTAATAATATCATTGCTGAAGTGATTGACAATCCATGTCCGAACAACAAATTCTATTCTCATGTAGGACCTAGTGTGCGAGAGAATAAATTTTGAGAATCTTTCATTAAGCAGTACGTTAAGGATTAATGCACTTTCATACCCTGAAACTTCAACATAAAATATATAAATATGATCTTATTCTGGTGGTTGGAGTTATTGGATAAAAGTCCAAAATATTGAATATAACAATGACACATCGCTGATTCACCAGGACCTTTAAGATGCTTTCAAAGTTTATGATTATGCTAAGAAAGAAGTTTTATTAGATGGGTAATATGCTTCCTTTACCAAGAAGCAATCAAGCAAATTCAGATTACACTACTACTCCATCACTACCACACGTATATATACACCTATATATGTAGCTTATCTGCACCATGTCTTCTGCTACATTTGAAACAGCCATGGATAGAATTTTTATTCTTCTTCTTGTAATCTCAATATTTGCTTCAATTGAAGCAGCGCCGATTTCGTCGAAGCTCTTCAGGGAGTACATCGGAGCTGAAGACAACGGTGTCAAATTCTCAGATGTGCCTATTGATCCAAGAGTTGAATTTCACTTCATCCTCTCCTTTGCTATAGACTACACCTCCTATTCTCACCCTATTCCGAGCAACGGTAAGTTCCAAGCATACTGGGACAAACACAACCTCAGTCCTTCAGCTGTAGAAGCAATCAAATCCCGCCATCGGAATGTCAAGGTAGCGATGAGCCTTGGAGGTGACAGCATAAACAATAAGCCTGCGTATTTCAAGCCTAAATCAGTGAACTCCTGGGTTACTAATGCCATTCGTTCAATAACTGGTTTGGTGAAGAAATATCATTTGGATGGAATTGATATCGACTATGAACACTTCAAAGGAGACCCAGAAACATTCGCCGAATGCATTGGACAGCTTCTCCTGGACCTTAAACAAAGGAAGATCATAAATTTTGCTTCAATAGCTCCGTATGAAGATAGTAAAGTGCAGGAGCGTTACTTAGCCCTGTGGAGGAAGTACGGGCATGTGATAGACTATGTTAACCTTCAGTTCTATGCTTTAGGCAAGGGGATAACTGTTCCACTGTTCCTGCAACATTTCAGAAAGCAGTCCGCTAATTATAAAGGAGGCAAGGTCTTAGCCAGCTTTGCTACAGATGGAGAAAGTGGTGGTTTATCTCCCAAAAATGGCTTTTTTAGTGCTTGTGATAAGCTAAGACGCATGAACAAGCTCCACGGGATATTTGTATGGTCAGCAGATGACTCCAAGAAGGCAAATTTCAAATACGAGGTGAAAGCACAAAAGTTACTCGCAAAAGCAAGATAAACTCTCTGTTGTCTCTAAATTTTAGTTTTCAGATAATGATGCCTAATAAGAGGGAGGGATTGCCAACTTCACGCTATTGCCAGAGGATGTCACAGTGACCATGCAAAAGATTGGCAACTAATGCCCTTACCACCTTACGATTAGTTTACTGTAAGATAACACTGGGAATGAAATCTGCCAGAACAACTTTACATTCTCCAAAGCTTGCTTTCGATTCTGTTTAGACCACTTCCATACTGTTTCAAGAGGAATTTTTTAACTGTCTGAATGTCCAACTTGATTTTGGTATCGACTAAATAACAAAGTTTGTTTGAAGTTCCAAGTTTAAGCTGCCAATGAACTTAGGCAGGGGAAGATCACCCCAATAACAATCATTTGGATAACAGGAATAGATGATATTTTTTGATTAAGATTATTAAGTATATCTTAGTTTTAGTGCATTTGGTGATATAAAATTATACGTATTAATTTTTTAAAATTTTAACTTTTTGAAGGGTTACTCATTTTTTCTTTCACAACAAAAATTTTACTGAGTAAGCAAACAACCCTCAAGAAAAAGACAATGTTTTTTTGATAGATAATGAAGGACTCGTCTATTTTAGAAGAAAGGTAGGTACCTTTGAAGCAATAGATGATCAATTAGTCATATTCATATATATGACAATAGTTGGATCAATCCATTAGTGCATCTCTTTAGACCATTACCTAGTAATTATGAAAAGAATGTTTGGAGAAACCAAAAGGTAGTTGTTGCAGCCTATTAGTAAGTGACTTGATCAAAGTGATGAAGGTCAAGGAAAACAAGAAAAATTAAAGAGAAAAGACCACAAACCACTTTTGAATGTTAGTCTGATAAATGATTTATCATTACAATTCAAGGACTACGCAGCCATGTCAGTTTATACCTACACCTTTTACAGAACGTTAAACCGCACGCAAGTAAACTGCGTTATAACAGGCAAGCACAATGAAGGGACCATTTTCATTCATATACTTTGTATAGTTTCAAGATTTAAGCATTGATATCATACAATCATTTCCCAGTTGCCCTTATCCTGGGACAGTTTATGCTTATAAAACTGCATCAGAATTAGACAAAAAATTTCAAATGATACATTTCATATTCATACTCGAATGAACAGTGGGAAACAAATTGAAGAACAACCTGGCACAAGAAGTGTTTAAATAGCACTTCTTATGTGGAATCTAGTTCAGACTTTATCCTCTGCTTGAAGATCCTTCAGTCAGCATAATCACAAACAGTTATTTGAGATAGGGAATTGTCCTGCTCGGGGACATTTTGTCTGATAAAAGCTCTCCTCCACCAAGTCTCAAAAGCTCTGTGAATGTTGGGACAATCATCTCCCTTATTCAGAAATTTGTCAAACCAATTAAGCAAAATAGCCTGCTGCTGCAGCAGCGGAAGCGTAAGAATTGTCTGGCTTAGTCCATCCTCAACTAACTTCTTATCAACGGATCTGTATGCCCTCCTCATCCACCCAAAATCTTCATAAAGACCTTCCAACCAGGTAGACAGCAAAGAGTATCGTGTATCTTTTGGAACCAGAACTTGTCCTCTACCAATAGCAATACATAGTTGTGCAGTTATCTTACTGATTTCATGTCTGTACACGGTTGGAATCTTGGAATGCAGAATGGCAAGCTCCTTCTGATCTGCCCACAATTTTACAAATTCATCACCCATCTTCTTATCAATAAGAATATCCACTATCCACTGCAAATTCTCAGCTTCTCGGGTTATTTCACTTATTAAAGCCCCTCTATCACGCCTACTATCATCCACACATGCAGCTTCTGATAGGCATAGCACAAGAGAACTAAGGCATCTGTGGCAAAGAGAATAAAGGGTATCTTTAGAAACACTAAGCCTGTTACCATGACCAGATGAGTCTTCCTTGAATAATCGAGAAATTAGAGATTTCACTTCTCGACGAGCCTTGTCATCTTTAGCTTGTAAAACACCACTCAAGACTCTCAAGAAGATGTCGTCAGCTCTTGCACAAGTGGACTGTTCACATGATACTCTCTGAAGAATCTTCTCTGAGTTGTTTAACTGAAGTTCGCCTAGACATGACACAACCTTTCGCTCCTCTTCTTCAGACCATGGGATAGCTTCCAAATACTCCAAGCATGATTCTATCCCCACTTCAAACACGATAGCTGAAGACACCTACAGTAATGGCAGTTATTAATCTTCACTATGTTGTTTTTTTATAATAAACAAGCCGATGGCATTAGCAAAAGATAAATGCTTATCAAAAATCATTTTGACCTCTATTAGCTTAGATAAGTTGAGTGCAAAGTAAATATTCGACAGCAAGTTGATCAAGCATAAATGCTGACTTTCTACTAAAGAAAAAAATAACAGCTTGGAGATTAGACAAACCAGAGAAAGAAAAATGCAAAGAGTTCAGAATCTTATCCTTTGACTAGTTTGATCCACTCTCAGAGAAAATTCAAGACAAATGGTAATCGTTATGTCAACCTTCCGCTTGATATGCCAACAAAGAAAGATTCATCAGTCTCCTTTATTTTGTTGAAGTAAAAGTTGAAAAGGATTGAAAAATTGAAACTTTTCTAGAAACTATTGTTAGTCGGGCTATCATTTTTCAAGATACAATTAAGAACTGAAGCTTTCACACTGTTCACTCGTCTTTCACCGACTTCTGGCAGAGTAATTTCACAATCATTTTCCCTAAAGACAACAATATCAAATTGCAAGCCATTACCACAAAATTTGAACTCAAACATAGGCATCGCAGAAACACAATAGCCAAAGTTAGAATTGCCATATTTGCCAGCGTATCCAAAAATAAGTAGAAGAGAACGTAGAAGTTGAATACACGAGTAGAATAGAAAATTCTTTCATTCTTTTGATTCTCTCCGTGCCTATAGTTCTGCGGTTATCTATATCCAAATCAAAAACTCAATTAGACTCGAAACCCACAATACTCTGATCTTTGTCTTAACCCTTTACGCATGAACACATAAAAACAAGAAACAAAACCATTTCGCCTTTCTTGGTTTTCATCTCCACAACCCCCACCCGTCCAGTATGCCCAAAAATGAAACAAAAATTTCAACAAATTAGAATAAATGATTTCAAAGAAAGCAAATGCCAGAATCACGTTTAATATCACACACATAAAAACAAGCCAACTAAGTTGATGCCAAGGAAGACAAAAGCTGACACATAACAACAAGAAATATGAAATTCACACCTTGAGCCAAGCCAAGACCTTGGTGACACTCTCACCCATCAATCTCCTTTTAGGATCATCACAATACATCAAAACCAGAGTCTCCAAATACACATCCACATCATCACACTCGCTGATCTCCACAGTATGCATAACCCCTTTTTCTCTTCCTCTCAACTTCTCCCTGAAAAACCCACTCTTCTCTAACAAAACCCTTTTATGAACATCCACCGAAACCCTACACCCATCTTTTCCAATCACTGTAAGCCTCACATCACCCGACCCCATACCGCAGTCATTCAAGTTCTCAAATTCCTCAACTATTTTGCTCACTTTTGATTGAGACTTGATGCGATTCTGTTCATGGGTTTGTTCCTCAGACATCATTTGGAAGAGCGTAGGATGGTGAGTGGACTCAGTTGAAGAGTTCAAGTGAGGCGGGGAGAGAAGGGTTTTAGAGTTGGGCGAGTTTAAAACCCTGGAGTGTGTAGCGGTTGATCGAATTCTTGAAGGTGAAAAAGAAAATGTCGGGTCCGAGACAAACCCTTGCCTAATCATTGTAGACACTTCTCTTGATGTTGCCATTTCAATTCAGTACAATGGTTTTACAGTACAGAATAGAGGAAGTGTGCGTGCAGCAGATAGTGAACTAAAGATAGAATCTTGAACACCGCAGCATTGAGATTTCCCGGGAAATTTAGCAAGTTCTGATTTTTCCGGGAAATTGAAAGAGATGGAGAATCCAAGAAAGAAAATGACAGAAAACGAGCGCTTTGGGTTCGACCAGCAGTGCGAAGTACAAGGGATGGCAATTATTATACTTGTGAACGGTTTGATCTCTAAAGAGTGAAAACAGGGACCATTGATCTGCGCGTGCGGCGCCTGACTTATTTAACACAAAATTACAGAAACATTGTACTTGTTAATGGGGTTTATTTTGGATTAATTACGATCTTTCCTCCGTCTAAACTAAACCCTACTTGATTAAGGAATTGGCTTGCCAAGGACATTGTATATTAATGTGTCGTACAGTTATTCCCATTTGCATTATCTTCTATGTTTTTGGAAATCTAGATATTAATGTGTCGTACACTACACATGTGATACTGTTGGTTCAAATTTCACGGAGACAAACGGGACTCTCTCTAGTTTTGTTTGAAATTTCATGGCTTAGACTCAGCCAAGTGTGCTTAATCAATTATTCTTACGGGTCAGATGAGAATTCAGATCGTGTCAAATCTACTCCTAACTCATCGATCATTTAAGTAGAGGAATTCATCTAAATTTGGATCCAAATCTAGGACTAGAAGGTGCACGAGGACCATAATCTACCTGTTGGTCCACTGTAACATTGGAAACTAGATTAATTATTGTGTTCACTGTTTGAAGAAAATGATTGTTATTTGCAGATGAACGTGCCAGCCCCACCTGAGACGGCTGATGTTTCGTGTCAGTCAGAGCACTAATTAGAAAAATCCCACGTTAAAAGTTACTATTCCCAAGTCGGAAATTACTGAAGAATGAGATGAAAATTGGAGTAAGCCACGCCATGGAGAGGGTATATTGTTCTTTTCATTTGTTGAAAAGTTAAAGCTGAAGGAACAGGATGTGACCTATCTCCATCAATCAGAGGGGTCAAGACCCTGAGGGATGAGCATATTCCAACTGTTATCTTAGCTAGACGTTCAGCCGGTCTGAATTTATCTTCGTGTCTACTCACGCAAACAGCTCCTTATGTGAAGAGTATGGCGTCGTTTGTATCATTGAATTAGGTTGGTGGGCTAGAAAATGCACACTTCCAAACAATTATTATGATTATTTTTGCTGGATCATTTATTGATCCACAGCAATTATTAGGAAAATAAAAAAAGGGAAGGTTTATCTGAAACGGGAAGAGCTAACTGCAAGGATGTGGACATGGGCATATTTAGAGTTAGAGACTTATAGATTGCCACAAATTGAACAAAGGAAAAGAGACAAAATAATAACAAATTATAATCACAAAACTTCCAGATGCAAGGGAACAGCACAGGTTACAGAACATAACAAGAAGCCAAATGTATCACAATGGACGCCATCAGAAACTTCCACTCAATCCGCATTAACAAAAATTTTTGATATCTTTCAGGGCCTGTACTGTCTTCCTCCTGAAAGCAATTCATTAGCCAATGCAATCTTAGCGAGGAGCAGGTCAATAGGGGAACTTAAAATTCAAGAACATTATGAAAATTTCCCCGTGTGTAAATCATAAAATATAACACACCATTTTAGAAGACATTAGTCTGTAAATCCTCCAGTTCAGGATCCACGAGTTTGGCTTCCTTTTCTGCTTCGGACCCGAAGATGGGAGCATCTAGCTCAGGAGGATTCTGTGATTTCATAAACATGTCAGTTACTGTAGGGCCTTTGCCAGCCAATCTACTTAACACTTTCTGCATCGCAAGCATCAATAAATATTACCATGCAGCGAACTAGTGCCCAATTGACACCTTTGAAGAATGGATGCCTCTTAACTTCCCTTGCTCCTTCCCGTGAAGCTAACCTGCTTTGGGGGTCTCTGTGTAGTAACCGGTACATAAGCTGCTTTGCATTGAAACTAACCTGCGCAAACATGGCAAGAATGTTAAAAAACCGAACAATGTCATATAAGATTCACAAGTAAAGCACAATGACCTTACAAAGAATAATTCAAAATAACATTCTTATGAACAGCATGCATTTTTTCAGGGATGGTCGTACCTGTGTACTGGATGGAAATCTAAGGTCTTTGTGAAGTATATTGGCAAATGTCTTTTGCCTTGTCTTTCCTCTGAAGGGTGTATATCCATATAGCATTTCATATAGAAGAATACCTGGAAGGAAATGAAACTAAGATACGATGTTGCCAACCCTCAAGTCAAATTAAAGATTTAAGAATAGTATAAATTACCAAGAGCCCACCAGTCCACTGCACTAGTATGTCCAGCTCCAGAAATAATTTCCTACAAGAATTTAAAGTGTCAGGTGAGAAAAATAAAATGAGAGAAAAACTGAGCTATATAAAAGATCTGTAAAAGCTTAGACATAAAGAATAAGGGGAAAAAAATAAAGTAAACTGAACACTGATATTGTGTTCAATATCAGAGGCGTATAGAGAATTAACTGGAGCTATGTACTCCTCAGTTCCAACAAACGAATTTGAAGCTCTCATGGGTTCAGCCATAAAGACTGGACCTTGCTGACGTTTGCGGTGCCTTTTCTTTTCGTTTGTACCAGGAAGCAAAAGCTGCAAAGCATGATATGTTTATATTCAGATGTTGTTGTTACTTTCATTTCTTTATTTTCAGAACAGGAAAGAAGACTCTAAACCAGAAACAGGAAAGTTGGCTCAGATACCTGTGGTCTGCATGATGTCAAGCATGAGAGATCAAAGTCGGTCAAGGACACATGACCATTGCTCTGAAGTAAAACATTCTCAGGTTTTAAATCCCTGTAAATGATCCCTTAAAAAGGAAAAGAAGAAGAGAGGCTTAGCAAGCAAAGAGCATAATGATATAGCAAATCGTACAATGCGATAAAGATGTAGTTTTCTAATTTCAGGAAAATAACTTTTCTGTGCAGAATCCTGTATTTCCTATATGCATCAGAAGTTTAGGTTAAGAAATCAGGAACAAGTCATGCAATTGTATTCGGAGAAGGTTTGTGAAACTTACAAAACCTACGAAACTGATTTTTAACAAAAGGATGGAACATTAAATTTATCTGTACCTTGATAGTGAAGGTACTCCAATGCAACAACTACCTCTGCAGCGTAGAACCTACATTGACCAAAAACCTGTGACTATAGTTCTTAAATCCTAATGATGCACTTACTAATATTCTGCATTCCAGTATCAGCTTTTACCTCACAGCATTTTCTTTCAGCACCTTCAATGGTTGTCGGTCCAAAAGCAGGAAAAGTTCTCCACCGGGGCAGTAATCAGTTATAAGACAAATATGGGTTTTTGTCTGAAAATATATGATAATAATAGAAATTGAAAAGCCCATTATGAGTATGTTATTGTTTCTTAGCTTATAAACTTTGAATCAAATAAAGAGCAAGCATGTAGAGTTCATATTGAAATTGCAGAAACTGCATTTCTATGGCAAATTAAAGTACCTGAAATGAAGCATACAATGCAGGAAGAAAAGGGTGGTCCAGCATGTCAAGAATTTCTCTCTCTGCACAAGCTCTATGTACCTGCATCAGAGAAACTAAGCTTTAGGTAGAGGAATTATAAGGTTTATATAGTATACAAATTTCCGAGATATATAACTAACAAGTGAAGTTGATCAGCAGGAAAGATCGGAGAGAGTTAGGCATTGCAACTCATCTCCAATACCTTATTGCGGTTGAGCATAACACCTTTATCCATAGCTTTCATTGCAAAGTGTAAGCCAGTGCCACACAGTTCTACCAAATGGACACTACCATACCATTTATAAGTTAGAGAAAAGTTGCAAGAAAGTGAACATTTGGAGTAAACAACGATCTAGCTCTTAAAGCAAGGGGAACCAAAGATAAAGATCAAATGGAAAAAGGAAATGAGCGTTCTCATATAATCGAGTAATTCTGAATTAAGCAGTATAAAGGGAAAATGGGAAAGACAAACCTGCCAGTGTCACCAGATCCCAGGGGTTTTATTGGCCTAAAATGTTTAAGACTTATTTGTTCTCCATCATCCACAATCTGCAAGGCAATAACAGAAGGATGAGATCATAATCATCCAATCTTTGAATTTTTTATGAAGTGATTATGGACGTCAATAAGTCAAAATCATCCAAACATGGGCCAAAATTGCACTTGAGAAGCAAAAACCTTGAGATTTATTAATGCCCAAGGACAAGTACACACCAACAGAAACATTTTTATGCAAAGAAACTTGCTAATGTAAGTTCAATTCTCATGAAGTGGCCCACATAAATGAGATTCTGCTGCAGACTAAACTTTGTCAAAATGTTTCAGAATATTCCGAGACAATTCTAATTTATCATTCCTGACATAAAAGAATAGTACCTTCTGAATTGCTTTCCAAGAGGGGCTATCCTTCCTGTGAGGCTTTGGACAAACAATCTTTGAATGATTTGCCCACAAATCTTCTGGTTTCTGCAGTGCAGATAGCAGTAATTTTCGTCAGGGTATGTGAAAAAAAGCTTTTACAAAGATATAGAATCGCTGTGAAAATTACCATATTCGCATCTGGAAGTTCTCGCACTGCTTCATCAACATTTTCTGCAGTTTGTTTCACCTGATAGTGGCCGTCAAGCAAAATCAATAAATAAATCCAACTTTGGAAAGTACCAACAGAACGCCACACACAAAGGTATGCATCAAATGTAATTCATTTTCATGGCTTGATCTTCATGGAAAAGGGAGAGAAGCGAGTATAGATACCAGTTTTTCACTTTCTTTTGCAGTTTGATCCGGAATGCTGTTGGTGCACGGCTCAACATGCTCACTCCCATCTAGTTGTACTCCAATAAAATACTGAACTTCTCCCTGTTATAGAAAGTTGAGTTTTGTAAAGAAAAATCTCTTCAATCTATCCTCTCCATGTTTATTCACAAGGTTTGAGTTGAGGGAACTATATAATCAAATTACAAGTTAATTTAGGCATCACTTATACCTTCTGATCACGCATAGGCTGAAGATGGAACAGATTCCAGAATTTCTTGCCTGCATATCAAGTAAGGATGGAAAACCAATAGAAGAGTAAAATCATTAAATCAATGTATGTTTAGTAAGTATTTGTAGAAATGTTTTTTTGAGCATGCCTTTAGATGCTCTGAGGCTCAGTCTACCAATGAAGACATACGCACATAACACTTCCTCCTAATGTCACTCAACTATGGACATAACGAGAAGTAAAAGTAATCATACCACTCTTTGAGTAGTTAATCAGTTGCACGGTAACGTCTGTCTGGTTATCAATAGCCTCTCTTATTTTCCTGACAGTAGCAGGATCAGTTTCAGGCCCTTGCAGAAATCTGCGAAACAAAATTTCCGTTAATGCGTTAGGGAAATCAGAATTATTCAAAATCATGATAGTAACTGATGATACCTGCAATTTCTTCCCAAGATTTCTTCACGGCTGTACTCTGTCAGCTCCAAGAAACTATCTGAGGCAAATATCTGAAAAAAAAAAGTTGCAGATATGAGTGAACTAACCATCTTTTATAAAACACCTGTAAAGAAACAGGACTGCAATGAAGTAGAAGACTATTCTTACAATGGGATTATCGGGTAGCCTTGGATCAGTAATTACAAAATTCTTCTCAATACGTTCAAGTGTGGTAGCTAGATCAATACCCTTTCTCATTTCCCTTTTCCTCACTTTATCATCAAGGCTATGAGGCCTGGAATCATCCTCACTATTGTCATCAAAGAAACTAACGTCGTCATCGTCGAAGCTCTCAGCAGCAGATTGAGTACTTTTCCTCATTAGACTGAAACATGAAAAGAAAATATATGTCAAGGAAGAGGCTTACGTCATGCCCGTCGTATATGCATAAAGTAGAATCTATACCCCATGAATGAAAGGCGACTAGATTTTCTTTGTTTCTTTTCTGGTAACTCACTGATACGCTCCATTGAACCATGAGAGTTTCGTCTATTTGGAGGCACAGCCTCCGAGTTTCGCCTTCCTTTAACCCCTTTGCCTTCCGTTTCTCCGTCACCTTTTGATTTTCTCATTAACGGACGATTCGAGGATTCACTATGTGCCCGAGGCCTCGTCACTGCCTCAACAAGTTCACCCACTGAAGTTGTGGCCATTTCCTTTTGGCGTGCTGTAGAAGTAACATCATTTGTATACCTCAGTTGAAGACGTCGAAGGGTTTTATCTTATGATTACATACAACAAGCCTCACTCCATTTAATTATAATAAATTAATAGCATCAATGTAGGTTGCTACTAAGTTTCTACGTAAGTTTGTAGGGATAGATGGATACCATCGTATCGGATCAAAGATTCAGGCAGTCCGTTGGGGCGTAGCATCTTATCCTTGGACCCCTCAGTGAACTTGCTAACTTCCACTTGCATTCTGCCACGTTATCAGGCAGGGAAAAAAACAACTTTGAAACATGATAAAAGCTGAGACCTTTAGTACAATAATTAGGTTTCTATTAGATCTCATTGATTTGATCATGTACTATAATTGTAAGCCCATGTGCTTTATGGCCATACTTTCGAATATGGGATAAGAAATCCCGAAGCTTTTTCACTAACTTCATTATGTTTGGACTTTGGAGTACTACTTCTATAAATTTGGATCACAAATTATGAATTAATCATGTTTCTCAAAATTGGCCTTCCAAATCTAATCTAACTAATATCTATAGAAAATAACATGAATAAATATATAGAACAGTTGCAGAAGCTGTAATTTTCTAGTGTAATATGAGGAAACTAACCCGATAAATTTGAGGACTTTGCCAGTTTCATCCTTGATAGGAGCAATAGTGAGAAGGTTCCAAAAAGGATTGCCATCTTTCTTGTAATTCAGCAATCTCCCACAGTAACTATTGCCTTCCTGTAAAGCCTCTCTAATTTTGGCTACGTCTTCTGGGTCTGTGTCAGCACCTTGTAAGAACCGACTACAAGCCACAAAAATATAACTGCTCTTCACTCACTTTGAATTTAAGGTTAAAACAGGTTAAAACACAACAGACAATTTTAATGTAACAAGCATAAACATTACCAGTTCCTGCCTATGACCTCTTTTGAGGTGTACCCTGTCATCTTAAAGAAACCAGCGCTTGCGTACATTATGGGATAGTCAGGTTTTGTAGCATCTGACACTACGAATGTTTGTTGGAACGAGGATAATGCGTGTTTAATGTCTTCGGATACTCTTGGAATTCCTCCTTTTTCTTTTCCTCCGTCGTCAGAAACATCACCGGAGCTTCTAACGGAGGTGTTGGAGTTTCTTCTTGACGACGAACTTGGCTTTGAATTATTGTTTGACTCTTCGCCACCTGAAGTTCTGACAGTAACCCGTTCAGGTTTGCCCGTTTGATCGTCGGTTTTTAGCACCAGGCCCCACTCGGCAGCTCTTTTCGCTGCCACGCCAGCTTCTCCGGCCAGCTTTGGACTTCTGTCTCGGCCACCGTCGCTGAAGTTTTGGGATTCCGATGGTGGAGGTTGCGTAGGTTCCTTGAAGGCCATCCATGAAGGGATGAGTGATTCTTCACTCCGACCGGGTTTGGTAGAGACCTTGGGTGGCTCTGGTTCTGGGTCGTCCTGTGGTTCAACCCAGTTTTGCCAAGTGGGGCTCGTGCGAAATGCTGGATTGGTTGGTCGGGTGGAGTAAGTGGAGGGATTGAACACTTCTAGTGAGCCACGAGCGTCTCTGGGTAGGGCGGGCATGACTGTCGATTGCTTCGACGTCTTGTCGGTTGGGTCCATCGCTGCACTAGGAGTAGCAACCAACCATATATTTTATATTCATATACATAAAAGATTTAAGGATTGGTATAGTAAAAGAGGATAAAGATTAGCAAATGGTTATGCCCATGAAATAGCCTAGACATAACATATCTAAAATAGGTGATATTTTAGGAACTCTAGTCTAGTGAGGGTAGTTTTTTTTTTTTCAACACCGGAGATGTTCTGGGCAGGCTCAAACTTGTCGCTGGTAATTCTCGCTCGTGCCTATATGAGATTTTAAGGGGCAGCTTAACGCTACCATCAAGTATTTAACGCTATCGTATTCAAAAGCCCTATCCTTACTTAAGCGAAGATCAGCCTCGTACCGCCGAAATTCAGCGCTCGGTGGTCCAGTAGTAGTTTGGGATTGTCAAAAGGATCAAAACCTCTGGGTAGTTCGCTAATTAATGCTGACCACACAAACACAGAGTTCCCTTCACTGCACCGTGGGAGTAGGTAAATGACAAAGAAATGACATACAAGAACAAAAAGGTCTCAATTTCTGTGAAGTATAGGAACTTTGGGGAAAAAAAAGTCAATATAATTAAGATAAAGCGTGCACTGTTAATCTGTTTACAGGAGTAACTGTCTAATCAGGTGATAGAACACTAAATCGCCAGCTGTAGTTAATTAACTGTAAGGCCTGGACTTAAGACAAACTTAGTACGTAGAATATCACCAAACCGCACAATTTAATAGGTGGATAAAATGTGAGACTAAGTATAAATTAATGAATGAGTACCTTGAAAGTGAAGATGAATACTGTTGATTCAGAGTTCCTCTATTTTATCTTGAAGATTATCCGAGAAAAACAAAGCTGAAGTCGAAGAGCTATACAACATAAGAGAAAGAACTAACGACGAGGAGATAGACGAAGAGAAAGGACTTTAAAAGGAAGAATGATTGCGGAGAAGGGTTTGGCATCCCATCCCTCAACAGCTAAATTTCACATGGCATTTTTTTTCTCGCATCCCTGTGCCATAATGAAGCTAATATTGGAAATGTTTGTAAGAAAAAGCGATATGTTTTGTTATCTTTTTGTAGGTATGACCACAATCATAGCAGCTCACAGATATCTCTGGCGACAAAAAAAGTAGTACCAATGGGTTGGCAACAACAAAAGAAAAGATGCAAAAAAACAGGGAGAAGTGTACGTGATGTGTTATTGCAAGTTGGGGTGTGGAGGCTCTACCGACCAAGGCCTTGCGGTGACAATGCTCCTCGTGTCTTCGTGTCTCGGTAGTGGCAAAAATCTTCCTGATGATAAAAAGAAAAGTACGTTTAATTTCGCTCTTATTGACTTGCATGCCAAAGGAATGTAATTTGTTGTACAATTAAAATATTTTGTATCATTAAACCAGACTGGACTATAGACAATCCACATCTTAACGAGGGTTTGTTACCTTTTCTGTTTCTTTTTATAAGAGAAAATAGAAGAAAATGAATCGAAGTATTATACGAATATGATATTTTTTTAATAATACTATCATTATTGCACTAAGAATATCTTCGTGTAGGATACGGTGAGGAAAAATAAATTGATGCCAGTCAGGGGAGACATGTCATGTGAGATGTTAACTTGGCATGCTTTAAGTCATTGAATCCAAAAAGGTCCTCATCCAAATTTCTAGGAAGAAGAGTATCCAGTATGCACGTACATGGTAGAAACTAAAAGCATATATATATATATACATATACTAGCACTTGGCCTCTCAACAGAAATTATATCGCAGATGACTTTGGAACTGGAGCTCCCCTTTCTACCAAGAGTCACAGAATATCTCTCTCTATTTTGGTACGTGACTAATTTATTAACTACATTATTATGCATCCCTAAAATCCGAGGATTTCGAATAAGCATAATAAAATTTTTTGATTGTTTTATTTTTATGAGAACATGTAAAATATACATTTTAATCAAGTACCAAAGTACTTTCAGACTTTATAAACAATCGAATATGAACTTATAGGGAAAAAAATATTACTAGTCTAATGTAATAAAAATGATATTTTGGATGAATTGGTCAGTAGATAAGTTCCTGCAATTTTCCATTACTTATTTTGTAACTATAAATGGGACTTCATGGATGAATTGCAGTAGACATCAGTGAGTGAGTGGGATTCCAATAGGATACATAGGAAGCCCACAGGCACAGAATCACGTGAAGAGCTTTCAGGCGATCATCTTATCTGTTCACGGTACAGATCTGACAACCCCTTTTGGGTCAAGTCCCTGTCCCTCTCTTTACATTGTAGGTAGAAGTGAGCAAAAGTAGATTGGAAACCTAGTGGTCCCTTTGGCTTACTTGTCTTGCCTGAACTCACATCTCCGGATCCTGTACAGTTCTGCATTGATTCAGGTAGAGCCTGGACTACTAAAACTTGAGTTTTAGGACCTGGTACTTTTACACTGTCGAAGACATTCATGAATCCTGCCTGACATATATAGGAGTTACAGTTAACCCATTTGTAGTGTCTTATTGGATTTGTGTAAATTCTAGTAATTGATTGTTAATGCATTAAATTTCAGTGTTGATATGTGAAATAATTTTCAGACTTGCCACTTGGTTATCTAAAATGATTATAATGGAAACGAGTGATGAATAAGAATATGGTTCGAGGCTGCTCAGGATATGAGAAAGGTAAATGATAAAATATGAATTGGAAGTCAGTCATAAAACCAATATAGTGCCGATACTACTTTATAGCTAACAACCAGTCTTCCACCGTAAATTTGATGAATAATAGATAATATCGAAAAGTCAGATAGCGATGTGACATATGCCACCTGCCATGGCCTTGTAATAACATGGTTAAAACCCAAAGTTCATTCTGGTTATCGGCCCTACCTTTTCACCAATGGAAGAAGCTGCTGCAAAAGATAGGCCTTTTTTTCAATTGATTTCTTCTTTCATGGTCCAAGTTGATTTTGACTAGACAACATGGATAGGTTATTTTGGCCAACATGGCAATTCTTGTCACCTACAGGTCTTTTTTTTTTTTTTTCCTTACACAGAATAGAAAGCTACAAAAAGAAACTAAACGCCTTCCACTTTAATCAGCACACTCCACTACCCTAGAGTTATGGGTGAAGCGCTCCCTTTATCTCGTAATGTAAAAGATTTATAATGGTCAGCGGAAGCTCCCGAAGGAGATGCAATCTTAGGCTAGCAGAGTAAGCTTGAGCAACCAACCAATCGGCGCAATAGTTACCTTCAGAATAGATATACTGAATTTGTACCTTCCACGTTTAGCGAATTAACCTGCGAATACCTGCCACTAAAGAAAGATTGGTAAGCATAAGAGGATTTGAAGAGGAAAGAATGTTATAACCTCCAACGAGTCTATTTCAACGACCACTCGGCGATATCGCAGGTCTCATACCAGGGTTAGCTCTAAGTGTACTAAACTTTAAATGTCAAAGGCGAATCCTCATGTACAGGTCATTAGAATAGAGAACTAAACTTTAAATGTCAGCTATAATGGAGGGCTAAAACTTGCTGTTAGAAGGTAGAGAGCATATCAACCGTTTTCCTGCTTCCGTGTTCCCCCAAAAAAAAACACTCTATTTGTATGAGATTCTGTTTAGAAATTTTCAGTTTGACACACTCGACATCATGTAGATCTTCACTATAAACTACATGTTTATGTGTATCTGATACATGGTAAGTCTCTTATGCTCGTGAATATTAATTGAGATTTTAACAACATTCTTTCCCATCTTCTTCTTCTTTTTAGAATGGAAGTAAATCATTCATTTTACCCTTTATTATCTTTTTTTATTCTTTTTTAATTTAATCCATCCCATTTGAACTTTTATTAGTTTGAGCATTGGAATGTAATACCAAAATATGAAGATTAATTTGACTTTTAACTCCTTCAAAACCATTTATTCTTTTCACATTAGACTGAAAAAAACAAAGTCATCATTTCCTAAAAAATAATAATAAATTTATATCTAAACAATTTATCTTCTTGGTTTGGCAGTAAAAATATTCATTAAGAGAGGAGAAAAATATCTTAATATCTAAGGTAAAAAAATATAAACTTCCCTTGTAATTAAATTTTTTTTACAAAAACTCTTATCTTTAAAATTCTAAAAAAAAAATACTCCTTTTAGTTTTAAAATTTTCAGAAAAACTCCTTTTAAAATTTGGATAAAAAATAACAATGAACCCATATAATATAAATATCAAGTATGGACTAATCAAATACTATTTATATGAAGATTCAACTAATTTTTTAAATTGGAGCCAAACTAATTAAATCCAAGTCAAACTTACAATTATATTAAATTATTAATTTAAGCTAAATTTAATTCATTTAATTCATATTTAAAAGTTGAGTAAGTTATCATATTAATAACATTTTATTAGTACATCTTTGTGATCATATTAATTACATAAGTTTTGTCTCTCTTTTTTTATGAAAGTAAAAGAGAAGATTTTTTTCCTAAAAATTAAAAACTAAAATAGGTTCTATAAAAAATTTAAAGATTAAGAGGTCGTTTTTTGAAGTTTCTTAAAATTAGTAGAGATTTATGTCTTTTATTTTAATACTTATATGTTCAACAAACTACCCAATGGTTACAACAGTTAATCTAAAACAAAAACAAATATCAAATATCAGTTTAATTTATTTCAATTTGTTTATAATATTGCTATCTTTATTTGACTTCCACATATATATACATTCTTGATTTGGGTGTAAAAATTGGAATTTGATAACTTGCATTTTGTCATGTTAAATTCTTTATGTTTCATGTTCTTTTGATAGACTTTTGTGATGTTTTGCTTGTATTTTCACGGTAATTTGTGTCTTTTATTTTCTAGGTGATGAAATATAAAATGACGCAATTTGGAGCGAAATTGGTAAATCCGGAACTGAAGATTTCAACATGACTATGTTGAAGGCAACACAGTGCTGGACTACCTGCAAATTTACCTTGAGATTTGGGCCTTAATAACAGCCCTCTTTGTTGACTAAGTCAAGAGTTTTATTTTGACATGTAAGT
>JAOTAX010000008.1:4131786-4147214 GCA_025629825.1 Erythroxylum guanchezii
ATTGGTCTCTGTGGTTCGACCCTATTCACCACTTTACTCGCTTAAGTGTTCTAGAGTAGGAATTTATTTTTGCTGGTCTGACACGCCATCAGAATTGATTATAAAATTTATTCAATTTTACAACCCTAGCCTAAACGTTATATGAAAACAGTTGGATGGCAGAAGAATTGTATTCATCAGTTTGCAAAATACAAGAGTTAATATACAATTGTACACGAAATCTAACTCTATCTTACAGCTAAGGATATTAAATTTAAACTTCCTATTTTGTAGCTAATAAATGCCAAGAATCAATCCTTAATCAGAGCAACCATATTGGCAAGGTCAATATGGTTGAGCAATACACGTGCATGTTTATCACCTACATGCCCCCCTCAAGCTTGGTAGTTGAAACAACACTAAGCTTGGATAGATTATGAATGGACAATGATTTTGGCAGCGGTTTGGTGAGTGTATCAGCGAGCTGGTCACAAGCAATAACATGAACCACACTAAGCTGTTGTTGCAAGACCTTGTTACGAACGTAGTGAAAGTCAACAGTAGCGTGCAGCGTGCTTCATTCGAGTGTGAATTGCGGGATTGTGACTCAAGTATAACACACCAACATTATCACAGAGGACTGTAGGAGGCCGAGGAAGAGTTATACGCAGCTCATGAAGCAGGTTTTGCACCCAAACTACCTCAGAGACAGCATTCGCAACAGCTTTGAACTCAGCTTCAGTCTAAGAGCGCGCTACCGTTTGCTGTTTTTTGGACGTCCAACCTATCAGATTGTTGTCAAAGAAGAGAATATGTTCGGAGGTAGAGTGTCTGTCATCTATGTCTCCGGCCCAATCAACATCGGAATACATGGACAAGGTGCGATTACACTCCTTTTGCAGATGCAAGCCGTAGTGACAGGTACCGTGAAGATGTCGTAGCACTCGTTTAAGTGCTTTCCAATGCAACTCAATCGGCGAATGCATGAACTGTGACAACTTATTAACAGAGTAACTAATGTCCGGCCGTGTGAGTGAGAGGTATTGCAATTTGCCGAGCACTTGGCGAAACTGTGTAGCATCACAAGCGACCGAACCATCAACCAATTTCAAGGAAGAGGAGTTGCTCATAGGTGTGGCAGCAGCGTTGCACTCATGCATATTCTCTGCTTGCAGTAAATCATTAATATAACCAGTTTGGGACAAGGAGATGCCATGAGATGTTCGAACAACTTCGATGCCGAGAAAGTAATGCAGACTACCCAAGTCTTTAATCGAGAAGCGCTGTGTAAGAGAAGCAATGATCCTAGTGACAGCCGAGTCATTGTTCCCTGTCATAATTATGTCATCGACATAAACAAGAACAATAAGGTGAACAGGTCCAAAGTGCATAATAAACAGAGAGGGATCCGATTTCGATTTCATAAAACCAAAAGAGAACAGATGTTGAGTAAGAGCCATATACCAAGCCAAAGGAGCCTGTTTCAGTCCATAGATCGCTTTTCGGAGCCGACAGACATAATCGGCTTTGTCTGAGCATTCGTAGTCAGGCGGTTGAGCCATATATACCTCCTCGTGCAGCTCGCCTTGTAAAAATGCATTATTCACATCTAGTTGCCGAAGGACCCAATTTTGATTTACTGCTATCGACAGAACCAAACGTATAGTTGTCGGCTTGATCACTGGACTGAAGGTAGAGTGATAGTCAATGCCAGGGCGTTGAATGAACCCTTTCGCAACCAGCCTGGCCTTGTATCTGTCAATGGAGCCATCCAGTTTCCGTTTTATCCTGAAAAGCCATTTACAAGCCACAACATTTTTGGTTGGATCACGAGGAACCAGAACCCAAGTATTAGTTTTTATTAAAACATCGTACTCAGCCTTCATGGCATCACGCCATTCTTGGTATTTCATGGCCTGCTTAACCGTGGAGGGTATGACAGAGGGTGCAGCAGTGGCCAGGTAGTTGTGTTTGATTTTTGGCTTGTATATGTTGTTTTGTGATCGTGTTACTGGTCGACGATGGGCATCTTGGACAGGTAGTGTGGGTGGGATAGGCTCTGTAATAGTTGGTTGGGTCGTCAAAGGCTGTGAGGGTTGTGAGAGATGTGTCGTTGGGCTTTTAGGGGCTGTCGGGTTGCTTTGCAGTACAGGGGAGGAGGGGGTTGTTCGGTCGAGTGAATGGTTGAGAGGTGTACCTGAGACCATGCTCGGAGCCGATGCTGCAGTGTTGGAGTCGACGGTCTGTACGGAGGTTTGCGGCTGAGGGGAGGAGTTCTGTATTGGAGGCGGTAAGTCAAGATTAGGTGGTGGCGGACTTGGTGGTAGCAGACGTGGGGGGTTGACCGGGAGCATATCCCACTTGAATGTGTGAGTTCGAGGCTGCAAGTGTTGGAACTTGGACTAGTAAGGGAATTCATTTTTGAAAAAGGTAACGTCACGGGAGAGATATATTTTATGTTGTATCGGGTCATAGCATTGATGACAATGATGGGTAAGTGACAAACCAAGATAGACACAAGGCTGGGATTTCGGTTCAAGTTTATTGGAGGCATAAGGTTTAAGCCACGGATAGCATAGGCACCCAAAGGTTTTCAAGGTGGCTAAGGTCGGGGATTTGGTGAGTAGCATCTCATATGGGGATTTGTTATCAAGTAAGGCGGTAGGCATTCGGTTAATCAGGTAAACGGCATAGTGACAGGCAAAGGACCAAAGACTCGGTGGTAAACTTGCAGCATGAAGGAGTGTTTTAGCCGTCTCAACAATGTGCCGATGACGACGTTCGACAGTGGCTACTCTTTGAGGTGTGTATGGTGGGGTAATTAGGTGTTCAATGCCATTTAGTTTAAGGTAAGTGTCAAGAGTTTTGAATTCTGTCCCACCATCAGTGTAAAAAGAGAGAATTTTGTGACCAAAGTGTTTTTCCAATAATGGGTGAAGATATTGGAAATTTTAATGAACTTCATTTTTTTGTTTGAGGGTGTATATCCACATGTACTTGGTTAATTGATCAACAAAGACACAATAATAGAGTTTTTGGTCAATGGAAACAATGGGTGAAGGTCCCCATAAGTCACTGAAAATCGTTTGCAATGGTTTGGTACTCGACAAATTAAATTCGTGAAAAGGTAAACGATGAGCTTTATTGCATTGACAAGAATTACAGGATGTAAATTTATCACGATGAGAGACTGGTAAGGAATATTTGCTGCAAATTAAATTTAGAACTCTAGAGTGGGGATGTCCTAAGCGGTGACGCCATGTAAAAAGGGAGGTTGTTTTGTGGACGGAATATGCTGAGGGGTGGGTCGGTTTCGGTTTCGGCCATTCATACAAACCATCCTTACTCCAACCTTGCACCAACGGCGTCCTCGTGCGGATATCCTTCAGACAAAACAGAGATGGAAAAAATCAATAGAAGTTTGATTATCTCGACAGAATTGAGAGACAGAAATAAGGTTTCGTTTAATGGCAGGAGCACAAAGTGTATCAGACAGTTTGAAAGAAGTGTCGGATGCATGTAAATGAGTAGTATCATAATGTGTAATCGAGATTTTCATACCATTACCCACTATTATACCATTAGATCCGATATATTCAGGCATGTTGTGTGGCTCAGATGTGATGTGATGCGAAGCACCGGAGTCAACAATCCATTGATTGGTCGCAGTCGGATGGCCCATCGCATAATTGGCTTTTGCTTCAAAGTGATTGTGGGAACGAGACCGACATACATTAGCTTCATGGCCTGATTTTTGGCAGAGTTGACACGTAACAGGATCACGGTGATTGCTGCCTTCTCGCCGAGTATTGTTCCGATGGTTACCGCGCCACTGTTGATTGGAAGTGTCAGCACAATCATTGGAGCGCCAAGGCTGATTAGCTCGACGATTGGATCTGAAATTGGAGCTGTTTGGAGCCTGATTTCGAGTGGCAATAGCAGCCATGATAGGAGGGGCCGCCTTCTTTGCTTCTTCATGCTGAATGAAGACTTCGTGATTAAGGAGTTTGTCGTACAAGTCCTCATAGGAGATTGATGTGTCTCGGGCGCGGATAGCAGCAGATATCTCACGATATTCAGTCCCAAGTCCTCTCAAAATTTGGACAACCAATTCCTCGTCGGCTAGCGAAGCGCCTGCTTGAGCAAGCTCATCGGCCAAGGCTTTGATTCGATGGAGATAGTCAGTCATAGGTTGGGTTTCTTTGTTTAGGCGGGCAAGTTGATCACGGAGGCTGAATATCCGTGACTAGGATTTGTTGGCATAAGTGGTATGGAGAGATTTCCAGGCTTGGGATGCCGATCTGGCATTGGCAATGGTTGGGGCAATAGTAGGGTCTACGGAAGCCATGAGGGCATTCTGAATGAGCTGATCTTGGCTGAACCAGAGATTGTAGGCCGTGTTTGGCTGAGGGGGTGTGCCGGTGGTGGCAGGAGGAGCCTTTTTCGAGCCATCAAGGTGGCCGAACAGATCATGGCCGTGCATGAGCATCGACACTTGAGCTTTCCAAGTGGAGAAATTGTTACTGCTAAGCAATTTGATGGGTAATTGGGACGCTGGATTGAATTGCACAATTGATGTGGTGGTGGTGGTGTTGTCAGAATCGACAGTATTTGCGGTGGTAGAGCTGGCCATGGCGAGAAGGGGTGGAGAGGAACAAAAATTTGGATCAAACTCGTTTGAGTGTAAGGGCTCTGATACCATATGAAAGCAGTTGAATGGCAGAAGAATTGTATTCATCAGTTTGCAAAATACAAGAGTTAATATACAATTGTACACAAAATCTAACTCTATCTTATAGCTAATAATAAATGCCAAGAATCAATCCTTAATCAGAGCAATCATATTGGCAAGGTCAATATGGTTGAGCAATACCCATGCATGTGTATCACCTACACGTTACAAATTATTGCTAAAATACTTTAACTTTCAATTTTAAGAAAAATAACTTGATGTATAAATTAATGTGAATGACTTGGCTAGTCATGTCAAATTAGTTTTTTTTTGCTAAGTGATTGTCGTATATTGTATTTCTGTAACATATATATTTTATTATTTAATAAATTAAAAATATCATATATAATGTTATTATTATGAAGTAAAATATATGGAGTATATAATTATTTTGAGATTTTTGATATTTTTAAGTTATTAAATAATAAAATTTATGCAAGACATATATACAATAAGTAGAAGATACGTGGCAAAAATATTAATATCGTGGCGAGTTACTTTATCTATATTAACAGAGAACTTAATGTTAGATTATTTTTGCTAACAATTGAAAATTATATTATTTTAACACTACTTTTTAAAGAACAAGTTAATATTATAAGATTAAATTAAGTTTGTAATGTTTTTATAATTAATATATATGTGGATGTGTGGAAAAATTTAAGTACCTAAACAAGCATATGCAAATAAATTAGGATGATATTTTTATGACAGAATTATATATATACAGCAACCTCATTTTATACTCCTTATTTTTTAATTTGAAACATTGGTTAATATGAGAATTGTTGATTAGTAATGGTAAATTAAGGTAAACATCTATATTTTAGAATATTTTGTGCTTTTGTTATTATTATTGTTATTTTCATTAACGAATAGCAATAGTATATGTCAAAAAACGAATGACATGAAAAAAAATTAATTAGGTTTTTTATATAAAATTTTAACGTAAATAATTTATTATATTTATATTACAGTATAATAATATTTAGTTTATATTTATATGTTATTACTAAATGAATAATGTATTAATTAGTTTAATGTGATAGTCTTTATTAAAAATGTAAATAATAATAATAATAATAATAATAATTATTATTATTATTATTATTATTATTATTATTATTATTATTATTATTTCATATTGTGTAAAAAATAAAAAATATTTTATTTATTTTATCATTAACTAAAATTATAAAAGTATAACAAAGTAAAAAATTATAAAAGTATGAAGTATAAATAATTAATAATGTAACTATTTTTTTTTTTTTTGCTTAAAGCTAATACTAAATCTAGCGAATCGATTACAAAATTCATTATTAGCATTGAGTCTAATGCTAAATTATTAGTATTATACTAATTTTTAATACCAATTTTAGTATCATATACTATTAATATCGGTTAAAAAATAAATACGATCTAAGATATTATTTAATACTTAAGCACTATTTATGTTTTTATAACTGTTTAATGTGTTTATTGTGAGACTATCAAATAAACATGAAGAATATGAAAAAAAAAACTAATTTAAGTGTTGTTTTATGAACTTTCAAATAAATATAAAGAATATTTAAAAAATCTAATTATCGATAATATAATTGTTAATACACTCAATTTCATTTACCAATCTAAAAGCCAACACCGGCAATTCGCTGCCACTGAACGAAATCAATTCTAAAGTCAACTGAAAAAAGATCATAAGCACTAAGTTTTGCAGCTAAAATGAGCGAGAGTCTGGAGAGAGAGCTTTGCCATTTACATCACAGTATAACCCCCTTTTTTTCTATTTTAATCCTTAACTTCTTTCAATTTTTATTTTTAACCCGATAATATATACATTTGTAGTGACTATATTATTCGGTATCAAACGATACTAGACTTCAAAATAATATTATATATTTTTGTACCATGTTCTATCAGTACGACATATACGATACAATACAAAACAAATAGCTTTCTTCTAATGGATTGATATGAGTGACATATGACTATAAAAAAAAATTGGTAGCAGCACCAAATTGACAAATTGATTGAAATTAAAAAACCGTAAGGACTAGTAGTTTCGCAAACTTTGCAATTTTGCCACGATCGTCTCTAGCACAAATAAAAACAAAAGTAATTAAAAGCAAAATAACAAAAACACCATGAATTTGATAGTGCAGTTCGACACACTTTGCTTACATCTATGGGGCCCTTACCCAGCTTAATATTTTCACCGAAGTACAATAGATTTGCCCAAGGCTTTACTGAGCCGACACCACTCAACCCTTAACACTATCTCTTAACCTCACTTCTCGTGAAAGAATTTCATATCCAATAGTACGACCACTTCATACTAATATCAACAAAGAATTTTCTCAAACAATGTTTAATGATAATATTATGAAACAAACAACTCAAGTGAATAAAATAACTAGAAACAAAACGAAAATACTTAAGATAAAGAAAAACATCTTTTTGATAAATTCAACTCCTTTCAAGACCGATTTGAAAGTTGTTCATCAATTAAATTGTTGTAGTTACCAGCTGGGATTTTTCTGCCTTACTTTCAACCTTGAATCATCAAGGGCGGCCAACAAATACAACAGAGATTGATGTTGAAGAATTGAAGAGCAATGTTCAGAGCAACCAGAAAAACATCAACAATAACAGCCCCAAAACAAAAACACAACATTTACCCAAGATGTTCTTTTCTTTTTGCAACCAATAACAGTAACTTACGATAAAGTACAGCCCTCACACAGACAACCTTGAGTTACGCAAGAAACCCAGCTCAAACACACGTTTTCGGTAATAGACAAAAACTATAGGCTTGAGAGAAAAACAAATCAGCTGCATCGCCACAAAAAACACTAAAGATTGCCGTCAATTAACACCCTAAACACACTCACGGCAAAGACACAAAATCCATACATAAAAAGTCTTTTTCAACTCTCTGAATCTTTATACTTCTTGTCAAAATACACATTAATTAAAGATAGGATTATATCACAATTAGAAGATTATCACCAATAGCTTTTTGAATCCAAGTTTTGAATCTAAGTCATTATCCAATCAATATCTTATATTCTCAATTAATAAGTAAGATTTCAAAACTAAATAAAAAGATATATATACTATATATGCTAATAGAAATAAAAAAATAATAGTAATAACAATGAATTTTGTAAATCAAGACAAAAAATTGATCAATTTTAAAAGAGTATCTTAAAGGTGAGTGTAGTAGACTGATATGATAAACATAATTAATATAATATAAAATTAATTCATTGACTTTTAATTTATTGTTAATAAAAAATTAATAAATTAATTATTACTAGTAAAATTCAGTCAATTAATTTTATTAATTTTTAAAAAAATTAACTATAAATAAAATATAATAAATCAATTGTCTTTTTAAAATAATCATCTTCCTCATTAATATTATTAGATATAGAAATTTTAAAATCTAAAATTATTGTCATATGATAATAAATATGATATATTTTTTATTGTTAAAAATTGATAAATTCATATTTATTAATTATTATCAAGATAATTTAACTAAAAACATTATATTAATAAATAATATTAAATTAAATACGTTTAGCCCACATTTGCTAGTCTCATTTATCTCTACATAATGTGGTTGTTCATGTGCAAAAAAATTATTATATATATGGTTCGTCATTAATGGAGAAGAGAAATTTGAGTAAACATGAGATTTTTTAAAAAGAAATTTTGAATCATGAAGAATATTGGTGAAAGGAGGAAAACTAAAAAGAAAGTTTATTTGAATTACCCTTTATAGGAGAAAATTAGGTAGCTAGCATGTACATTCTATCATGCATCCACACATAAAAGGTGGCCTAAATAGATTATGATGATATTTTATGACAGTGCTCTATATCTCGCAACCTCTTTTTTTAAATTTGAAATTAATGTAGGTTGAGAAGAGTTAGATAGAATAGTTGATTAGTAATGGTAAATTAAGGCAAATCGGTTTGGTAAAGTTTACCACATTATGTGTTAATATGTATATACATTATTCCGAATTAGCTCATTAATTAATTGCAAATTAGTCTGTCAAGTGTTGTCTAGGGCCAGGTAGTACATTTGTCTTGGTTAATAGTGAGAAACAGGCGCATTTAAGTTCCGTCATCCATAATTAAAAATCTAACAACGAAAGATTGCAAACATTCTTTTATCTCTGTTTCTTCCTCTAGATCCGAATTAGTCTCACCATTTCCTCCACCTCTTTGGATCGTAGATAAGGAACAAGGAAAACAAAAGGAAATTAACATCCACACCATTACCATTCATGTCATGACAAGAAAAGGCTCCAATTAAGATCACCAACAACACCCTGACGATCTTTTACAGGCAAGGCGAACATGTCTGACACTCTTCAACTTTGTTCCAGAAATGCACTACTTTTCTTCTTCCTCATCATTGTCATGCTTTACCTTGTTTATTCTTCCCACTTCATCTAAAGCAATGATCACCCGTGTCCCTATGCCCGAAGAACACCTCCAGTTCGTCACCAACCTTTCCTCAACATTCTATGCAAATGAAGAGAATGAACAACCATACTTCACAACCCAACACGACCCTCCTGAGGGAATCAGACAACATCAGTAGCGAGCTGAAGCACATGGTTTTTGGGATAGCTGCTTCAGCGGATTTGTGGGAAAAGAGAAAGGAGTATGTAAAAGTATGGTGGAGACCTAGGGAGACAAGGGGAATAATTTGGATGGATAGAAGGGTAAGGATTAGAAACAATGAACAGTTGCCTCAGATTAGGGTTTCTGCAGACACGTCGAGGTTTATGTACTCGAACCGGCAAGGTGACAGGTCCGCGTTGACGATTTCAAGGGTGGTCTCAGAGACACTGAAGCTGGGATTGAAGGACGTGAAGTTGTTTGTGATGGGAGATGATGATACAGTGTTTATTGTGGATAATGTGGTGAGAATACTGTCTAAATACGATCACAGTCAGTTCTATTATGTGGGGAGTGTTGGAAAAGAAGAGCGAAAATGTAAGATTTGTGAGACTAGAAGAAAGAGAGAGTGAACTGAAACTTTTTCTTATTCAGCTTAAAAACGACAGACTCCAGTACAACGTTTAAATAACCTTAAGAATAATAACAAAGTTGAAAAACAGGACTCAATCCCACGATCTGCTAAACTACCTAGCTACCGTTACTAACCACTAACACAATAATAACTAGGACCCACTAAATAAATGTGCTCCAATAAAGTAGCGCTAACTTTTGAATCAGTCAACTATATTTATTCAACAGGGAGCTCATCAGAGAGTCACCTTCAGAAGATATACTTCTCTTATTCAAAGGTGTATGGAGGAGGTGGATTTGCTATAAACTATCCATTGGCAAAAGAGTTGGCGAAAATGCAAGATAGGTGCATTCAGAAATGTCCAGGATTGTATGGTAGCGATGATAGAGTGCAGGCTTGCATGGCTGAGCTTGGGGTGCCACTCTCCAGAGAACGTGGGTTCCATCAGGTATACATATTGACTTTAGTGGCCCTTACATGCTATTATGGAAAACTAATGTGAAATCTTAGTAGATTCTCAATTTAAGAGCTTAATTTCTCAACATACTTGACAACCAAAGTGAATAATTCTAGTCGCTGTTTCTTCATACTGTAATGCCGGAGGGCAAGAGTTCATAGCCAAAAGGGACAATGCTTTAATAAAAAGAGTACTTGAGATAGGTAAAGCTTAAGCTTTAGACAATGGAGGTGAATTTAAATAACGACTAACGATATATAGTTTATGGTGCTTATGCAGTACGACGTTTAGGGAGATCTTTTGGGCCTATTGTCAGCTCATCCGGTGACTCCTCTAGCATCTCTTCACCATCTGGATGTAGTGCAGCGCCAGCCAATATTCCCACGAATGACTCAAGTTAGAGCCCTCCAACATTTGTTCAAGTCTGCGAAGTTGGACTCGGCAAGCACGATGCAACAGTCCATCTGCTATGACACCAGAAGATCTTGGTCCATATCTGTGTCATGGGGCTTTGTTGTTCAAATCTGGAGAGGGGTGATCTCTCCTAGATAACTTGAAATGCCTTCAAGAACCTTTCTTAATTGATATAAAAGAGCAGTGACACCGCATATGCATTCAACAGAAGACCTGTCACCAAGCATACATGTTCCAAACCCTTCATCTTTTACATGTACAATAATAGATATGATGAAGCAAAGAAGCGAACTATTGGAATATAACATCGTCACAATTCTGCTTCCCCTGTTTGCCGTTGGAATATGGAATCGCCAGAAAAAATCAAGTCTGTTGTGGTGTTGAAGAAGCCTGACGTTCTTCGGTGGCATAAGGTTATTAATTAAGTTACAGATTCATCTTGATTATGCGATTGAGACTAGAAGCATGATTCCTTGTGTCCTGTTATTAATCTTGCAGTCACCAAGAAGAGACTGTTGTAGAGTTCTTCCTTCAAATAAACCCTCAACTATGTACATATGGGTTGAGAAGTGCAGAGAAGGTGAAATTACTGAATTGCAGAAGCAGAAATAAGACAAGTTGGTTTGGCTTCTATAATCTGATATTCTTCCCACATAATTACTCCAAGCACAAATGACTAAAATCACCGGTTCCCAGGTTTCAAAGGAAATAGAGCTCAAGGGACAATTCTTTTTCTTTTTCCAGATTTTCCACACAAGTAAAGTAACAGAACCAACATTTAGTCAACAGTAGAAGTTGTAGTTGACTCATTTACTCTCCATCTTCCAGTTGTGCCAATAAAGAAGGAAGATTAAGTCACTGTTTAAATGAAACAAAAAATTCTGGCTCTGTATTACAAGTTAGAACAAAATGTGGACTGGAATTTCTCATTCCTAAACTTCTCATCTAAAAAGGCCAAATTATTCATAAATCATCATTAGGCCTGTACTAGATATGCTTCAGTTACGTTGTAAAAGTTGATCTAGATAAATGAATGTTTAAAGTCTAGATACATAGATGTTTAAATTTATTGTTAGGAATTTAATTATGTTTATGTATTAGTTATATAATTAAATATTGGTCTATATATGATTTTGAGTTCATGTATTGATTATTTATTTGGATTCATTAATGAGTTCATGTATTTAGATACGAAGAATCGTTTTTGTACCCATAAATACTTCTTTATACTTGAACTAAATTGATTCAAGTGAAATATAACCTCTTCTTCTAAACAATTCTCTCCTCTCTAAACCTCCTCACTTCTTAACAAAGTGGTATCAGAGCCAAGTTCTTTAAGAAATGACAAACAATGGCGGAGTATACTCATTTCAATTCCCTCGCCTCACAAAAGAAAATTATGGTGCATGGCGTTGACACATGAGATTTGGACACTTGAATTTTGGCGCAGTCAATGCGTTGAGAGATAAATACATGGTGAAAGGAATGCCCTCCGTCAACCACCTACATCATTTATGTGAAGCATGTTTACTTGGCAGGCATTCAAGAAGGAGTTTTCCAAAAGAAGCGGTGACAAGAGCAACTGCACCACTTCAAATTATTCACAATGACGTGTGTGGATCAATCAAGCCTTTATCAACGGGTAGAAGTAGATACTTCTTACTTTTCATTGATAGTTATAGTAGAAAAACATGGGTTTATTTCATAAAGCATAAATCAGAAACATTTGAATCATTTAAAAAGTTCAAGGCACTTGTGGAAAATGAAAGTAGCTATACGATTAAAGCCCTAAAGTGCGATAGAGAAGGCGAGTTCACATCTAAGGAGTTTCTTGATTTATGTGAAATATATGGAATTCATCGTCCGTTAACAGTCCCAAGATCGCCCTAACAAAATGGAGTAGCCGAAAAGAAGAATAGAACAATTTTTAACATGGCTCGATATATGTTGAAGGCCAAAAACATGCCTAAAGAATTTTGGGTCGAAGCTGTTTCTTGTCCAATTTATTTGTCAAATTGGTTTCCAACAAGAAATGTCAAAAATCAAACTCCACAACAAGCGTGGAATGGAATGAAGCCCAGTAGTGCTCATTTAAGAGTTTTTGGAAGCATAGCATATGCTCATGTGCCGCAATAAGAAAGATCCAAGCTCGACGATCGAAGTGTTAAGCATGTATTCATTAGCTATGAATAAAATTCCAAAAGCTACCGATTGTACAATCCAAGCAATGAAAGGATTATTATGAGCAGAGATATCGAATTTGATGAAGAAGCAATATGGGATTGGGAGACACAAGAAGAAAGCACTTATGATTTTTTCCTATACTTTGAAGATGAAGAGCAAGAAGCCACAATAAATATTCAAGAGACAACTCCATCTACTTCTCCAATTATGCCTCATTCTTCTTCGTCCTTACATGGAGAAAGTTCAAGTGATGGAGCACGAAAAATAAGGAGTATTTATGATATTTATGAACAAATAGAAAAAATCAATGATGTTAATATAAGTAATTTCTTTTGTCTTCTTGTAGATAGTGAACCTTTAAATTTTAGGGAGGCCATGAAGGACAAAAGATGGAGACAAGCCATGGAGGAGAAGATCGAGGCAATAGAGAAAAACAATACTTGGAAATTATCAACTCTTCATAAAGGTCATGAAGCTATTGGAGTCAAATGGGTCTACAAAATAAAAAAGAATGCCAATGGAGATGTAGAGAAATATAAAGCAAGGCTCATTGCTAAGCATGGAGTGGATTATGATGAAGTATTTACACATGTTGCTTATATGGAGACTATTCATTTATTGATCTCTTTTGTAGCTCAAATGAAGTGGAAGATCTATTAACTTGATGTAAAGTCAACTTTTCTAAATGACGATCTTCAAGAAGAAGCCTTTATTGAACATCCAATTGGCTTTACAGTCAAAGGTCATGAAGATAAGGTGTTGAGATTGAAAAGGGCATTGTAAGGGTTAAAGCAAGCACTAAGGGCATGGAATACTCACATCAACAAGTACTTCCAATATAATGAGTTTGTTCGTTGTTCTCATAAATATGCTCTTTACATTAAATCATATGGAAATAGAGATATTCTACTCATTTGTCTTTATGTGGATGATCTTATTTTTACCAGTAATAACCCAAGATTGTTTCGAGAGTTCAAGAAAGCTATGTCTTTGGAGTTTGAGATGACAGATATTGAATTGATGTCATACTATTTGGGCTTAGAAGTGAAACAAATGAAAGATAAAATTTTTATTTCATAAGAAGGATATGCAAAAGAAATATTGAAGAAGTTCCAAGTGCTTGATTGCAATCTGGCGACTACACCCATGGAATGTGAAATTAAATTAATAGATTTTGATGATGGAGCTAAGGAAGATTCTTCTGTGTTCAAAAGCTTTGTTGGATACTTGAGATACTTGACATGTACAAGACCAGATATTCTCTTTGCTGTTGAATTGATAAGTCGTTTCATAGAAGCACCTACTTGTACTTATATGAAGGTGGCTAATAGGATTCTCCAATATATCAAAGGTATAATTGACTATGGATTGCTCTATACATCATCTGTTGATTTCAAACTTGTTGGGTTTTGTGATAGTGATTTTGCGGGAGATATTGGTGATAGAGAAAGCACAACTGGTTTCGTGTTTTTTATAGGTGATTGTGCTATTGCATAGAATTCAAAGAAGCAACCTATTATGACTTTGTCAAGTTGTGAATCTGAATATATGGCTGCAACTTCATGCACTTGTCATGCTATTTAGCTTAGAAGGCTATTGAATGAACTTCACTTGTCACAAAAGGAAGCAACTGAAATATGTATTGATAACAAGTCTGCACAATCATTGGCCAAGAACCCAGTTTTTCATGATCGAAGCAAACATATAAGTAAGAGGTCTCATTTTATTAGAGAATGTATCGAAAAGAATAAAGGCTCAAGCATATGAGGACTAATGATCAAGTTGCGGATATTTTTATGAAATCACTCAAATTTGAAGTTTTTCAACATTTGAGAACAACACTTAGAGTGCGAAAGAAATTTTCAAATTAAGGAGAAGTATTGAAGAATAATTTAAAAGTTGATCTAGAGACATGAATGTTTATGTTCCTTTTTAGGAATTTAATTATGTTCATGTATTAGTTACATAATTAAATATTAGTCCATGTATAGTTTTGAGTTCAGGTATAGTTTATTTATCTGAGTTCATTTATTTAGATATGAAGAGTCATTTTTGTACCTATAAATACCTCTTTGTACTTGAACTAAATTGATTCAAGTGAAAAACACCCTCTTCTTCTAAACAATTCTCTCCTCTCTAAACCTCCTCACTTCTTCACAGAAGGATGATTAAGTCACTGTTTAATGAAACAAAAAATTCTGGCTCTGTATTAAAAGTTAGAACAAAATGTGGACTGAAATTTCTCATTCCTAAACTTCTCGTCTAAAAAGCCAAATTATTCATAAATCATCATTAGGCCTGTACCAGATATGCTTCAGTGACGTTGTGAGGTTCTGAAACAGATGGAATTGGGGATGTGGCGAACGTCAATTCATCATTGTGAGTAAATGTTTGTGGCTTCTCAAAACATGCAGATGATAGGATCAGTTAGCTAAAAATTTGGAATTAAATTAAGGAAAAAGAACACGAGCCCATTTCTCCACCCTTGAACGTGATATTGAAATAGACCTCCGGAAGTTGGATAGTCCTCAACATGCAGATGATAGGATCAGTTAGCTAAAAATTTGGAATTAAATTAAGGAAAAAGAACACGAGCCCATTTCTCCA
>JAOTAX010000008.1:4150030-4162682 GCA_025629825.1 Erythroxylum guanchezii
TTCCAACCTCAGTTAAATCCAAATTGCATTGTTTGACAGCCCAGTAAGCCTTATGTTCCAATTCTACAGGTAAATGACAAGGTTTCCAAATACTAACCTGTATGGCGTTATACCAATAGGAGTTTTATATGCTATCCTGTATACCCATAGCGCGTCGTCTAAGCGCAAACTCCAATCCTTCCTATTAGGATTAACCACTTTCTCCAAAATTGATTTGATTTTCTTGTTAGAAACTTCGGCTTATCCACTTATCTGGGGATGGTATGCTGTTGAAGTTCGATGTGTAACACCATATTTCTTCAATAAAACCTCAACAATTCGATTACAAAAGTGAGTTTTGTGGTCACTAATTATTGCTTTAGGCATTCCAAACTTGACAAAAAAATGAGATTTAACAAAAACAACAACCACTTTAGCATTATCAGTATGAATAGCCTTAGCTTTAACCCATTTTGAAATATAATCCACAGCAACGAGAATATATGTCTTACTGAAAGATGAAGGAAAAGGGTCCATAAAATCAATTCCCCATACGTAAAAAATTTCACATACCAGGATATTCATGAGCGGCATTTGGTCTTTTGGTCCTAAACCACGTGTTCTTTGACATCGATCACAAGACTTGCAAAATATATAACCATCATAAAACAGTTTAGGCCAAAACAAATCACATTCAAGCACCTTACAGGCCGTCCTTTTAGGACCAAAGTGTCCACCACTTGCAAAAGAATGGCAAAATTTCAATATAGAAGGGATCTCATCATTAGATACACATTGCCTAATAATTTGATCAGCATAATATTTCCACAGATGTGGCTCATCCCATGCATAATATTTAGCCTCTCTTTTGATTCTATCTTTTTCAGCTCATGATAAAGTACTAGGTAAAGACTTGGTAATCAGAAAATTGACTATGTCAGCATACCAAGGTGTTACCTATTGTGTGGCGAATAAATGTTCATCTGGAAATTCATCTTTTAGGTTGTCTGACGTTGTGTCTAGACGGATACGACTAAGGTGATCTGCAACTAGATTTTCAATTCCCTTTTTGTCCCTATCTCCACATCAAATTCTTGCAGTAGTAGAATCCAATGAATAAGACGTGGCTTTGCTTCCTTTTTGGACAACAAATACTTCAACGTAGCATGATCTGAATAAACTATGACATGTGTGCCTAATAGATATGAACGAAACTTCTCTAGCCCAAAAACAACTGTCAATTATTCTTTTTCTGTTGTTAAATAGTTTTTCTAGGTGTCGTTTAGCATCATCGAAGCATAGTAAATCACATGCGGTGCTTTGTTCATCCTTTGCCCCAGAACAACGCCTAACACATAGTCGCTTGCATCGCACATTATCTCAAATGGAAGACTCCAATCTAGGGGTCGGATTATTGGAGCAGAGATTAGTTTATCTTTTAATTCATCGAATGCTTTCCTACATGCTTCGTCAAACTTGAACTCCACATCTTTTTGCAGTAACTTGCATAAAGGTTGAGTAGTCTTCGAAAAATCTTTGATAATGCATTGATAGAAACCTGCATGTCCAGGAAAAAAACGAACCTTCCGTACACTTACGGGGTAAGGAAGAGATTTAATGATTTCTATCTTGGCCTTATCAACCTCAATTCCCTTAGAAGACACTACATGGCCTAAGATTATCCCTTGATCAACCATAAAATCACATTTTTCATAATTCAGAATCAAATTATTTTCATTACAACGTTTCAAAATTTTCTCAAGGTTAATCAAACAAATATCAAAAGACTCACCATAAACTATAAAATCATCCATAAAAACTTCAATATAGTCATCCACATAATCCGAGAAAATACTTACAATACACCTTTGGAACGTGGCAGGTGCATTACATAGTCTAAAAGGCATTCTTTGATACGCAAAGGTACCAAAAGGACATGTGAAAGTCGTTTTGTCTTGGTCCTCTAGTGCAACAGAAATTTGGTGATAACCTGAATAACCAGTTAAACAACAATAATAAGTTTTCCCTGCAAGTTTTTCAAGCATCTGGTCCATAAAAGGAAGTGGAAAATGACCTTTACGAGTAACAGAATTTAACTTCCGGTAATTGATACAAACTCACCACCCATTTTGCACACGGGTGGGCACCAAATCACCTGACGTGTTCTCCACCACGGTTACTCCAGTTTTCTTAGGAACCATTTGTACTGGACTTACCCATTTATTGTCTAAAATTGGATAGATTACTCCAGCATCGAGGAGCTTCAAAATCTCCTTCTTGACTACCTCCATCATTGATGGGTTCAATCTTCGTTGAGGTTGTCTTATTTCCTTAGCTCCATCTTCCAACAGAATTCGGTGCATACAAATTGATGGGCTAATCCGTTTACAATGCAGTCCATAATTTATTTGGTCCATCTAAACGGAATGTTTCCTGCACTGAAGTATCAAGAAAACTCACAGAAACAAAAGATTGATCATCATTAGGAAATTTCATGGCATCATAAATATTGAACTTAATCACATCACCATCAAACTTCATAGTCAAGGACCCATCATAGACATCAATTTTTGTTCTAGAAGTTTTCAAAAATGGTCTTCCCAATAAAATTGGGACTGAAGTGGATGAATCTTCACTACCCATCTGTAAGACATAAAAGTCAGCAGGAAAAATCATATTATCAACTTGCACTAGGACATCCTCAAGAACACCCTTTGGATAGGCATTAGATCGATCAACAAGTTGGATTATGACACCAATTTCTTTCAGAGGCCCCATATTCAAAGATTCATAAATAGATTGAGGCATAACATTAATTGACGCACCTAAATCCAATAACGCTTTCTCAATTTTCAGATTACCTATTTTACAAGGGATTGTAAACATACCTGGATCTGGACATTTAGGAGGTAACTTCTTTTGAAACACAGCAGAAATATTCTCACCCAATCGCACCTTTTCATTGCCACTTAACTTTCTCTTTGAGGTACAGAGTTCCTTAAAAAATTTAGCATAACGAGGAATTTGTTTAATAGCATCAAGCAAAGGAATATTTACCTTTACCGTACGAAAAGTTTCCAAATTTTTTTTTCTGTTATTCCTCCTTCTTCTGCTTGGCAAAACGACTAGGAAAAGGAGGTTGTATACTGAACTTAGGCATAACAATGCAAGAATCACCCTCCTTTTTCTCTTGTGACTGCTTTGGAACTTCTTTCTCTACTTCTTCTTTAACCTCTCGCTTAGATATCTTTGGGGTAGGTTCCTTTAACTCTTTACCACTTCGAAGTGTGATAGCACAAGCACTCTTCTTTGGATTCATCTCAAGTTGAGAAGGGAGCTTTCCTGAATTTTCTGCCTCCAACTTATTGATGGCAATCGCCATTTGGCTCATTTGAGTCTCAAGATTCTGTATGTTGGCTTGCGTATCTTGTTGAAATTTCAGGGTATTCTGTTGAAAGTTCATAGTATTCATGGCCAATGTCTTGATTGTGTCCTCCAAAGAATTGTTTTCACCAGAACTTTGTCCCACTTGCTGTTGCTGTCTAGGCACATAAGGTTGTTTATATGGCTGAAAATTAGAACTTACTTGTTGTCCCTGATTGTTGCCATAACGGAGGTTTGGATGATCTCGCCAACCCGGATTATATGTGTTTGAAAATGGGTCATACTTCCTTTGAGGTTGTCCCAAATAACCACCCACTGCCTTGGCTTCTTCAACATGGTCTTCTTGTAGAGTGGGACACATAACTATTTTGACTGTCACTGGCGTTGGGACCGTTGCTGGTGTTGGGACTGTCGCGGGCATCCTTCTCTATTTGCTATCTTTGGCAACCTTCTTTCTTTTTATTCTCACTAACCTCACGCTCCTTTCTCTATTTAACGCAGCCCTCTTGATTTTGCTAAGCCTCTCTCTTGTCACTGTAGATGATGGGACAATTAAAGGTTGGAGTTTAATGGTGTTCCACGCAATTGTTCATCCATGCACATGTCTGCCCATCTCCAAGCCTTTCCCCTCCCTTCTATGCAGTAGCAACCTGCTTTCTATTTAATGCCGCCCACTTACCCTCTACTGTTCGATGGGACAATTAAAAATGCAGCCCTATTAAAACCTTCTCCTCATGCGCTCCTCTCGACTCTTTTGTGGGACGCTGTGTTTTGTATAAAATACCTCACATCTGCGCTCTTCTCTACTACTTTGTGGGACGCTGTCGTTTCTTGCTCCCATCAACTGCGTTTTGTTTTTTGTCTCGTGTCTCCACGTGTTTTGTTTTAAGTTTTTGATTGTTTGCACAAGGCCACGTCTAATTAGGATCGATGTCTAGTTTAGCTCTTTTTATCCCAAAATTGTTGCTGTTCATTCTATTTAGTTCCAAAATACACCTTGACATAAAACAAGATTAATTCCATTAAGTTTAACTTCAAACCTCAAGAATAAAGAAAATTAACAGACAAATAGATAGAAAATAACGACACTAACACAATCTGTAACATTTACCTACTTCAGAATACCCCACAAAGATTGCAGATTCTATTTTGCTATCAAGTTTAATCCTTCTAGCTTGAGGTATGAGAGCACAGCAGAGAGATCCGAAGACCTTCAAGTTCCTCAATTTTGGCTTGACCCCATGCCACATCTCATGTGGTGTCTTGTCCTCGAGAGCTCGGTATGTAGTCTGTTTAGCAGGTAGCAAGTAATCGACGTAGCTTCTGCCCAAAATTCCTTCGGGAGCTTCTTCTCCTCCAGCATGCATCTCGCCATCTCCACCACGGTTCTGTTTCTTCTCTCCACCAGTCCATTTTGCTGTGGAGTGTGGGGCATGGTAAGCTGGTGCTTGATGCCTACATTTTTACAAATCAACTTAAACTCGTTAGAAGTAAACTATGAGCCATTATCTATTCTTACAGACTTAATGCTCAGCCCAGCTTGATTTTCTATTAATGCTTTATACTCCCGAAACACCTTTGCAACATCTCCTTTGCTCTTAAGACAAAATATCCAAGAATACCTCTTGTAGTCATCTATAATCAACAAGAAGTATCTACTCCCATTCAAGGATGCTAGTGGCATAGGACCACATACATCTATGTGTAGTACCTGAAGCTTCTCTTCAACCTTCCAACTTGATTTTAAGAAAGGAGCACGTGTTTGCTTACCTATCATACAAACCTTACATTCTGAGTGACTATATGGGAGTGTTGGTACATCATCGACCATGTTCTTCTTCTTCATTGCTTCTAATCCCTTCATATGGTAGTGTCCAAGTCTTCGATGCTAAAGATCTGACTCGAAGATGTCACTCACAAGTGCCTTCTATTGAATTTCTTTTGGTCTCACGGAGAAGCTCTTATTCTTCATTCGGGTGCTCAAGATTTCCTGGCCAGCTTTATCAAACACTTTGCAAACATTTGATTCAAAGTGAACAGACATACCTTTTTCGATCAACTGAGCTACACTCAAGAGATTATGTTGAATCTTGGGCACAAAAAGAACGTCAGATATAATCTTGACACCATTCTTGGTAGAAATTTCAACTTCTTCTTTCCCTTCTACTCGGATGCAATCTCCATTTCCAAGCTTCACGTTTGCCTTCACATCTTGATCGAAAGTCTTGAATAAACTTCGATCAGGAGACATACGACTCGTACATCCACTATCAATCAGCCACTCGGATGGATATGCTTCAGCAAGATCGCATGTAACTACGAAAAGCTGCTCTTTTTCTTCTTCAGTGACTTGCATATTTGTTGCAGCTTGAGTAGCTTGCTTCTTGCATATTGCCTCCATGTGCCCTTTCTGATGACATCTTCTACACTCCATGTCCGGTCTCTTCCAGCACCTAAAAGCGAGATGGTCCGATTTACCACAGTGAGGACAAGGATTATATTTATTTGCCTTGTCTCCTCTTGCATTTTTGCCAGAATTTTTCTAGTGTGTCTGTGCATTCTGAGAACTTGATCCACCTTTAGTTCTTTTGCATTATGAGAACTTGATCCACCTTTAGTTCTGTTCTTCTTCTTGGACTTGTCTTGACCTTTAGCTTTGGCAAAGGCCCTATACGCTCCTTCAGCAACTTTATATTTTCTCATCAAATGCCTTTGCTCTTGAGCCTGTAGGGCATTTACAACTTCCATAAGCTTAATCTGTCTAACATCTTTGGAGTTTTCGAGAGAGACTATAGTGGCTTCGTATTTCTCAGCTACCGACACCAGCAACTTCTGAACCAACCTTTGATCTTTAAACTCGACTCCTAAGAGCTTGATTTGATTTAAAAGATGAATCAGTCTCTCACTGTAATTATTGACTGATTCATCTTCCTTCATCTGCATTCTGTCAAATTCCCTCAACAGATTCAATACCTTCATATTTTTCACTTTCTCGTCACCTTCATATTCACTCTTCAAGAAATCCCAGATCTCCCTCGCAGAGCCAAGACCCATGATCCAAGTAAAAATGGAAGGTGCTACTGCCTGGTATAAACAAGATTTTGCCCGAGCCTTCTTCGTCACCCTCTCCCTCAACCATCTTAGCTGAGCAATCGGTGCATCTTCGACTGGAACCTCGACTGTGTAGTCTTCATCAATAGGCTCCCAAAGATCCTGTCCTTACAGGTATGCCTCAATCTTGATTGCCCAGATCTGATACCCTTCTTCATTGAAGACTGTAGGCTGCAAACTCTGAGTTGAACTCTCAGCCATCTATGAGTATTCCCCTCTCGTAGTCACAGCTTAACCAGGAAAGGATAATTTTTCTCAAGCCAAAACTTGCTTACACCCTCACAGATCCCTTAAGAAACTAGCCCTGATATCACTTTGTTGTTATTATCTATCCATTATACGAAAAACTAAAAGGTTGTGCTAGAGAGAGAAAGCATAGCAAGAATAAGGGCAAACAGAGTATGGTTTCAAGGACTCAACAATACGTTGAGGTTTCTTCGATTTTATTCAATATCAATTGTATAAAACTTCTGTGGATTCACAACATTTATAACATCTCAATTTTTCTAACTGTCGTCTAACATCAACTGATTCAACTAACTATTCTTAAATTCTTTAAAACCGATTCTTTACATCATTGCATAGCACTGCATGTACGTTCGAGAAACTTTCTTCACGTCTGAATTTCTGAGACATTTCTTCTACAAAACCCCCATCACTATCCTATCTAGGTGTGACCATTGCTTCTGCAAGGCTGAAGTACGCGGATTGCTCACCCATCCTGGAGCGCATGAAATCTAAAATCATGTCTTGGCAAAACAGGTTTCTATCCTACGCAGGTAGGATTACCATAATTATTTCGGTATTGTTGAGTCTCCAAAGGCATTGGTTAGCATATGTGGTTCCACAAAAGAAGATCATAAAGAATATTGATAGGTTATTAAAAGACTTCTTATGGTTGAGAAGAGATTAAGCAGCCAGAAACGCTAAAGTCACATGGCAGGAAGTAGTATATCAGAAGGAACAAAGAGGACTGAGCATTCAATCCACTGCCACAATTCAGAAAGTTTTAATCAGCGAATGGATATGGCGACTATTCAGATAAAGAGGCCCTGTGGACCAAATGGGTTAATACTGCTTATCTTTAAGGTAGAAACTTCTGGCAAGTTACGGTGTCCGGACAATTCTCGAAATTCTTCAATGAGTTATTGAAGATGAGGCAACATCTTGTTGAAATGTGATTCGGGTATTAAAATGTGATTCCAAAGTTGTAGCGTCACTCTCCTAGTGTTTGATCAAGTCCTAGCTAGTTTGTTGGTAATTTGTTATTAATGTTTGTTGTGATCTCTAGTTAGTAGCAAGTCAAGTTTCAGTCATGGTCCATGTTTATGTTTCAGTTGAGTTTTTATAGGAGTCAGTTGTGTATTTGGATCCTATATATAGGAATCTTGAGTCTTTGTGTTCATCGCATTTTTGAGTAATAGCAGTTCTGTTTTTCCAAAGCTTTCCCATCTCTGTTTCTGTAGATTCTGTTTTAGTTCTATATCCAACATTCTATGGTATCAGAGCCTTCGACATATCTGGGCATAGAAGCAAAAGGTATTTGTGAAGTCAAAGAGGCATGGCAGCCAATGGAGTATCTCTCAGCGTATCTTAGCCTTTGATCCCTATTTTCAAAGGTGACAGTTATGAATTCTAGAGCATCAAAATGAAAACTTTATTTAAGTCTCAAGACTTATGGGACTTGGTAGAAAATGGGTATCTGGATCCAGATGAAGAGGCAAGGTTAAAGGACAATAAAAAGAAGGACTCCAAGGCACTATTTTTTATTCAACAAGCCATCCATGAAACTGTTTTCTCCATAATTGCAGCAGCAGCTACTTCACAAGAAGCATGGATGATTTTGAAGAATGAGTATCAAGGCTCATCAAAGGTAATCACGGTGAAACTTCAAACTCTTCGTCATGACTTTGAAATGTTAGCAATGAATAACAATGAAATTGTGCAAGATTATTTGTCTAGAGCAACCACAATTGTTAGCCAAATGAAGTCGTACGGTGAGCAAATTACTGATCAAATTGTTGTTGCAAAAATTTTGAGGAGTTTAACTCCAAAATTTGATCATGTGGTGGCTGCAATTAAGGAGTCTAAGGATTTATCTGTTTTTTGATTTGATGAGCTAATGGGTTCTTTGCAAGCACATGAAGTAAGGCTAAACAAATCACTTGAAAAGAATGAAGAGAAGGCATTCCAGGTGACGGGGATAGTTCAACTTTAAGGAACAAATCTGAACAATCAGCAGTAAGAGGACGTGGCAGAGGTGGTTTTTATGGTAGAGGCTATGGCAAAGGTCGAGGTAAAGGGTGGTCCGGAGTTCAGTGTTACAATTGCCATCAATTTGGGCATATTGCATCAAATTGCTGGAGCAAAGAAAATCAAGCAAGTGTTGCAGAAGAGAATGAAGTAGAAGAAAATGAAGAGGAATGTAAGTTGTACATGGTTTTTTCTCATACTACTAATATGTCAAATGATATTTGGTTTTTGGACAGTGGATGTTCAAATCACATGTCCGGCATGAGATCACTATTTAAGGTTCTTGATGAGTCCGTGAAGATGCAACTTACACTTGGGGATAATAACCAAATTCAAATTGAAGGAAAGGGTACAGTTGCTGTCACAACAAGCCACGGTAATGTAATGCATCTTCATAATGTTTACTATATTCCTAGTTTGGCACATAATCTGTTAAGTGTTGGCCAACTCATGGCTAGTGGTTATTCAATTTTGTTTAATGACGGTGCATTTCTTGTTAAAGATAAAAAATCTGGTCAGGATATTGTCAATGTGCAAATGACTGAGAACAAAATGTTTTCTCTTGAGGTTTCGTGTAAACAATCGTGTTTTGGTTACTAGTGTGATGAATGAGTCTAAACTGTGGCATTTACGGTATGGGCATTTGAATTTCAATGGCCTGAAGGTGTTGGGTCAAAAAAACATGGTATTAGGGCTGCCTAAAATTGATTCGTTTAGTATGTGCGAAGGGTGTATTTATGGGAAGCAGTGTAGGCAGTCATTTCCTGTTGGAAAAGCATGGTGATGTGATTCTGCAAATTCACGGGTCTCAAGTAGTACAGTATAATATCGTCCCACATGGAGTAATTGTGTAAGTACTAAGCTTGGATCACTCAATTAATTGGACTAAGCAATTGTTGTAAAAATGGGGAATAAGAAAATTTAACTATCAAAAATAACAAAATCAAAGCTAAAGAAAATTTCGAATATTTCTAGGAGTTAATTCAAATGGAATGTGGTAAGCTTCAAGGATGGTTCCACTTTTAGTATTTTCTATGGACTTTACCTGGATCAATTTATTAGGCGAATTTTGGTTGATAGAAGGTTGAGCCTAGAGTTTCTTAGATCCTTTTTCAAGGTATCAAAGGAGTATTACGCAATAAGTCTATTATCGTAGCCTAGCAATCAAGCATAACCCATTAAGTTCTTTGCTAACCTGGTTTTTTTCTCTCATAAATTCAGTTTATGTCTAAATCTGAAATTTATAAGTTCCCTGTTTGGAGTTCCGTTATCAATTTTCACCTATCGGTTCTTTAATTAACAACTAACGTCAAGTAATAGTTGGCCAAACACAATACCAGCAAAATCAATTTCAAATCAGAGAAATCAAAACCAAAAATCCATACAAATAAATTAACCAAGATTTAATCCATAAAATTAGCTAAAAGCTTCAGCCCAACCTTGAAGTTTCGGGGAAGCTACTCACTCATGGTAGGATGAAAACCACAAAAACTATGCTCAACAAACAACATTAGGAGAAATTAAATAATAAAACAGAGAAGAAATAATCACTTTTCTGCGTCACCCTTTATTTCTGCTCACTGTTTGCGTTGCTGCACCTCTGCTTGGTCTGCGTTGTTTTGATGGTCTGAAGCTCCACTCTAGCCTCTGTGTGGTCTCCTTTGGTTGGTCTCCCTCTTAGCTTTTTGTTATTCTCTCCCCAAAACCCAGCTAGAGCGTTCCTTGCTTCCACATTTTTCTCTCAGATATTGCCAACACATGTAATGTTAGTGGCCAACATTTTTGTGTGATAGAACATCCCAAATATCGTGAGTGGAGAGGATTGGTGTAATAGAATGAAAATAGCGTTGGTGGTCCCTGTAGAGAGTGAGTGGAGAGTTCCCCCCTAAAAAAATCAAGAGTGAGTGTTGGGTGGGGCTTTTTGAATGTAGCATGGTCCCCTTTTCTTCTTATTTTTCACCAGCTACTTTTTCCTTAGTTGCCAGCCAATGCTTCGATTCTCCTCTTCTTTGTTTTCTTTCAAACAACCAGCTCACGCCTCCATTTTGCATGCGTGGTGGGTCATCTCCAAGCTGCAACGTGTCTCGCCTCTCTTGTCCCTAACAGCTGCCGACGTTGAAGCCTCTAGTCACCAGCTGCCTCCAGAATATTGTCTTAGCCACCCTATATTTTGTTGTTTTTTCTTGTGCGTGTCACGTAGTGGGTCTCTTGGTGGAGCCTCTCTTGGTGTAACGTGAGTGCTACTACAGCAATTAAATGTCCAGCTCCCCTTCTAATGTCTGCGTGAATGCTTAATGTGGAGTGACCTTCAAGAGCTTTTTGAGTGGAACCTCTTTTTGCTTTGGTGTTTTTGTGTTAGTTCCTCTCCTAATACCCCACTTGTGTTTTGTTTTTAGCCAACAAATGTAATGTTTTCTTGAGTTGGTCCCACGTGAATGATAGAGTTAGTGAGTGGCTATTCACGTCTCTTTTAAGCTAGTCCTCCTCTTGTGTGATTTCAGTTGTCTTCATTGTAGCGTCATTTGTTTTTTTGCTTCCCCCTAGATGCATGCGTGATCTACCCCTCATGTAGCTTGATGTTCCTGGCAGCGTGGTGGGTCTTTTGGGGCTGTCCCTTAGTAGTGTAATTCTCATTTCTTTTTCATGCGGCTGCTGGGTTTGATTCTTTGTGTAGCGTGATTTTCCTCTTGCCGCGTGCGTGATTTTAATGCTCCTTTTTCTGCCAGCATTTTGCCTTGGACAATTGTGGTCCTTTCCAATTAAAAACAAGTGTATTTCATACAAATTAAACAGGACAATTATAAATGCAAATTCAGGCGAACCAAGCAATTTAGCAAGAAAAATATATAAATAACCCAATAATTAATCCAGAAATTAAGGGAAAATGCCATTAATTCTAATGATAAAAATGCATCCAACAAGAAGCTATACATCAACAAATCTTCTCTTACCTCCAATAGTCGTTACCGCTTCACAGACCATTGCACCTCCATCATTTGAAGTATTTGTCGCATTTCCTTGAGGAACAGAATCTTTCTTATTCAGATTCCAACAATCCTTCTGCAAGTGTCCTTTTTTGCCACAATTGTAGCACTTGAAATTCTTTTTTCTCCTGGATTTTGATCTACCATGACTATGACTCCCACTTGGGCCACGTTCCAATGATCTTCCTCTAGTCACTGCCAAGGCCTCCGCTTATTGCGAAGTTACCAACCTGTATTCCTTACTTTTGCGCCAACTCTCTTCTTCCAGAACAGCAACTGCAATGTTGTCGAAGACTAGAGTGTCTGTGTTGTTTGTTAGATTGATGATGAGTTGATTATACGAATCTGGTAGACTTTGGAGTAGAAGTTCCGCACATTCACTATAACATCCCGGTACCAGCGGGAAGGGTAAATTAGTAAATATGGGTTAATAGTGAGGGGTTAGAAATGCTATTACTTATTCATATCTTATGTGCCATAATTGTATTGTGAAAAATGACGTTGTTGCACATGAACTTATTTGTACATGTATACATTAACATTCCCGGTCTATTTGGTTATAACTGTAATTGGTTGAGAATTTTGAGATGTATGGGTTAGTGATCTTGAAAAATTATTTGGAGAGTGTCATTATTGATTTTCTAATATTAGAGAATTTTAGGAAATTTTCTGGAATTTTTCGGGGTTAAATCCCGGACTAGGAAAAATGTCGGGTAGCAGACCAATTGGTCAAGGGTAGTAGAATTTATTATCAATGGTAGTGAACTATGGACATATGGCTATAGGGATATTGGACAAGTGGTATTTCTTGGAATTTGGGCTAAAATTGATTAATTGAAAAGGAAGTAATAGAAGTTTGACAAGTGGCATGGTGAGGGCCATGTATTTAATCACTTAACCCTTAAGTATACATTAATCAAGCTCTCTCATGCTCACATCTA
>JAOTAX010000008.1:4166413-4177735 GCA_025629825.1 Erythroxylum guanchezii
TTATTATTATTATTATTATTATTATTATTATTATTATTATTATTATTATTATTATTATTAATTTTGTATTTATTATTATTAAAAATTTATTATTATTATTATTATACATTTTGTACTTATTATTATCATTATTTATTTCTTTTTTATTTTTTTTATTATTATTTTTATTATACGAAATTAATTATCTTATTATTATCATTACTATTATTAATTTTGTTGTTATTATTATTATTAATTGTTAACTTTTTTACTAATACAAATCATTGGTTATAAAATTATCAATAAATTACATATTTCTAATAATATTAAGGAGCAGGGGTATTTTCGTCATTGACACAATTTTTATGTTCTGTCTACTGCATCTAAATACATTTCTGTCCTCGAGACAGAGACAGTTTTTTCTATTCTGTCCATCAGAACCAAATACCTCACTGTCTCCAATTTTTGTTATATTCCGTCTCCAAATTTTTGTTTCGTTCCGTCTCCGCATACAGGAGACAACAATCATACGCAACGCAAATACTGGTCTAATACATGAAAAGTTTAAGCACGTTAAACTGACTCACTAGCAATAAATAGTTTATTTTGGGCACTTAGATTATTCTAGAAATTCCGTTCTAGAAATTCCTTCAAGCTCAGTATATAGTTTGTGTAAAACTCTTGATTGCCTTCAAGGCTTAATACATTACATTTTCTCCAAAAAAAAAAAAAAAAGGACTTCAACTCTTACTTGCCAAACTTCTTCCTCTCACAATCTCTCCCCTCTCTTCATCTTCTCCGACTTTTTTATAAAAGAAGGTGTTGTTGTTTTCTCTTTTTCTGTGTTATTCATTTTTTTTCAAATTTTCGATTCTTTATAAATCAAGAAAATCGGATGATTTTTTCATAAAAGCTATAAGCATAAATTGGATTGAGAATTAAGTTATTTGTATTTGTTTCGAGCTGATTTTTTCATTAGAGCTATAAACATAAATTGGACCGAGAATTAAGTCGTTTGTACTTGTTTCGGTCAAACCAGCCTATTCGATTTTAAAGTTATTGATCTTCTCTATTAATAAAAGTAAAGTTCTAATTTAATTAAGAATGACACGAATACTAAACTTTACCTACCAATTATGATATAAAAGAGATAAGAAAACTGAATTTATTATATGGATAATCAGAAGTGAAGAATAAAGTCCAATAGAAGGTTAAGATGAACCCATTTCTTCGCCCTTGAACTTGGACGTGAATACGTGATCCTGAAATATGTCTGCGGAAGTTAATCGTCCTCTGCTTTTCGGGTCATTTGTTTAGAGATAGAAACAGGAACCGCAACTCATTTATATGGGCTTGAGGTCTCCTAATCAGGTACATGTTGAACAGTTTCAGCACTTGGAAGACGTTGAAGGGTTGTGTCTATAGTCATACTCATGACCATTGTTGTGGAATGTGGAGCATTATGGCTCACACTAACTTTCAAATTTGAAAATCAAAGACCAAAAGCACTTACATAGAGATGGCCCTTCCTTCTTGGTCCCCTCCCACTGCTTTTCTTTGCTTTTCCTTCCTACTACTAAACGCTCTCTCCCCTTTCCTTTCCCTTTACCATTCATACATATATAATCTGACACCGGAATATACTTTGGACAAAACAAAGTTGGATTGTTGTTGCTGTTGATAGCTTTTAGTTGAGACAAATATAGAATCATGGAGAATGGAGGTTTAGTAGTAGAAGAGATCACAGGATTCCCAACTTACGGTGGGAGATACGTGCAGTACAATATCCTTGGCAACCTTTTCCAGGTCTCCTCCAAATATGCTCCTCCCATTCACCTCCTTGGTCGAGGTGCATACGGCATCGTTTGGTAACACACTTCCTTGTTCCAGTCTCAGGGATTGTCGTGTTATGATTGGTTTATATGGTTACAAAGTCTTGTTATTATTGCAGCGGTGCCAAAAATGAAGAGACCCAGGAACAGGTTGCCATTAAAAAAGTTGGAAATGCATTTGATAACAGGATTGATGCCAAGAGAACCCTCCGTGAGATCAAACTCCTTTGCCATATGGATCATGAGAATGTGCGTATTCCATCTCTAGTTAATGTTCATAACAGCATTCTTTACCTGTTTAATTCCCATTATTAGATGCCATGTATAGTTGTTGCTTAGCCCTTGAAGCACTCTTCAATCCACTCACACAGTTTAAGAAAGTAATGCCATATATAGTTGTTGCTTCTGCATTTTCTGATAATCTTGGAGGTTTTACTGTTGATGATCCATTTAAGAAAGTTGTTCATATTTTGCAGATTATCAAAATTAAGGACATCATACCACCACCAAGCAAGGAGGCTTTCAATGAAGTGTATATTGTGTATGAATTCATGGATACTGATCTTCATCAGATAATACGCTCTTCTCAGGACCTCACAGATGATCATTGTCAGGTATTTTTGCATTAGTGTCCCTGTTTTCTCAATATAATACCTATACCCTTTAGAATCTTAAAGCACCAATCATTTTGATGGTGACAGTATTTCCTCTATCAATTGTTGCGTGGATTGAAGTACATACACTCCGCAAATGTTTTACACCGAGATCTGAAACCAAGCAACCTTCTTCTCAATGCCAACTGTGATCTTAAGATTTGTGACTTTGGACTTGCAAGAACTACTTCAGAGACAGATTTCATGACTGAATATGTGGTAACTCGATGGTATCGTGCTCCAGAATTGCTGCTCAACTGCTCAGAGTATACAGCAGCAATAGATATTTGGTCTGTTGGTTGCATCTTCATGGAAATTATAAAAAGGGAGCCTCTTTTTCCCGGTAAAGATTATGTTCAGCAATTAGCTCTTATAACCGAGGTAATCATTCTCTATACTCCTTCCCTTGCAAGGCTTTCCATGGCAAATATTTCATATAATTCTGCTAAAGTAAAGATAAAACATTTAGCTAATAGATTAAACTCTGTAAATCCCCAAAACAGCTCCTGGGTTCTCCCGATGACTCAGATCTTGCATTTCTCCGGAGCGATAATGCTCGAAAGTATGTGAAACAGCTTCCACGCATACCCAAACAACCTTTCGCTCAGAAGTTTCCAGACGTGCCTCCATTGGCACTTGATCTTGCGGAGAGAATGTTGGTATTTGATCCAAGCAAGCGTATAACTGGTAAGTCCTTAACTCCTTATCAATATGACTTAGCCATTCTCGAATTTCCTGTTGAGGGACATCACATCACCCTTACCTGTCTTTGTAGTTGAGGAAACACTGAACCATCCGTATCTTTCAAGTCTTCATGAGATCAATGAGGAGCCCACTTGTCAATTTCCTTTCATCTTTGATTTCGAACAGACGTCACTGAATGAAGAAGATATAAAGGAGCTTATATGGTTAGAGTCTCAGAACTTCAACGCAGATCCCATGCTTGAATAGTCCCACAAACTGGTAAACGCCTCTTATATATTTTGGCAATTTATTTGGGTGTAACCGGGAAGAAAAAAGAAAAGAAGAAGAAGAAGAAGAAGAATCCTGATCAAAAGGACGTGATGATTTTCGTTTGGATGCTAAAATTTTGCATCATAATTATGGATAAATACTGAAATATGGGAGATAGATGCTGTATTGTCACAGGGGTGCAATACAAAAGTGGCTTGTTTTTAGGTATAAAATTTGGAGGTTACAGGTTTCATTCTGGAAGAGCAATGACAAGTAACCCAAATAAGGGCATGTTCTTAATAGCGTGTATGCGTTTGGGAGGTGTGGACTGTATACTGTGTACCAACATTATATCGTTATTGCAGAGAAACAGATTTGTAATGAAAGAAAGGCTCTCCAACAATTTGGACAACTTGTTTTTGCCAATGTGGCTTCATATGTTAGTTCTGCCCTTTTGACCCCTACAGATCACGGTTTTGTTTTCTTCGGTTCAAGCCCAACTCGAGCAAGATCGGCCCAAGGAAAATACAGGCTTTGGATGTCATAAACTGAAACTAAATAAGGTTTAAGCGTTGTTGTCGATTAACAATTGGAAGAAGAAAATGGGAAGACTTAGACGGGGTAGTGACCAAAAGAATTTCTCTACATTGATGCAATTACGTAAGCGAACACGTAAATTGTCGAGGTGACCAAAAGGGGCATACGCTTGGTTCTTCAAAACTGTAGAAGAAGTTTGTGGTGATGGAAATGCAAAGGCTGCGTAATGTCTTGTGTCACGATTGCCTCATTTGCTTAATCCGAAAGGACAATTACGCATCTTCTAATAGCCACATACACGGGCGCAATTATTTGGGGGAGAAATTTCTTTTTTCGGCACAAAGTCGAGAAACTTTCGATCTTGCTTGACCTTTTGGGACATCCTAAATTTCGAATTGGAATGAACACAACAAAAATAATTAATTTTATATTATTGTCATAAACATGAACAACAACCAAACATAAGAGCCTGTTACAAATCATATGCATGGTTACATATAAATTATAAATAAATTTTTGAATCTCTAATTTTTATAAAATAAATAATTCAATTTCTTAAAAAAAATTCTCCACAAATACTAATATTTAAAAAGTTACTTATTGTTAACATATTTTTTAAATCGATATAATTAATATATTAATAATTATATATTCTAAAGTGAAAATTTAATGGTAAGAAACTTAAGATCTTAGGACAAAAATATAAGAATAAACAAATTAACTATATAGTAATTTTGCAAGAAACTAAATCTAGTTTTTAGGTATCAATTTGAGTATCTCATCTTACAAATGATCTCCCCTATTTTTAGTATATTATTTACTTTTTTATTCATTAAATAAATAATTTGAATTGCGAAAATAATAAACAAGTTCATCTTGTCTTTATAACAACAGGGTTTGAGAATTGAAGACTAGCTATGCAATTTCGTAGTAAGCCGTTGAAAAACAATAACTTGATAAAAAATTTCACTTCTATAAAGAAATGGTAATCAAATGAATTAGAACAAGTTTTGAGTTTCGAATTCTAGCACGTGGATAGTTGATACCGATCTTAATAGTGTACATTGAATTTGACAAAGTCGAGCTGTACAGCTAAGAGTAGTCGTTTCACGTAAATAGCAACTTTGGTGGCTTCGTTGCCTTCCTCAGAAGCTTCTTCCGTATGGATCAAGCCACTCGGGGAAGGGAATATGTGCTCTGAGCTTCGGTCAACTCGCTCTTCGTCATCTCGAGTTTTTAATCTTTTTAGAACTATATATAATAATTTTACTTGTTCAAAACACTTGCTTTTATTCCGAAAGCGTGCACAAAGAAAATTAAGATGTCCTCATTGCATTAATTACTACCAAAACCTTGTCTACTTAGATAGAATCAATCAATTTTATTAAAAACCATGAATGTTATGCTGTATTTTTAACAACTCTTTCCTTTTGTACAGATTATGACTGATTCAATTAAAGAACTTGCGATTTCCCATGTTGTGACTGACATAGTGTTCCACTGCAAAAGGCCGACACCAGTCGGAAAGTTCTTTGATACAACCCAGTCAGGAACAAACTATTGCAAGAAAGCATAATCCTTTGGTTGGTCACAATTATACTCAAGAAGATGCGAGTTTCACGGCCGTTGACCGGCGATCCACCACATCTCCGATCACCGTGTTAGGCATTTGTTACAGAAAGCAACAACCTAGGAATTCACTTTCGTCAAACACATTTCTCTCTCCAGACTCTCTAAATTCTCAAGCAGGAAATGAAGAGCAGGGTACTTAAGAATGCCCAGATAAAAGTTGTGTTTAAAAAAATTCCAACTTGGAAAAAATATTATCATTCAGCTATAATCAGATCAATAAAAGTATGTCTACAGACCCTGATGACCCAATTATTCTACATTTCTATCATCTCATTTCTGTTGCTAGACAGAAAGAGGAAAATTTTACAAAACTGAAAAAAAATATTTACATATGTAAGAATATGAACGAAGAAAACAGGGCCAGATTAAATCCTAGGAGCACTAAACTAGGAACAGTTTGGCCTCAACCCAATAGAACTGAGAGATTTCAGGACTCAGATACAGCCTCTGAGATGTAGCCACTTGAAGGGACTGCTGGTGTTGAGGAACTTGAGGTTGTGAAGCCTCCATTTTCTCTGAGCTTTTTACCAAAAGTTAATTTTGAAGCTGATTTGATTAGCCCTTTGATGATCCTCATCTTAACTTGCCCTCTCTTTGGAGGGAAACTTTGCTGCTTCGGTTTGACGGGCTTAGATAGGGTGGAATCCATCTCTTGGAAGTGGAGTAGATGATCAAGTGGAGGACGGGTATGAAACAGAAACAGAGAAAGAACAGAGCAAGCACAGAGAACAGGAAAACAGGACACTAATCAACGTCGAGTAGAGTATCTCAGCATCGAAGAGAGAGAGAGGGAGGGAAAGAGACAGAGACCCAACTTTTGAGGAGTGTGCGTTTAATGTTGTACGAGCAAAGCCAAAGCGGCCTTGTTTTAAGGAGGATACCCAACCCACCACACTTTCTAATAAGAATGGTTGAATTGAATTCCTTGGTCGCCAAGTATCAAACAGTAACACTTGTATTCTGATGATCGTCAAGATCAAGAATAGTGGGAAAATAGGTAGTAGGCTTGGGATGGGACCATCTGGACCGTAAAAGGCCCCGGTGGGCACAGATGGTGCAGGTGGACTTGAGTCTGGATCTACTGCATACATCTTGCCCTCACCAATGAATCAATAAGTAAGATTTTGACCACCTCCTTGATCTTTATCTAAACAAAGGTTTGGTGCTACTCGATAAATTTTTATATATTCGACTTTTGTTGGTCTGATTTCAGGATTTGTTGGGTTAGATTAGAGTATACAGCACAGGTTGCCTCTCTCGTTATTAGTGACGGAGCTAGAAATTTAAAATAAGGGACCCAAATATTTAATTTTTTAAATTTTAAGGAGTCCAATACACCACTAATTTTTAAATAATCTCGTCCTAATATATATATATATAATTATTTAATAATCTTAGAGGTAGGGGGCCCAGTGGTGTACTGGCTCCCACGTATTTCCGTCCCTGCTCGTTACTAAACTCCATCCTCGAGGATTAAGCTTAGAGATATTACTGAGCTATTGGTGTCAGTACCAACTGAAAATAAAAACTATATATACATGTCAAATGTGAAATGGGTAACTCTTCCTTGTTAATATTTAGTTGATCTTTCCTATATTATTTTAGTTCTTAGATGGTTAGATCCATTAGCCCAAAGTTTCCTAAGTACAAAGTATAATGTGATACTCAAAAACTCAGTCGCCTCCAAAGAGAGTCGTGTTTGCATGTTTAACGTGTGGGGACCAAGAAAGGAACTTCATTTCCAATCATTTATTATTTAGAACTGATTATTGGTTATAGTCACTGAACTAAATAAATAGTCAAGTATATAATATTTTATAAATTATTTAAAATTCTAAGTTTAAATAAGATAATTAATATTAACAATTTTAACACTTTTCATTGTCAGTCAATTACCAATTACAAATCTTGAATGAATGACCTACTTGTCTTAATTGATTAGCGTGTCGAACAAGGTCTGCCACGTGGCTGGTCATTTATAATACTACCATTTTCGACAACGATGTACACTTTTTATTGTCCTTCTTCAAAGGAATATCATCCTAGGATTGCATACGGTGTAACTTACAACAGAGTCCAAGGTTCAAACGAGTGTCATTGACAAAGACTGCCGTCTGATCTTTTGACGCGCTATTCTTGGGAAAGTTATCTCTAGCGTTGGGGGTTGAAAAGAGACAAAAAGACTGCCATTTTTAAAGCAAGTGAGGTACCTTGATAGTTGACAATTTTCAAGTTATACTTACTGCGTTTTACATCGATGAAAGTACAAATATGAACATAATAAAAGCTTTATGCGTAATAAAATGAATATTGTAATTAGAATAGAGTCTATTGAAAATGGTATCATTTAACTTGACGAAATGATCATAATAAAATGACCAATTACATGAAAAACTGGAAAAGTTGAAAAACTGGTAGGGAAATGGCAGTGTTGTGGTTGTCTGTGCAGGGTTTAGGTTCAACGTTCTTTGCCTACTATATTGTACGAGCATCATTCATTTAATTTTTTAGATGCTTATAAAATAGAATAGACACGTAATAATGAGTCCAAGCAAAATAAATTTCCAGAGTCCATACTTCAGAGGCATTGCATTAGCTAACTTGGCTGCTAGAGACTAGTTGACCGTGACACGGGTGGAGATGGGGTAATGGGATGAGATCCTCTGTAGTGGGTGAGATCCTTAGCTCGTCAGTCATGGTTGTCAATATAGTACAGATGCCAAAAAGGCTAAGCCAACGAACCATCAACAGTGTGAACATGCAAATTAAGAAGCTTCCAATGTGAAGGCAAGCTGGATCAGATTGGCAAGTGGGAAAAGTGTGTGATTAGGACCGGACCAGTCTTGCCATTGCCCCACATGTCACCTTCTCGAGTTTCGATTCGTGGACTGGAATGAAGCCGAGCAAAGCAAGTGCAACGAGCCACAACCAACACCTCGACTTCTAAGTATTGATGGACCAAATTAGAATTTGATAAGTATTACAAATGTCAATCTACTTGAACCAATATAACACATAGTTAACTATCAAACTAGATTTTATTGATTTTATATATTTTTGTGGCTATTAACTAGCGTTGACTATTGAATGTTGCAATGGGGCCACTCCTTATACTTACTGTAATTCTTATTGAACACATTTTTTTGTCTACTTTAATTTATTAGTGTCATTAGGTATGAAGTAAATGTCTATTTAATGTTCATTCACTAGTTAAAAGAAATTAAGAAATGATGTCCATTTATTAGAGTAATAATTTTTGTAGTTTAGTCTCACATACAACTTTCATAGTTAAGATATTAGTTCATCCACTATTTAAAAGAAATGTCACAAACTATAATTCATCGTCTTATATTATTTTGTGGCAATTAACTAGTAGTGAACATTTAAAATTATCTGTAAAATCTATAAAATTAGAAAATTGATACAAAAATAATAGCCTTCTTTCCAAAAGATAATAGTGAGATCCAAACCCATCATTTCTATTAATATATTTTTTTGACATTCATAAGCAAATCTTCCAAATATGTTTACACTATTTGTACTTTTGCACCCTTAAAATTTGTAGTTATATTCCATGGCTAGTAAGTTTAATAATATGCCTCGATATTCTCAATGACTAGTTACTGTTGCTAATGTAGCATATATGGAGAGGGACTTACATAATTCTCTCCCTCTCTCTTAATGGCCCACATGTTTGGCCGTATTAGTTGTTTATCCTTATAACTTTTATCTATGAACCCCATTTTTGGTAATATTAGTTGTTTAACCATGTAGCTTTTATCTATAAACCCACACGTTTGGTCACATCAATTATTTAATGATAGTGTCGGGATATCATGGGATACATATGAAAATATGATGGAACAACGAAATTTTAAACATGCACTTGAGTTCTCGATAATTTTTCAAAGACGCAAGTTGGTTACTCAATCTTTTTAGTGCAGCCTTGTCTACTCTTGATGAGATAACACGAGACAACATGTCCTCTCAACCTCATCCCCACGCGTAGAAGAGTTAAACCTCCTAAAATTAAATTGAAACCTTAACTGAACCTTTGATTTATATATTTTGAGAACCAAACAAGCTAAATTGAGCGCTTAAGATGTTGAATCTTTACTATTTAATTGTGCGGTATATGCCCAATGCATTGCCACTATAATAACATGTTTGATTCTTATTTCAAAATATGAAATTTTATTTTTTCAAAATATGTAATAACATGTTTGATATGCCTAATATATTGTTTTCTTTCAATATGGGTCTATATTCATCTGTTATTTTTTAATAGTATGGACTATTTTTTAATTTATATAAAAAACTAGTATAAGGTTCTTTCATAGTGAACATTTTACTCAAGATGGTACATTGAACTATGTAGGTGAGGACTAGCAAACTTTGACAATATGGACTTGGATTATATGAGTTTGAGAGAGAAATATGAAATGGGTGCTATATTATGCTATAGAAATATTATTATTGCATGGTGTTTAATTATTGAGAAGAGGTTGGAAGAACGTTTGAGGAAGTTAGAGTATAATCAGAGTGCATTGGATTTGATGAAATTGTTAGAATTGAATGGTATAATAGATGTTTATTTGGAGCATGTAGGTGACAATAGAGTGGATTTGAGTTGTCAGAGTTGATTTGGGATATGGCGATAGTTTTGTTGCTGATTCAGGAATTCATTGTCACGTTGGTGTTAATTTGCGAGGTTATTGTGATGTTAGTGGTGATTTGGGAGGTTACAGTAATGTTGGCATTAACTTGGGAGGTAATACTGATGTTAAAAGTAAATATGAGAGGTGATTCTAAAGTTTGAGTGAATGCGAGAGATAATGTTGATGTTGGAGTGGATTATGGAGGCAATTTGGGAGACAAAGAATCAATTGGAAATGATTCTGAATTGAGTGATGATAGTGATTCCAAATATGGGTGCTCAAGATGGAGGTAAAATAGGTGGTCAAAATGGGTGTTTAATATTGAGGTGAATGTGACTTGGATTTCAACATTAGTGTTGACGTAGGTTATGACACAATACATATTGACTCTTATGATCATGGGAGATTTTTAGCCAATGATGAATAACCCAAGTGTTAAAGAACCAAATGCTACTTTGAGACAACTTAGTGAAACTAATATACATTTTCTTCGGATTGTTGCAAATGGATGGTTGATAGGGATGGTGTTTGATAATGCAAAACGCTTTAAGGAATTGGTTGTTGATTATGAAGTTCCAATAGGATTTAACTTGAGTTTCAAGAGGAGCGAAGCAAAAAAGATAAGATATGGTTGCAATGAAGGCTATCCATTTGAGCTATATGCTTCACTTGATTAAAAAATAAATGCTTAAAGCAAAAACTTACGATCTAGAGAATACATACAATCCAATAAACAAGACAAGGATTGTTAAATTCAAATTTTTCATAAGACACTTCAAGGAAAAAATCTTAAACAAGTCAGCATTAAAATCAATGAAATTGTTGGGACCCGATCACGGAACCGTACTCCAACCGGAAAACGAAACAGAAAACATAAACGGATTGCGAAACCAAAGAACGAAACGAAGCGAAAACGAAGGAACGGAAACCAAACGAAATCGAATCGGAGACTAAGCGAAAAACAAAACGGATTGGAGGTCATAAAGCGTAAGAATCGAACGGATTTACAAAATTAGGCCGAAACACAAAAGAACGGATTCAAAGCATTCCGACATCCGGTAACGCGTACTTTAGAAA
>JAOTAX010000008.1:4189030-4203476 GCA_025629825.1 Erythroxylum guanchezii
CATCACTCTCATTCATATACACAAATTCATGGCGATTCAAGCCATATACCATATTAATACCAAAATCCCAATTTACACAAAAATACAAACGATACAAAATCGAACAACACGTCTTGATATTCTTTCATCCGATCTCCTGCTCGAAACCTGAAGATAGGGATGAAAGAGGGGGTGAGCTACACAGCTCGTGGATAAATACGGTGTTTAATTGATATTACATGATCATAAGAATAGAAGTTATTATACATGTGCACCGTGGATATAAGATGAGAATATTGATATCTTATTTGTGTGTTTTGATGATCAACATTGCATAAGATGGTGTTGAAATGATTTTTGAGTTTGAAAAATCATTGAAAATATGTATAAAATGAGTGCAGAAATTTTTTTGGAGAAATGATATGCGTATACTCTGTTTTTACTGTTGTCTGCGTGAATCTCGTTGGGTGATTTAGGAATGAACTAAAATCAGTTTAGAGATAAGGAAAAGGTGTAATGTGAAATCGTGATATAGAGAAGATTAAAATGATAAGCTTAAGATGAAGTGAAAGTGTTGATGGAGAGGAAGAGAATGCAGAAAAATGAAAAAAAAATGCAGAAAACATGATGATGCGTGAGTGTTAGGTTCTGTTTTAAATGTTTATGAACAATCATAGGTTTTGATTTGTTCGTGATCAAGTTGAGTTGAAATGGAAGTAGGAATGAAGAGGAAATAGTGAGAACATAAGTTAGAATTGGTAGATTAAGCAAAAGAGAGGAAGGAGAGAAGAAAAATTTGCAGTTTGTGAATCTGAAGAAGAAACTAGGCAGTGCATGATCGTACGCAAGCACGATCGTGACAAAGGGGGAAAAATGAGGCAGTGACACGATTGTGGCAAAGGGAAAAAATGAGGCAGTGCACGATCCATCGTGGTATTGGTGATGCATCTCGCAGTGCACGATTGTGCACATTGCGCTATCGATTGGGATTGCACGATCGTGCTTATGTACGATCATGACAATGAAGGCATACTGATAGTTGACAGTTTCGAACATACTTCATTCTTTTGGTTATAACTTCTTCTCCCAACCTCCAAATGACATAAAATTTAAAGCAACAAACTCCTCACTTATTTTTCTCTCTCCACCAAAATTTATGGCCATTTGAATTCATTCGGAAAAGAAAGATTGATGAGTTTAGAATGAAAATGATGAAGTGTACTGGAATTTCTTAAAGGGAATGATTTCACTAAACAGTTAGTAGTATTTTGGCCATATGTTAATCTGTAGATATCCAAATGAGATTATTTTTAATCTATATTAAACTAGAGAATTATGGTTACTATATGGCTCCTTGTATGTGAATTTGACAAAATAAATGATTCTCAACGTATATGTTGAATGTCAGACCAAAGTCTGAAGATAAATATGAATGTAAATGTGATGCATTTCATTACATGAATGCATGAACAGATAATGACAGTTGTGACCTAAGTAGCCACCTAAAATGAGCTTAAAGCTCATAATGTGATTAAGAGCCAAAGGCTCACTATGTATAATGAGCCCTATATCCCCATCGGATACCTGGTATCGACGATGGATACGGGACAGCCATAAGCATTCGGTCACAATAATGTAATAATCGGAAATGAGTCTCATAAGCATTACATATACATTTATTGTGGATGTTTTCATAATTGAAATGTATTGTTGACTTGTAATGAAGTGAGAACGTGACAATTGTGAACAAAGGGCTATATGATACTACATGATGATAAATAAAATAATATGAATTATGTGATTATATGTGTTAATGTATTGTATGAATTGAGTGAACCATCGAGGATGATTACCTCACTGAATTCGTAAAACTCATCAAAATTGCAACGTTGATATTTCAAGGCCGAGAGAGGACACTAGTAACAAAGAGACTCTACAAAAAGCATAATTCCTGTACTTTTGGATCATAGAAATGGCTCAAAAGTCGGTCAGCTAAGACTAAAGTATTAGATAGAAATTTTTGTATAATTCCTCTTTCATGTAGCATGTTTTGTATTAGGTTTTGATTATGTACATATTTGGATGATTTTGTAAAATTTCAATGTACATATTCCGTTTTTATGAAATGAAATGAGAAATTCAGTTTTAAAATATTGTGACATTTATCTATTTATGATGATGCCATAATTAAGTTAGTGATGTTAGTGCCCTAACATGTCACACTTGAGGGGTACGTATTTGGATATCACTCAGGATGTCGGATACATATCTCACGAGAGTGGGGTGTTACACTCAGCGGGCCATGAATAATGTATAGCCCTCTGCCACACACAGGATGTGTGAAAGGCCTACATATGGCAACTGGGTGGGAAAATGGAAGGAAAAGAATGTTAGGAAAACATTTTTTAATTGTTCTTATGAAAGATTACCACAAGAAATTGATGATAGGCTCATCAAATTATAGTAACTTACACTAGAATATGTGCAGGACTTACTTGAATTTATTAAGGAAACATGGAGTAGGGCTTTCCAAAGCATTGAGTCTAAATGTCCAATTATGGACAACAACAAAAGTGAGACATTAAACTCTTGAATGTTAGTGCCTAAAGATCTCCTATTATCGACATGTTGGAGACTATTATAACCATGTTAATGAAGAGACATAATGATTTTAAGGAGTAAGTTAAAAGAAAATAAAGGGACATAGCACCTAAGGTGATGGAAAATTTAAAGAATAATAAATTGAATGCAATAAGATATAGAGTTATTTGGAATGGGGGTAGTAAAAATGAAGTGACTAATGGAGATGGAACATATATAATCCAACTGTGGAGGGAGAAAACTTATAGTTGTTAGGCACACGAACTCTACAGGTATCCTTGTAATCATTCAATTAGTGTCATTTTCCATACCAGGCAACAACTATAGGCATATGTAGATGAGTGTTATCATAAGGGGAGGTTCATAGAAGTTTATAAAAATGTCTTACAACCAATTAAAAGGTAAAATTTTGGTCACCAAGCCCTTATGAAGAGATACATCCACCTTTGAAAAGAGTTATACCTGGTAAGCCTAAGAAGAATAGGCTGAAAAAAGGAATCGATAAGAGTGATGAATCCTTATAGGTCATCATAAAATCAACAATTCTAACTATGTGGCAAATATGGTCATAACAAGAGAAATTATAAATCTAGTTCACTTCCTTCTACTCAATATAGAGTTGAGGTCTGTAATTCAACATTAATTTACAATTTATATGTTTTCAGTAACTACTAGTTGATGATATGTCACTATTAAAAAGTCAACTGCGCCTAATAAAGATTCAATAACAGCAACAATCTTTCCTCAATCTCGTTCTTTAATTTCCAGCATACAACCTTATGAAGTAGGTGGAGATGAAGTTAGTTTCACACAAATGTTAGTTACCATATATTTTTGGTCCTTTATATTTTTATTCATATATATTGTTCTTCTTCTAGATTGCTTACATGAACAATCTATTATTTTAGCATTGTTTGTAACAATCATTTGTAGCAACTCCACCATTGAGGAGAAAGATAACATTTGGATAAGTTGATTTAATCACTTTTCAATATCATTTAATCAAGATAGTTAAGGTGGAAGGGTACTCCAAATATCACATCACAATAATTATAAGAACAAGATTCTTGGCGAAGGGTTGTTAGAAATTCAAAACAACAAATAACTAATATTCAAATTGCAATTCAACAAAGTGTAAATGATAATTAGTTGTGCATTAATTGGTTTGCAAAGAATTCTGGTTGAATCCAATATCTTTTAGGTGGACAATTGTTAGATTTGATTCTAATTAATGTAGGAAAATGTACTTAGTTAGATCCATTTTATGCATTTTTTGTAGATTCTAGTTAGATCCATTTTGTTCATTTTATATACATTCTGGTTGGATCCATTATGAAGTAAAATGACAACTTTGTAGTAGAATACACATGATAGAGCTTTATAACATAGAATGGTTATGCCTTTTTAATGGCTTACATTATTTAACTTTTGCATTATTATTTATATTGAATTTCTTACTTTTTAGTGGGTTACATTATATGAATATCAAATTTAATGGCCTCTATTATACGAATCTAAACTTTACAGGTTTATGATTCTCGTATTGTTCATATGCATGAGTCAAAAGGAAATTTCTGTATTTCTTTTTATGATTGTCTTCTTAGATATATTATCACAAGTTGAATTTGAATTTGATATAATTACAAATGTACTTATGTATGAATGAAATAATTATAATAACTCGATAATGATATCCAATATTCTTAATATATTAACTAAAGTTTCATGCATAATAACAAGTATATTAACAAGTATTTTTCACGTTAGCCCTATTCCTAAACAACGTTCTTAATATATGAATTCTTAGTTAGCATATCACAAACCCAATATTTCAATAGTGAAAAAGAAAAACAACAATACCTATCAACTTCAAAACAACAATAATATGTGTCATGAATATCTTCTTCAACTCTTTGTTATCATTCAAAGCAAGCCTCAATTCATACTCCATTTGTTTTTTTTCCTTCTCCCAACTCAATTTATTCCTTTTGTTCCTCCTTATTTGGTCGCCTAACAACTCCCTTACATATCTCATCTTCAATTGTCCCGGTGTAATTTAATCCTAATTTTTGCTTAAAGTTAGTGTTAGTATTCATTAACTTAATCTATGAATAATATGAATAGCCTTATCTACGAAGGGGGTTACCATGTTAACAGAAGAACTTAAAACTCTCAACCTTGTAAACGTCACTAAGGCAAACATTCATTAACACGTTTATTATATTTATGTTCTCATATTGAATATCATAACAAAATATTTTTACTAACTGAATATTTTGGGCACCATAAAACTTGTGGCCACAAAATTTTTTCGCTCCATGAAATCCTTAAACAAATGTTAAAGCCATAAAAGCATTAAATGATAGCAGAAGAATTATTATTAGTTGAAGACCAAGAAAGTAATGCCTCTAGTTTTGACTGTTCCAATTTTCTACTATATAACACAATATAACCAGGTGACAACAATCTCAAAATTTTTCAGGAAACATAACTATCAATTAACTACATGAAAATAATCATTATTCACTAAAAAATTAAACATTCAATTCTCGCACAAAACATAATGGAAACGTAAAACATAATAGAAACATATGCATTCAATAAATAACAATGATATTCAAATATAGGATAAATGGAATTATCGTGAACAAGCCGCCACTAGAGGATAAAGAAGTAATTAAGAAGAATAGAGGAATTTCAGAAAATATATTTTTGGGTTTTAGTTTTAAAATAAGTAAAATGTTAATTCATTTAAAAATATGAAATTAATATCCTTATTTCACGTTAGTTGCTATCTTAGCTGTTAACTTTATCTAACAAGTTTTAGTTGACCAACATAATAAGGACATAACGTATATTTGACGTAATAGAAGCCAAATTGATTTGGGCACAGATGTTTTAAAAAAAAATCATCATCAAATTCAATCGATGCCACTGAAGAGACAAACGATATCTGTTTGGCTTGTCCAGTTTCAGACAAAACTTGTTTTTTTTCGAGAATTAGTTCCAGACAAAACTTGACATCAACAGTTTCCTGTTTTTTCGAACAACTTATGCAGACAAACATAGATAAAAATTGTCGCCCGCCGATCATATGTTAGACATTATTTCCTTCATATTCAGGTGAGTCAAGTCAACAAATAACACAAGGCTCGCACCTAAAAATTTTAATTAAACTCAAAGTTAAGAAAGATCAGTTCAACTCTAACTACCCGCCATCCCTATTCAGATCAAACTAAGCCGAGGTTCAAAAATTCTGAAGTAGACTCGTATCTTTCAATGCCGGGACGTGAGAATTTTACACAAAACGCAATGATAACGGCGGAGCTTAGAATCTGAACTGAAGCCAAATAATAAGTTATTTGAGTATTCATTGCCTTTGGCTTTTGGCTTTCTAGATGGTTATATGTTTCTAATAAAACGTGCGGGTTTCACCATATAATATACAGAAAGGGAACAGAAACATATCGAGATTAAAGATAAGATTGTTCCCAGAGTTCCCTTTTACAATCATTTGGTCAGGATTCAATATGAGAAACAACTGAGAGCCAGCTGTGTCTCACTACTAAACTCTATCATATCATTAGAGCTTTATATATATAAGAATATATAGAATCGTTAATTGGTCCACTGGAGTATTAGTTTATTAAAAAATACTCTTCCAACTTCTTTGTTTTAATGCAACTGAATAAGAACGCAACTATCGCATCCACATATCAATTTGTCAAAGACACAGGTTTCCTAGTGACCAAATTTTAGTCGTTATTTATTTTTATTATTTATAATAAAAACGACCTAACAAAAATTAGTTAAATTTTTTATTTTTATTATTACTATCTTTTTAAAAATGGTGGAACTAAGCTCTCAAGTCTATTCCTTTTTCTTTTCGTCAATGTGAAATATTATTTTTCACGTTCATTTGTCTAAAATTATCATAAAGAACGAGGTTGTAGATTAATTTGAACATTAAAATCATAAGGTTTTAAGGTGGATGCTTGAAATTTAAGTCGGATTGGGTTGAGACTTGAGAAAAGAAAATGTTGGGTTTATTTTTATATTTTTCACAATTGCTCAACAATTTAGTGTCTAATGGGAAAATTTTAAATTGCACATGTATATGCTATGAATATCATTAATTAAAAAATTTAACCTTCAATTGTAATTTTTTTATAAATTATTTAAAAAATAGTTAATTAATTTTTATTTAACATTTTATGATTTAATTTTAAATTTATAATCTCTTATCACAGATAAATCAGGACAGAAAATTTGGAATTATGACCCAAGAAACACAGCGCAGTTTATATCACAAAATCGATGCCAACTTTTCTCTCACGTATTCCACTCTATACAAAGGGCAAAGACCATAACTAGAACTCGGACGTCGCGTCGGAGCAATACCCAGATGGAGTCGCCGGTGTTTTCGGGCTTGAGCTCACAGAAGCCCTATCTTCCCTACGGGTCTTACCCACAGAAGCAAAACTAGCAGCTGATTTGACGAAGGTCCTGATGATTCTAAGCTTGATCAGCCCTCTTCTCGGAGGGATACTGGTAGTGTGTTGTGTCTTGGTGGGCTTAGATTCTGAGAACTCCATGCTTTGAGGGTTCGAGGTAGAAGCAGAGTGCGAAACAGTTTGTATGCTGAGAGGGTTGCTCATAAATTTTTGTGTTGGTGGAGGAGAGAGCGAAGAAGAAGCTTATTTATAGTGGCGAAATTGGCATGTGCTAAGAATCAATCCATCTTCGAAGTTGAACTCACTTCGAACTCAGCTGCTTGTTCGGCAAGCTGAAACGAGACACGTCATTTCGTGTCTGAACTTTGAAATAGATAATAAATGGGCACTACCTGGTGGGTGGTCCTGAGGACCACCTAAGCATAGTCCATTCAAAATCATAGTCCACTGCCAAGTGGATGGTCCCCGGGACCTTCCAGCTCTTTGGTTCGCTAAAGCTCAGGTTAGATGTGTGGTCCATTTTTCAACGTTATCCTTTCACATATAGAAACTTTAGCCAAATCTGTAGACCTAGTATTAGCATAAAATCAAAGCTCGTGCGCTTTACGCATAAATTTGGCTAGCAGAGACTTACCTTTGAATTCGGATTTTCAATTTCAAATATCCGACGCGATATGTTTCTTAAGTTTGGGCGACGCTAATTACCTCAAAGGAAGGGCATAAATAACAGTTTAGTTTGCAGATATAAATGCGCTGTTAGGTTTTGGTGACTGAAATTCCTTAATGTTTAATAATCAAATATGCGTACCAGCTAGCGTCTGATAAGTGCTTGATACAAATAACGCAAGACAGATATAACGATCGACCTATAAAGATAAAAGAACACCGACAATAGCGACGGACTTTTGAGGTCAGTTCTAGGTAACGGCTCACAGAAGACAGTAGTCTTCTGGCCCCTCCCACGTACAATAGCCAGTCGGTCTGACCATTACCATGGTTTCCGGAGTCGTCCATGCCATGTTAATTAGCTATTTAGCTTGAAGCCTTGCCAACGTTGGACCTTTGTTTAGTGCATGTTTGGATCAATTTTTAAAAGGTGAATAAAAATATTTTTTATCACAAAAGTTATTTTTAAGAGAATTGAGTATTTGACTGTAAAATTTAAAAGTAATTTTTTTAATAAAATTGACTTTTTTGAAATCTGAAATATAATTTTTTAAAAAGCTCAAATTTGGAGCTTTTAAAAAAAGTATTTTTCAGGTAGATTTTTTAGATCAATTAATGAGCTTATTTTTTAGTTCCTTGTACGTTTATGTTTTACATATAATTCTCACAATACCCACAAACACATATTCACTTTTATTTTGAGATTTATATAATATTATTTGACTTTTTAAATATATTTTAATATTTATTTTTTATATTAGTTTTACTTATATTATAATCCATATAAAAGATTTGGTTAGATATATTTTTATTTATGTTTTATATGGTTTAAAATTATATAATAATTAATATATTGTGCTTTGCATATTATTTAATATATTTTAAATAATTTTTATATGCATAAATAATTTTTATTACAAAATAAAATATAGTTAAAATTAAAAGTGCTTTTTATTTTTATGTTGTCAAACAATCTATTGTATGAAGCTCTTTCAAAAAAATTCTTTTTTAAATGACAACTAAATAATTAACTGACTTCTTAGAAAAGTTCTTTTTAAAAAAACTCTACAAACAAAAAATCCACTAATAAAAGCTTTACTGATATAAATCTATCCAACCAACACTTAGTTTTAAATTGTAATACGATTCGTAAGGGATCATAATAACTATAGATTATACTGATGCAGTTACGAGAAATACGATCATAACGATAACAAATAATGATAATTGTCCGAACTTCAACCACAACATTATGGTCATAATTACATACGCAAACTGTAAATTAAAACTATGATTATGAAACAAAGTATTGTTAATAAAATTTTTATCAATCTTAACTGGAAACATGTCGTAACAAACTAGTAGGAAATCCTACCTAATAATCTGTAGTTGTAGCATCTCTAAATTAAAGCCTTTTGTTGGCTCTTTTCAAGCCGTCATAGATGTTGAAAAGGTACGAACTTGAGATATCTATCACATAAAGTAAGAGTTCATCAGAATTTATAATAGGGCATTATGGGTAGAGCAGACAATTACCCAAGTTTTGTTTATCAACCTTTTGAGCAACATGAGCGATCTTTTTTAACCATATTTATGACCCTGACTGCCTTCTTATCTCACTTGTAAATAAATCAGAAAGTACTCTTGTTGAAAAGTTTGTTTATTTTATTTCAAAAGGTCTGATCATCACAGTCCGAATCTAGTAATAATAATAAAGATTGACAAACAACACCAGGTTCAATCTCCAGTCTTGAGTTTTATAAATTTATCATCCGTATCATAGGTTTCCTATGAGTTCGTTGATACAGATGCGTACAAACTTAAAAACTTTCTGGAGTTGAAATTTGTGTGTGAAAATGGCAAATGGTGGTGTAAAGAATGCATGTAATCTAGACTTCGAAGCCCTGACTCAAAAGAAATGTTATTAAATACACCCTTTATGTGACAAGACAAGTGGGTGAGAATTGGCTTTAATCCTTTGGGGTAGACCTAATAAAAAAAGATTATGCTGGTTTTGTCACCGTGTGTTGACCCTCGAGTCGCGCCGCCTTGTACCAAAAACAATTGAAAGTTGAATTGGGACGCACGAAAACAGAATGACGAAACTAACAAAAAAGACGGCAAACCAAAGAGTTGAGTAGTTATTCGTGTTTTCTGTAATATATCAAAATGGTTTCACATAATCATCAATTTGAACCACCGAAATTATTGCTGCGCCTAATCATCACCTGCCTTTCAGTGGCAGTACATATTAAAAAATAAATAAAGTTCCTTTCTGAGCTTGCCATCGAAATAGGAGACATCCTCGTAATATCAGATCAGGGAGGGTTTAAGACTGATGCCTGGACCCAGGTCCGTCAGTCACATATTCAGGAATACATGGTAATTTTCTTTTTCCATTTTCGAGCTTGAAATGAGAGAAATTAACTCTGATCCTCCATACATAGTCAAATATCAAAGAGTGTACAAATAGAACTGTTGAAAGTCGTTCATCAAACGGTCATAGCTTCTAGTGGCCGGCCGAGTCTTATACTCTGACTGCCTGATGTTAATTTAAAGCTGATAATTAATATTCCTAGTATTAAATGTTCCTTGTTAATTAAGATACCTGTAACTTTACTTTAGTATTAACCAATAACCTTCACCAAGTGTCTTCCTCTTCGAAAATGAATCTAAAATGCCCATGGGATATGGGTCTCCTGTCCACGACAAACGACGACAATCGATTCTTGCCATTGTTCTAAGGACCAGATCCTCTGTCCAGTTTTACTCTGTCTTATTCTGTCTCATAGAATTTCAGTCATTTATTTTGCGGGCTTCACGCGAGCTCCACGCAGATCTCACATAAATAAATGACTGAGATTTATTGGACACAATAAAACACCATAATATTAGACAGAGAATGTGGACTCATTGTTCCAAGTCTTAAAAGCAACAGCGAACGAGGAAAGATAAAGAGTTAAACAAATTGTAAAGTGCAAACACGAAATTCATAGCCAATCCAATATTTTACAATAGTACAAACCATACCAGCAATCGACACACACCAACTATAACTGCCCCCTTCCGGCTACATCATTTCCGAGTTAAAAGTTCAGAAAAATGACATGGAAGTGGGCTAAACAAAGACCGCGAAGTATATAACTTCAGCCAAACCATAGTAACAGACAACAACCAAGGAAAACTACAGGTTGATGGGCGTTATTTAGCCTGCTAGAACTGGCTCAAATAAGAGTCAAGCAGGAAGAGCCATCTGTTTACGACTTCAAGCTGTGAATCTTCTAAAAACAACATGTTCACAACTTTGACGAGCACTTTTTTTTTTTGGTGGTTTTTTGCCAACGTAATCAACAATACTAGAGGTGGGAGAGGTATCAGTAGGACATGGATCACAAAGATCCAATAAGTCGGTGTGCACCCATGATAGGAGATCATGGCGGAGAAGCATTAGGATTGGCATCTGATGAGTGGTAGGCACTCGCACGTGGGGTTGCAGACGGAGTGCTGTTCTCATCCCCACTAGTACTACTTCCTTCACTCTTCACTATTCCAACTGCTTTCAACATGCTCTCAAAAATCTGAGCTTTGATCTTGTTGCCTCGTTTAGGAGTTACAAAATCGGTATTCCTTTTCTTCTGGGAAGCAGAAGGATTGGCCGCCATGAATATATGCTCTGGAAAAAAAAGTCCAAGTAGCAAAATAAGACAGCACAAAAAGTAAAGAAACAAATCAAGACAAAACCCTTTGTTAATTCAACCCTTTAAAGGCCAGAATTTAGCAAAACATCATAAAAGAGAATAATAGATGGAACGGAAGAAAATTAGTAGAATTTGACCAGTTGTGTACTCTATGCAGCAGCAGAGAAAAGAACTGAACAAGTTGGGTTAAGAAGAAAACAAAGTAATTAACAGGAAAAGAACTGTGCTCTGATTGATGATGAGAGAATTGAAACTGTAGAAAGCTTGAAGGAAAAGGCCCCAAAAGGGGCTCGAGGGTGAGTGATAGGATGGGAGTTGAAACCTAGAGGCAAAGAAAGAGAGAAGCAGGCTTGATTTATAGAAGTGGAGACGAAAAAAAAAAAAGGGAAAGGAAACAAATGATAGCATTTCACTTCATTACCCGCGAAATGAGCCAACGACCGTCTTAAAAGTCTTACTAAAAGTTAAAATATTAGTAATTATTTGATAAAGAATTCAAAATTTAATCGATAAAAAACTTATTAATTTATTTTAATTTATAAAAATTAATTAATAAATTAACCCATTTTTAACAACAAAAATTATTAAAATAAATCGAATCAATAAATTAAACAATTTTAAATTTTTATTATTAAACCGACGGAAAAAAAAAAAAAAGATAGTTGCAAATAAAACTCTTCCCATGTGATTATAAACGAATGGCTACATCGGTGTTCTTTTTTCCTTTTCTTTTTGGTGTTATGATTTCCCCATTAATTAAAAAGAAGGTGTGTATAATTAGGTGCCATAAGGGCGGCAATGAGTAACTTCCTTGCAATTCTTTTCGATCAAACACTCGCAATTATAAATGAATGAGTGTGATTAAGAAAATGTTTAACTTTACTCCGAAATTAGAGTAATGGATAACATTTTAAATAAAAAATGATCAAAATATTAAAAAAAATCACTAAAAATTTGTCGACTTATTATTACATATTTAACGGTTAATTAAAATAATCTTAACAAAAAATTAATGATAATTAAATGAAACTAGTTAAAAAAGACCCCGAAACTTCTGGCTTAAAAGAATAAGAAAAGTAGGAGATGAAACTTGGAAGTCCAATGTGAAGGCGATTTGAAAGATCAAAGAAACAAGGTGGTGGCCCTATTCGGGCGTGGCAACTTGTCATGTCATTTTCTTAATTACCCTTTAATTTCTCAAGTTATATTACTCTACTGCGATCTGTGGTGTCTACAATGGCGTTGGATTGGATCCAAGTGTTTTGTGCCAATTAAATATATATCCCCAATTCCGCACAGCAGCTCTTTAGTTTTGTTTTCTTCCACCACAAAATTTGATTTTAGTGGCCTGTTACATATACATTTATTTATGTAACCTTTAATTAATTTGTACATAAAAGCTGAACAATTGGCAGACTTAGAACCAAATAAAAGTTTAAAACTTTGTCGCTAATTAGGAGGTGTATAAATATTTTAATTAACTTTTTTTTTCTTGAAAAATGACAAAATATGATAAATAAAGAGTTAGTGACAGCAAATCGAAACATTCCCCACACTCGGGAGGGGGGACGGAGGTAGGTGGGGGCCAGTAGTGCACTGAGGCCCCCCCCCCCCCCCACCTCCAAGATTATATATATATATATTAGAACTGGGTTATTTAAAGATTAATGGTGCACTAGATCTTTTAAAATTTAAAAAATTAAATATTTGAACCTTCTATCTTAAATTTTTGACTCCATCATTGCTCGGAGGAGACACTTTTCCCCACAATTACCTGAAAACTCCGTACAGCCTCACATGATTATCCATTCCAAACTCAGAAAGCTCCCTTTGAGCAGTGAATATACATCCAACGAATTGGGTGTCTCCTTGGGGCCTGGAGAGCAACATGCATGCATCTCATGTGGACCTAGTTTAATAGTAAAATAGAGAAAGTTGCACTTTTTTTATTATAATTATAGATTGGAAACTTGGGTAGTTAGACACTGCACTTTTGGAATTCGGATACCAATGATTACGAAAGCACATAAATTCAACATTAAAGCTTTACTACAATGTTCAACGACGTGAGTAATTACGATAAAGTTTCATGCGGTAGCTGTCCATAGCCATTCGTCTCTTGTGTGTATCTGTGTCCACATTTTCACCACTTGGTGATAACGTACGATGTCAGATAAGAAAGTGTCACTCACGTTTTAATTTTGGTTGTGTTTATCGTAATGGAACTCAATTACAAGGACACGACGTCATTCACTAAGTCACTAATACAAATTACATGTGGAATAAAAAAACGATTGCGTGAAGAAAATATGAACAAGGTCCCAGGGAGATGGTAATCAAGAACTAGCTAGAAGTTTAGGTTTAGGAAACATCCTGTAGTCTTCTCCTTTATGAGCTCATAGGCCAAAAGCCAAGGGTACCGTTGACTTTCAGTTTGCTCCTATAGTAAGCCCATTTTTATCGTTAAAACGCGTTGCACTATAAAAATGCTAAGATAGTGATGTTTCTGAACTACAATATTAGTGTCTCTTTGATTCAGTTTTTGGATATCCCAAAAAAACTTTTTTCACCGCAAAAATTATTTTAAGAAAGAAAATGAGTGTTTGGCTATAAACTTCAAAACTACTTTTTAAGTAGAAATAGTACAGCTTTTTCAAAAGTAAAAATTTGAAACTTTTCAGAAAAACCCAAATTTTAGCTTTTTCGGGAAGTTGTTTTTTTATGTTCTAGAAATAAAATATTTTTAAATATAAATCAAACAGAATAGAATAATATTTAATATAATAAATTTTATTAAATAATTAATAATAGTATTTTTAAATAATTAATAATAAAATAATAAAATAATAAAATTTTTTATTAATGAAAAATAGAATATATATATATAATGGATTTTTTAATTATTTAATGTTTCCGTCACTTACGTAAATAAAACTTGAAATAGCGTCTGTTCTCCTCTTAACAAAACCAATCGCCGACTCTGTTTTGTTTCTTCTGCTCATCTATCCCTCTTATCTTCTCAGGTTGGTTCTTCTTTTTATTTTTATT
>JAOTAX010000008.1:4208213-4220336 GCA_025629825.1 Erythroxylum guanchezii
CAATTATATAAGAAGGAAATTCTCTCTAAATTATTTTTCTTCTTCGCCATCAATATTTTCTTTATTTGGTTCCAACAAATTTAAAAGGTTATATTCATTAATTTTTAATTTAATGTATCCACATAAATCTACTTCTATGTGCTAATTTAAGTGTTAAAAGAAATGAGAGAAATAGGATAATTCTACGGAGATGAAGACACAAAATCAGAACTAAAACAACCCTAATGATATTTTGACATTGTACAATTATTTGTTCCTTACCTTAGAAGTCAACCTCTATTTATCCCGTGCACAATCGTTGCCCGCTTTATGGGAGTCTAGGAAGGATTATTGATATACACAACCTTATCTTTGTATTTTTTTAAAGATGTTTATGTTATTTAAACCTATAAGTTTTTGGTTACAAATGAGGAACTTTTATCAATTCTTTAACTTAGAATAATCAATTATTACTTGTTTTTTCATAAATTACTATACAAGTCCATAACTTTGCTTCAGTAGAGTTGCTTTCAATTTGTGTTGAGACCCTTTTCTAGAAACAGATAGTTGGACCTCTCTATAACAACTTCATTAAATTTTTAATTGTCTTTATGTGGTGGAGAGATGAGCCACACCATTCATTCTCTATTTATTCAACCAATGTTCAACATCAAGTTTAATTTATATAATAAATGTTTTTCTTTAACATGGTGCAAATGTCATTTCCAAGACCAATATCATATTAAAAAACTTAGTACAATATAAATTAAACAATTTTTAAAGCGATTCCTCAAAACCAATGGCTTCGATTGCTTTCCATTCGGTGACCATCAATGAGAATAACGTAGCTTGTACTCCATCAAGATTCAAGTTGGACCTTTTGAGTTGTGTAGTAAACAATGAAATCATTGAAATGGGTGAACCGTGTTTGCTTGATCGATCTTGGCTTAGAAGCCTTAAACTACTCTTTAAACCCTACAACCTTCTGCTATAGGTTTCTTAAACTAGAGAGAAATATGAGGACAAAGAAGCCAAAGGTTGTGTTAGTTTTTAAGGTTTCCTTCTTTAGTTATTGAAAATACTTTTTTTTTTACAACTACTTTGGACAACTTCAGCGACTTGAGTGCCTCTTTCGTATTTTCAAATGTTGTGTCATTGACTCATTGTGATAGATCTATCTGTTTTCTCTGCATAGCTGTCCTGATGTTAAATGCTTTGAAATGCGAATAATCATCCAACCTAGTCACCGACCCGACTTCTTCTGTACTAAATCATGTCTTTGAACTTGAACGGCTTTAAGTACCGATACATGACAAATAAACTAATTCTAATCCAGATTATATAAACAAACATTGCTTTGTAGTGATTCAACGCAGATATTGAGCATGATTTGACCTTCTTTTTTGTTTATCAATTTCGGCATCTTAATCTCCACGAATTTTTTTAAGGATATCTACGCAATTTGCTTAGCCTAATTGTGATTTTGATGTATATTTTAGTAACGACGCATCCAACGAGTGCAAAATTCAGAATAACTGTTAAAGTTATTTCTTTATAACCGAAAAGTAAAGAGTTTAAATTATATAAACAAGCTCTTTATAAAATGTAAAGGAAAATTTTGTATAATTGACGATTTTTATAAAACGGAGAGTCTTATACACTGAATACTCTTAACAATACAAAAGGTTTATTTAACTCAAAATTTTAATGCAATTTGTTACACATGACCATACTTTATTTTTAGATAAAATCATATAAGTTGTATTTTTATTTTTTAAAATGGCAATTCAGAACAAAGCTAGTGACAAAATCAATTTTTAATTTAAAAATATATTAAATGATTAAAAAATCAACGAATTAGTTCAAATGGCAATTGAGTTGAGATCTGACATAGTCCATAGATATCTCAATTCCTAATTAAAACATAAACCCATTAAAAAAATCATTATAAGTGAGCCTTCATTACTAGTTAAGGTCACACTTGTCCCCTTTAAGAAATCGTAGTGTAGGTGTACAAAGTCAGATGTCTAAGGAAATCTAAATCTCATAGAATGCAAGCTACACACGTTCGCACGTTCCTATTTCGATCTTGACTAATACAGACTACTGCATATCAGAGATATTGAATCATCGATGTTGCCCACGAACATAAATTTGTCTTGTGTCAAAAATTTACTGAGGTTTAGTTTAACTAAGTACAATTAAACTCACTGTTCTTTTTAATTTTATTTTAGTTATGTTTTCATTTAAATTGATATAATTAATTATCTACTTGAATTTATTAATAGAACTACTATAATTTTATTTAAAAAATATAACATTTCGTATATTTGTTTTATACATTTCATTTATAAAGAAAATAATTGAAGTTTAATAATAATTGACCAATTTATATTTTTAATAATAAAAATAGTCGAGTATCACGCAAACCTCTCCAGAATTAAAATTCTAAATTAATGTATTTTCTTTAAAGAGACTTTCAAAATTCAAACCTCAAAAAATTAAGAAAAAGCCACGTGTTATCATTTATTATCGTGTTAATGGTTGCACCTTAGACTACTTACCTGTGCGGTAGCACAGAAGAATATATTAATATTATATCATATTCTTTACATCATTTGGGGCATTAAGAATGATTGCTGCGGTTGAGAGGTCAGGTTCAGAAACTAAATAAAAATTAACCATTTCTAAAGCACTTGAAAATAAAACTTTGACTGGACGACAAGACCCTTGGATAAATTTTATAATGATACTGCTATTAAAAAAGCTTTCTATGAATGGATACGAAGCATCCACGTCTCCCAAGGTAGTTTAAAACCTCGTACACCTCGTGCCGACAAGATACCCACCAAAAGAGGAGGCCCTGCCTTAAGTGTACTTTGCTTGTAATGTTAGATTTCTAATAATATTAGTTTATTCCTTTCAAAGTTCCCACCATCTACACTCGTACAATGCTCGATTAAGCTTCATTGACTTCATGTTATTCGGCATTATATATTTCAGTATCATTGATTTAATTAGAACATTATAGGTTTTCTATCTTTTAAAACAAGACAAGATTACAATAACGGACTAAGAAAGATCACTGTTCATAATTTAAAAAAATATTCTTTTGGCAGAATCTTAATTTTAATCAAAATGATACATTTTGGTCCTGCTACATATAGATGGAAAGTGATTCTAATAATGGCGCTAAATGGGTATCCAATGTTTATTGAAAATAACATGTGAAAGGTGACTAATAAATATGTTTCAATGTAACAAGGACAAGCAACCAATTTAATTTCTACACGTACAAATACGATCTACTCCACCTCCATGTGAGTATTGTCGGTGTTCAAAAAAAGCCGTGACCTAATGGGATACCAATCCGTACTCACAAAATCCGATGCTAATCTATTTGGTCATTAATTATATATTCTCCTTTTCATTTAATGTATTATTTTAACCCAAAATTTTGAGTTGAATTAGAAAGAGTTGAATTATCAAATTTGCGTTAGGTTTAAGAAGTGGACTTGATTGATTTCGTCTCCAATCTTATTCAATCCGAAATGGAACCCCGCTGTCTTTTACATTACATCTCAGGTACAGGGGGTTGGGGTGAAGTACAACGACTAATAATGGTGCTTATTTTGTCTTGCCGTGTGGACATCTTGTGCAGGTTTTGTCCTCAAAAAACTGATCAAAGAAACCAAAACAAAATGGCACCAACAAGCAGAGAGGCGAGACATGAAAGGGAAAATGAAAGGAGGAGTCCATGCAGATCTTGTGCAATAGCTGTTATGGGTAAGCATGTGCTCTGTCAGAGCACTGACACTGCCGGTCCAGGTTTTATTATTCATTTGGTTCCCTATATTAATTGTGTGTCTGAGATTATGCGAGAGATATCTCATTTCTTCTTATCTTTGGACAATATTATAAAATTATAACACGTCGATATATATATATATATATATATAGTAATCTTATTATTTAGATAAATATTGACAATGACGTATTTTAAATAAATTTTAAATAAGATAATAAATCATAATTAAATAATAAACTTAGAAATCTAATATAATTTTTTGACAAAATTAGAATACATTGTAATCTTTTCAATTTTGGCCGAACTTGACAGAGTAAAAAAGTCATATGTGACTTAACTGACAATATCAACTCCACTTCTATTTATCAACTACTTTATGGTTGAGTGGCTTAGCAAAACTTAATTTCAAATCTTCTTTTATTGCATTGTTTGCAATTGTTATATATATATTTATAATAAAAAAAAATTAGGCAAACCAGGTCATAGGTAAACTACACCAATGAGTATTAAAGGAGTGGGTGGAAGATCACGCGCACACACACAGTTGCAATCAGGGAAAGGAATGTAAACGTGTCAGCCGTGTATTGGCAAAGGAGTTGCCAAAATGAGATAGCTTATCCGGTGGTTACTTGTTGAGTGGTTGGGTAAACCTGCTGCAAGCGGTCGACAAGTCGCAATCGTAGGTGGTTGGTCAGAAATTACCGAAATTGGAAATTTGGGATTTCACCTAAAAGACGTTAAGGTTGGAAGATTACCTTAACAGGAAGGTACTAATATACTGCGACTTCAACAACAAACACATAATCGAAAAAAATAATACAAAAATTTCAAAAAGTTATTATCATATTCGCTCACAACCCTTTCTTCGTTTCTAATAATTGTGTATTGTCCTTTCATAGCCACGTGTCCTTTCCCATCAAGCATTTCTATGATTCTTTAGTTCAATCAGTGTCAAACCAATGGACCCTTCTGGTTGGTTCTGTCATTATTCTTGCTCATTAACACAAAAATTGAAACCAGTAATTATCAATTTATCCACGTGTATTATTTGTTTTGTGTTTTAATTATATTAAAGCAATAATAATTTGTGGTGGAGGGTCCTAATTAATTCAGAATATTTATTACTAATCATTACTTTACTTCTTATTTGTTCATATAAAAGAAAACCTTGAAAAGTGAAAGCGAACATATTGGAATTTCTATGATGTGTAGACCAACGTCTTAGAACATACTATTTGAAATGCTCTAGACTTTGATGTTTCCTACAACAAAGTCTACATCGATTTTTATAGTATTTATGAAAATCACCGCTAAGTCAAAATTTGCAACTAAAGTTTTCTTAAAATGAATAAAACAAATAAACTTGTAACCTCTTATCATAGGAGACCGTTGGCTTTTTTAATCACTTAGGAATAAAAATATATATATATTCAGCTTGGGAATTTACCATAGGTAATCGTAGTTTAAAATGATTCCAACCAATAAAAATAATATTTTATAAATAATGTATTAAAAAATATTTTTTTAAGCGGAAGAATTCATAATTATTTCTTTTTAAATGCGTACTAAATAATTCTTTAAATTGACGCAATAATCTGTAAATAGAATATTTTATACTAAATAAACCCTATATAATAAACTCAATTGAAAGAATATAAATAAAAAAATCGAATATAATTTTTTTTTTGACCTCGTAACCTTCCTTCTATCAATTAAATCACTCCTAAGGGGTTTAAAAGACACTTTAAAAGTAAAATAATAAATGTAAGACTGACTTAGATAAGGAGATATTTTGCGTGCTCTAGTGGGGCATCCACCAATAATGAGAGCTACAAAACATTGTCTTAAAAGGAAATGTCCCAGAAGAAAAGGAAAGAAAAAAACAAGAGAGTACAATCTAGGCCTAGGACCATGACTATCCGACTGTAACTTACTAGTTCACCCAAACCGTAAGATTTGCAGACAAAAGTTCATTACTTGAGATCTTAGGGGACCCTCTAAAAGGGCAAGTAACCCACTAAAAAAGCCTGTCATGTGATTTGATTTGATTTACGAGGGAGACGCAGCTAAAGTTACCCGTGGTCCGACCGCTTGTTTGAGATTAATGGTGATGGTCATATGACCATTGGCTTGTTTAGACCCTAAATCGCCACGACGCACAAGCTCATTGGTCAAATAAGCATCGCCGGTGATTATAGCTTTACTTCCACGAAAAATCAAACGTGATCCACGTATTGCAAAGAACTTGCTTCAGTGTCGCCGAGAGCATTCCGATAATCTACTTTGCATACGTGGCAACTAAAGAAAGAAGGTTACACAGGGAATGACTTACTTTCTTCATCGATATTAGTTGCTGGTTAAACACAAACCACCATTTATGTTCTTACGGCACGTAACATAGCAATATTTAATACACACTGAACTAGTAACAAAGTAAATACTCTATTTTCAAATATTTGATTTATTATGTTTTTATTACAAAATGTCACTTATGTATACGATAGACGGATCGGATCTCTAAAATTTAAGCAAGTAAATAAGTTACTTAGAGTTCATGATTAATATGTAACAAGGTCTCACCTAATTGTATCACCATGGGCCAAGTCAAAGCGAAACAAACTTGGTACACCCATATGAGGGCAACCATTTAACCTTTTCCTTCTCTCATTGTCTCCAATTATATATCATCGTTATTATTATACTCTTCATGTATCAGTTTCTGTTATCTGTTTTTATTTATTTCCCTCCTCTTTCCATCTTCAATGCACCACCAATCCATAATAAAATATTGTACAAAGAACAATTTCTGATTTAAGGTTAAATTCAGTCTTATGAGCAAATTCTCATATGGTTGGGGGGCTGACCTCTTTAGTTTTCAGAAAATTTTAGAATTCGACCAGTACAGTTTGGTAGTCCTGATACGGAGCAACCGCTTATTCGCGGGTTAGTTAGTTACGGTGACTCTCCAGTAGAAAATGAAGAAAAAGCGGTGACTGGTCAAACCCGTAGCCGGTGAGTATCCCGATCAAGAAATATGTTTATATAATAATTGCCGTGTCCTCCTTAATCCAGTCTAAAATGTTCCCTTGCGACTCTCTCTAAGTAAAAGAATAAAGTTCACATGTACACACACACTCTCTCTCTCTCTCTACGCCCTTTTTTCTGTACTCCGGTACTCGGCGATGATTATGACTGACTCCTAGCCGGTTACTTGGTGTGTAGTGCGTTTCTTCAAGTTTTAGAGTTCGGTCTCTTAGACGGTGCCGTTTTAGTTCTATCTGGAGCTTGATTAGTTTATGTACTCCTCCGGCGACGGTGAAATATCTCCGGCTGTTCTGGTAGAGAAGTGGCCTCTGGTTCGCTATTCTCGAGTTTTGTTTTTCTTAAGCGTCTCTCTCTTGCTACTTGTTTTCTCTGTATCTTTTGGCTACTCGTCTTGTTTGCGCAAATATCAACCGTCGGATTAGTATTCATCTCATAGAGTCATTTCAGTCCATGTTTAATAACGTAGTTATTTTATGCTAAACTCGAGCTCAAATTAGCACTAAAAGCAAAGGAGAGGAGAATACGCGTAAATCGGTAAATTTGGAAAAGATAAGCTAGTTAAGCAATGTTTGATCTTAATCTGAATGCGGAATTGGGCGAGCCGAGTCAGAACTCGGACTCGGTAGCTGTACTTGAGAAGTACTGGAATCATCAGTATCCTCACCCGGAAGGATCGGGAACCTCCAATTCATCAGTGGTCAATGCGGACGCGTCCAGTAACGACGACTCGTGCTCAACACGCGCCGGCGAAGCTCCGTGCACCTTCAACTTTGATATACTGAAGGTCGGAGAAGGTGAGAACGAGAAGCGTCACGAGGTCGCTGTGACGAAGGAGTTTTTCCCCGTGGAACATGGGGACTCGGCGACTCATGGAGCTTCTAGAAACTGGATGGATCGAGAGGTTGGCGTTGGCGGAGAGGTGCGTGTGACGCAGCAAGCGTCACAGCAGGTGAAGAAGAGTAGGAGGGGACCCAGGTCCAGGAGCTCGCAGTACAGAGGAGTCACGTTCTATCGGAGGACTGGGCGTTGGGAGTCTCATATCTGGTAGAATTCTTCTGCTGTTACTTTAATCGCTTCAATGGTGACTTAGTGGTTGCTTTGATTTTGGTTTTGTTTAATTACTTTGAAGGATTGCTATTCATCATTTTACTGGAGTGGTTTTACGAACAAGCAGTGTAAATTTTGTGCGCTGACTTTTTCTGTGTTTTGCAGGGATTGCGGGAAGCAAGTGTATCTGGGTATGGCTGCTCTGCTTTTTAATTCTCAATTTCATTTTTATTGGGAAGGGAATTTTATCGTTGTCAGCCATCAAATTGCAATTCATTGGGTTGATTTTCTTTCTCTTGTTTACATATTGACTTTGGTGTTGGATTTGTTAGGTGGATTTGACACAGCTCATGCTGCGGCTAGGTGAGTGTTTTTAATTGCTGTTGTGTTTCTGTTGATTCCTTGACGATAATGTTATGACGGTTTTTCTTTTCCATGTATCCTTACCATCGTTTTTGTTTCCAATTTTTTTGCCTTATAGCTCCATTCTTTTATTTTTTAAATCCTTTTACTTATCGAAATTCAGAGCCTATGATAGAGCTGCTATCAAATTCCGAGGTGTTGATGCTGATATCAATTTTAGCCTTAGTGATTATGAAGAGGATCTGCAACAGGTTGGTAATTGCTAGTGATATCTGGTTAAAGAAAATTCATTGCCTACAAGCACTTCGAAACTGGGAGTCTTACTTTAATTGGGATCAATGTGCAGATGAAGAATCTGACCAAAGAAGAATTTGTGCATATTCTTCGTCGCCAGAGCACTGGTTTTTCAAGAGGGAGTTCAAAATATCGAGGGGTGACATTGCACAAATGTGGCCGATGGGAAGCCCGAATGGGGCAATTTCTTGGAAAAAAGTGAGGAACTATATAGTTTATACATTCTGTTTGAAAGTAGAGATAAGGTGTTTCTTCAAGTGGGTGTTTGCTGTTGAAATTGAATAAATTAAGGCTCAATTCTGTTTTTTTGCTGTTTGAAATTGATTAAGCAAAGCCTTAATTCTGTCCTTTCCTTGTAATAAATGAATTCTAAAGATCACTGTGACAAAGAAGAAATGACTGACAGTGGTATCTGCATCATGGAGATTACTATGCTTGCTTGCAGGTATATTTATCTTGGGTTATTCGACAGCGAAGTAGAAGCTGCAAGGTCCTAATGATCATGATTTACACTCTACTGATACTGAAATTTTTATCCTGAATTCTCAACCTCAATAGGGTCCCATCCAACATGCATCTCCCTTTTGATTTTCTGGAAATCAGGGCTTATGACAAGGCTGCTATCAAATGTAATGGAAGGGAGGCCGTTACAAACTTTGAGCCGAGTGCATACGAAGGAGAGATGATATCAGAGGCCAGTAAGGAAGGTACTATGCGATTCATATGCACATGGCAAAATAATAATCAGTTTCCATGGCATATTCTGTAAAGCTGAAGATATATACATTGGAACTGATTTATTTATTGAGTTAACTGATCCAAGTTTAATGGTTTTTGATGCAGGTAGTGACAACAATCTTGACCTCAATTTGGGAATATCTACTCCTTTTGGCAATGGTTCCAAGGAAAATGAAGGGATACAGTTCCACTCAAGCCCTTATGATGTACTCAAAAGGAGTTCCAGGGTAATTTATGTTTCTTCCATATCTAAGTCTTGTTTCTTTTTAGGTGATGCGACCCTGGAGCTTTATTGGACTATATACTATAAATGAACTTGTTCTAGCAACTCTGAAATTCATCTTGTTGGTCTTAGTTTTTTTTACATATTCCTGACGAAATTCTTTAGGGACAATTTCTATGGTAATTATATGTGCTTTTTTCACAAGGATCTTTCTTATTTCCACCTTCTATCTTATTTCTTAAAGATGTCTACAGTGCATTGTATTTACTAATGTTTTATGTTCTGCATGATCTGATTCACAGATGGATGTCTCAATGACTCCGATATTGGGTGATCAACCTTTCAGAGGGCTAGCGAGGAGATCTGATCACCCAATGTGCTGGAATGGCATATATCCTAGCTTCTTTCCTATTGAGGTACCACATGTTGCCATGGTCTTAACTTTTAAGATCTTGCCATTTTCTGCTAAAATGGTCTGGTGAATCTGTTCATGATTTGTCGCTTTCATTTTCAATTATTGGAATTCTTGGATGTCTGCTGGATGTTTTCATTGACTTATATTGTAATTTTTGTTCCTTATTCTATAAGTTTTGGGAGCAAGAATTTTTAGAACTTAAAAGGCTTCCAGGATGGTTGACTAGCGTATGATATTACTGGTTACATGTTCATTAATTATAGCTTGAATTTCCATTTTCTAAAATGTTTTAAAAACTCTCGTCATATTAAAAGCAAAACCAGGAAACGTCAAAATAGGAACAAGAAGTCGTACATTCTTAAGAGTAATTGGCAGGATTTTTCCTTTCCTACAAGTTTTAGAACTGCTTGATTTTTTTTTTTGTCCTGGATGTTCTCCTCCTAGATGTGAAAGGATTGTTTTAGGCATTTTCTTCAAGTGAACATGTATACATGAACTTGTAGCAAGTGGACTCTCTCAGAGAGTTATGCTCGGCCTTGAAAAATGCCATTTTCGTTTGTTAATTATTTGATAACGTGTTTCTGTTGGCAGGAAAGAACAACAGAGAAGAGGATTGAATTGGGTTCTTCACAGGGACTTCCAAACTGGACATGGCAAATGCATGGTCAGGTCACTGCTACACCAATGACACTGTTCTCGACTGCAGCATCATCAGGATTCTCAATTTCGGCTACTACTCCCTCCGCTGCCATTCTTCCATCAAAACCTGCCAACCCCTCACCACCTAACAATTTGTGCTTTATTGCACCTCCGTCTGCCACCACCCGTGGCTGTCAATTCTATTACCCAACGGAACCACCTCAAGCACCGCCATAATCTACTATCCCCCTTATATGTGCCGGAGGTAGGTAGTTGGTAGAAATAACAGCCAAGTTGTTGAAATTCATTATCTGATTCAAAATTGTTCCCGCAAGATATATGCATACTTTGGATGAACAATTACTATACTTTGTTAAATATGTGGAAAGAATACTAATCCGATTTGCGTATTACATGTGTTTGGGCTTAATTGTTCCGAAGGAATCATATATAACACACAGAGTACTCGATGGAAAAGAGGTGTGGTCCTGCGGTCTATTTTTGACTGTAAGAACCTTTGATTACCGGCGCAGAAAACAATTCAGATGCTATACCCAAAAAGTCACTTTCCCTTTAAAGAGGAGAAAAGGTTCATACAGCATACAACCTTGAGTTACATACTTGCATGTATTGAGGGACCCTCTGCCAGAAGTGTGATTTTATAGTACCTCGTAACTCTATCAAAACAGATGAAATAATCTTTTACTGGGCAAAAAAAGTTTGTTTGGGCATGTAAGGAAAAGCACCGAATAGATGCCTGAGATGCTTTTACAAGTGGGACGCGAACCCCATCAAGAAAAGATTGCATTCTCTCTTTTGCTTGACAGCACACCATTTCTTTTATTTTTTTAGAAATAGAATAAGAATTTTAGATAAAAGGTAGGTTTTTGGATTCAAAAGGGCCTTGGGATTATCTAGCTCTGGCCAGTGGTGGACAAAAGGTCGTTGCCACCAATGCGTAAACCACTTCTGGTTGGACACAAAAGCGTTACAGGACATCGATTGAGATCACTCTTAAGTCTTGTTTGGTGGACATGAATTCTTGTTTGGAAAAATAATCTTTTTTTTTAATTTATATTATCACGTTTGGTTTATTTTTTTGAGTAGTTAGAGAAGTACAAATTTTCTCAATTTAAGAAAAATAGTAGCACTTTACTTAGATTCTAAATCTCAGCACCTAGTATTTAGATTACTTTCTTCAGGAATTTAATCTAAAAAATACGCTAGCTAATTTAACATTTCCTTCTCTCTCAACTCTACGACAACTCTTTTATAAAACCTTACCTCCTCTTCAACCAATATTAAGAATACTGTACCGGACTTGGTACTGGATTGAGTTCTGATACGGTAATGTACCGGTTACTGGTTAATACCGAGTGTCGTTTCGGGTAATTTTTTAAACCTATGAAATAGTCCTTAAACTTTTTAAAAATTACAAAATAGCTCATTATAATATTATACAATTGTATTGTATGTTTTTAACCATGTCTCCAACAATCATAATAATAAATAATAATCACAATTTTAATTTAATTTTTAATTTAATAATTATTAATAAATATAATTAAATTT
>JAOTAX010000008.1:4238539-4296377 GCA_025629825.1 Erythroxylum guanchezii
GAACAAGAAGCTTCAGCTTGCAAGTCATCAACAAATATAGATATACCTTGTATAAACTGAAATTATCTCATCTTTTGCAAAACTATATTCTTCAGAACCAATCTCATGCAAGTATAGACAATCAGGATTGGTGCAAGGCTGAGATAAACAGAGGTTCATATTGAGTTACTATATAGCTTCTAATTTAATTATTGTCTAAAAGTAACTCAAATGGAGAATGAGGATTCAATTATAGCTCATACCACGTTTCTCAACCATGCATGACTATATTTCGTGGTGCCAAAGCATGCCCTGGAAATACACATGCCAATCAAACATCTCATACATGCAGTTCCTATTTCAAAAGATAAAAGATCTGAAGAGTCAAAATGCACATACTTTAAAGATCTACCATCCAAGACAAACCTATGTACAAACTGAATACAACGAATAGCTTCGTCCTCTTTTGAGTAAGTTATATATCTGCAACAAATAAAAAAGGAGAATAAACCAAGGTGATTGTGAACCCCACAAAATCACCAAAAATTATACAAATCCTTCTGTTGTCACAAAAACCACACAAGTATATGAAAGTTCAAATTACAGCATAACAAAGTAACTCTCCTACATAGTTGAAGGAATTCATCAAACCAACCAAGTTTATTTAATGGTAGATAAAGAACATATTAAGTTAAACAAAGAGGGCATATGTTGAGTATGACAGACATGGAAAAAGGTGCTTACACACTACAAGTATTGTTTGGAAACTGTTGTATGACACCAGTTGCCGTCCGAGACATAGATACTTTTAGGACCTTCCCATATTGACCAAAATGCTCCCTGCGCTGGAGCAGCTGCTCAAAATACAGAGAATTTTATTCAGCACATGTTTTAGGATAAATACGAAGGGGTAAAGGGGAGAATGCAAGGGAAGGGGGGTTACGTCTTCATCTGCAAGATTCAGTGGCAGCCCAACTATGTATACAAGGTTCCTTTGGATCACGCGCACACTGCTGAGCTGTTTCCTTCCTTCAGATGGCTTTGTCTTAGCCTTTTGAGGCTTCTTGCGCTCCATACTAACTTCAGCCACCAATCTGTGAAAATACCATTCCCGTGAGGAAAAGAACAACAAAATGAGCAAATTTCAAAAGTCAAATTTATACAAAGAACAACCTCTCACCGTTTGCAGCCATCCCTACTATCTTTTCCTTGTCGTAAGCAGTCCGGCATGCTGGGCAGCGTCCCTCCGTATCATCCTTTTCAGCCATGTCCATTATTTGATGCCAACACCATACACATATCTGCAATGAGGTCATGCAACTCAGTAAATTGCATCCACAATATTTGCCATCTTACAGCATTAATGTTTGAAACATAGAAATCAGGAAGTGGAAGGCACTTGACCAAATGAGTCTGCCCTATTGGCTCCTAGCAACATCTTAATCTCCTAATACTTTTGATTTTTTCTAATTGTCAACAGGACAGTCAAAGGTAGTTGACCGGAAGTAATTTCTCATGATTATTCTTGTGAACAAAATTTCGAAGCCAGCAACCAATGTCACTGGAAAGTAAGGATTCATAGGAGATGCCTATGTTTGTGTCACAAACAATGATCAAGACACAATGTAGAACTGATGGCTGGCTGAAACGTAAAAGGCATGCCATCGTCTTTTATGTATAGACAAGGAAGTGCAAAGAGTTATACACACACACACACACACCAAAAATGCACAGGACTAACTGCAATACAATAGCTTCTCTCAAAGAAGTCCCCAGATGTAAGCCAATATCATATTTGCTAACAATTAATTTCCATCAAAGATAATTACATCAAAGAACATTTCTATTCTAGGGAATCAATACCACAAACCTCGTAACCACATTTGCAAGGCTTGAGCTGTTGATCAGTTAAATCCATTTCTTCTGTGCAGAGTGGGCAGGTCTTTTCTCCTTCGTCAATCATGGTTGCCCTAAAATAAAGAGATCATTCATAGTACATCCATTAGTATTCCACTACAAACACTTCATGCTGCTAAACAGCAAAGTCAAACTGGATCAAAAGAAAAACACGGGCTAACTTAAGCTGAATTTCGCTTCAAGGTAAAACCAGTGGTGGAATTTTTCAATCGTTATACTATTTCACGGTAACATCAGACAGTAAGCTCCCTTAAGAACAATCACTTTGATCGGAGCAAAGCTCTTGCCTAGGCATTAGAGCCACTGCAGCGAAAATAAACAAATTTATACAGCATACTAGTGATGATTAAAATCAAAACCCGATAAAAACCTCCAAACGCAAAGAATCAAAGAGCACCGCTTTCTCAACGCAGAACTTCAAATCGAAAGTTAAAACATCACCCTCACACTCACAAGAGCGCCATTTTCAAACCCATCACAGACCCAACATGATCACTACTTTCGCCAAACACTCGCAGATAAATCGATTACACGTCACGACAGCTACATCGCAGATCAAGATTAGTAATTAAAAATAACCATAAAAATAGAAAAAGATCCAAATCAGTTGCACGCAAAAAAAAGTAAATCGAAAAAAGAAAACAGATCAAAAAGAAGAAGAAAAAGGTTTTTATCAGATCTAAAGCAATAGGAATACGGAGCAGAAAAAATTAGGGATTCTGTAAATAAGACGAAGATTGCGAGGTCTGTGACGCTCGAGCAAAAAAAATATTAGGAGGCTGTAGAAGAGACTTACATCTTAGAGATCGAGAAATCAAGGACCCACACTGAGAGAGAGAGAGAGAGAGAAGGTCTGAGACGATGAGGTTGAAGGAAGCGCAGCTCTTAGATACAGAGAAAGAGAGGGAAGAAGCCAAAACCACAAAGAGTGGTTTTTAAAGGACGAAACAGAGATGTATGGCCTGCTTGGTTGCTGCTCGTTTGCTGTCAAGTTAATGTTCCCTTTTTTTTCCATATTTGCCATTGGTTTTCTCTTATTTACCGATATCTGCCCTTATTTTTGTTGAGAGAGAGGAACTCTTTAACAGCTCCCACTCAATCTTCACCGTTTGATTCTCTGGTTTCTGTGTTTTTCATTTTGATCAGACGGCAAATGTGTTTTTTGGGTCTCTCATTATGTGGACCCTCCATCTCATCAGGGCCCAGCTGGACTAGTTTTGTGTCTGACGATTTTGTTCTTTTTCTTGGTATTAATTAATTAGTTGTTAAAATGTCAAATGAAACAACAAAGGACTGACAGACAGACTACTCGCTGTAGTCGTTTGCTTCCTTGTCTTTCTATTCATCATCTTGCAGGCCACAAACCTAAAACGATTTTATCTAATTTCTTTTAATAAATAAATACCTAAATTTATGTGAGTTAATATTGTTTTCAGTAATAACGGTGAAAAATTCACCGAGTTATTACTGACAATATAACAACTAATTAATATATAAATAGTGGTGCTTCGAATAACTACTTATTTACTGCTAAATGTATTTTAAAAATTATAATTAATTTATAAATATAACTTATCAACTTTTATTCTGGCGAAACAAAAAGGCACGTATGAAATAAATTTTTATGGGCCTGTCCAGCACCAAAGGTTTATCCAATCTCATACCGTCACATACATTCTGCCACAATTATAGGAAAAAGATGGATTTTCTCACGCTTCCTTTCTTAACGTATTATATTGTGCAAATTAATAAGATACATTTCAAAATTAAAAAACAAATAAAATAAATTTGAAAAATTAACATTTATTCAAAAATAAAATAACATTGAGCAAGTTACTATCTCTTCGAAATTAGTGCTATATGATGGATAAATGTTATTTTATTCAAAAATAAAATGCATGATTGCACGATTGTAACATGGAAACTAATGTGGTGTGTCACAAATTAAAATTGTCGGCTGTGTCGTTTAGAATTGTAGAAAACTCGGCAGACTTCAAAATTACTACAATCTATTTCTACATATGCTGGTAAGCAATGTTAAAAGAGCGTAGGACAGAAAACTACAGCTTTAGTACACTCGCAAGAGAACAGGGGGGTTTTAACCCTGCTGCCCTTGTTTTATCTCGATCGCCCACAGAACTATTCATACGGTGGAGATCTTGGGGATGTTTGCAGTCGTCGTATTTGACCCAGAAAGTACTGAAATGCCAAAGTGCGTTCATTACGTGCCTAACTTCGTCTTAAAAACACATGGAAAAACGATTGCTTTCTAGCATATGTATTGAGCATTTCCGATTCCAATCTTCCCCAAGGATCCCAAAATATGGCGCTACTCGAACAATGCAACAATCAAAATGGAGATAGGCCGTAAGGCGAGAATCATCCGGGAGTCTAATAAAATGTTGTTATTTAATCCCGAGTGACAAAGCATTGTTTCCAACCGTTTTCATTTTTGATCATATGCAAACCAAAAGCAAAATACTAAATCAACCACCAAGGCAACAACAGCACATACTAAATTATCGTGAAACTACGAGTAGCAAAAAGGCTGCAGGGCACACAAATTGCTGTGGATTGGTTCCTCGTCATCAGCTTAGGCATCAGCAAATCTGCATTACAATAATTTTCACGTAAATACCAATTCAGTTCTCCAACCTCAAAAAACCTACAAGGAACTGGGGTCAGAACATGAAGTCGAATTATTAGATTACCCCAATTCAGAGAGCTTAAGATGAGCTTCGGAATAATCTTCAAAGAAAGTATCCTCATCCTGCAGATAACAGAATGATCAAAACCACATCAACAAGCAAACTTGTTTCGCATAACCATAAACAGAATAGATAAGAATAATGAAACTCCGAAGTTAAAGACACCTACCGCAGCATATTTCTCAACAAATGGGCGGAATACAGGGTCAGAAAGAAGAGCCTTATCAGATGGCAACTGCAACAGTCCTTCCTTCTCTCCAGTCAAGAGCTCCCTAACAAATTAAACACACACCATCAAGCTCATGAACCCACTAATGCAAGGAAGTTGGGTTTCTATAAACATGACCATCAGAATGTACACAACCAAGCAAGAGATGCATCGCACTCACTTAAAGTAGCTGTTATCAAATTGAAGAGGGTTTGTGGTCCACGGACCCTCAAAACCAGAGCGTTCCTTGTGGCAGCGACCCTGAAGTAATCATTTTATGACCAGCTTACAAGAATCAGTAACACATCAAACATGAACAAGGAATGTTCGGTAAGTTGGGTCACTTACCAGAGTGTGGCCACCAGAAAGAGCAACAATGTCCTTGTCACTTAGACCCATGTGGCCAAACACAGCTCTCAAATGATCCGAACCTGCAACAATGGAACAAGGCGTGGTTAAACAACTAATCAAGACAAACACAATTTAATCCAAATTGTCAACCCAACAAAAAACGACCATGCAACAACCCACAACCTAACAAACTTACTGACCTTTAGTAGCATCAGGGAGTCGACCTTCAGGAGGTGACTCGGGCTTGTCCTGAGATCAAAACATCATCGTTAGCACGAGATGATTTCAGGAGACTAAACTCTCATCACACCGGCCTCTACCAAAAGCAGATTACACAAACATGCCATTAACACGCACATTTAGAATCTGGAATTTAATTATCCTTCTATTTTGGGATAGGGTGTTTATTTGCTTAATATTAAAACACAAACAGAAGGGATAAGCGCATTATTTTCAATAATCGAAAAGCCCAAGAAAAGACAACACTAACCTTCCTTCCAGGGTGGAATGGAATTTCAGGTCCACCAGTGACTTCCACAGCAACAACACCAGCAAGCTACCAAAACAAGAAACGGAGAAAAAAAAGGTATTAAGTGAAAGAATCAATAAAAATAAACAAGACCTTTCCAAAACTTCGTAAAAAAGGAGCAAGTAAAATGAGGAACCGTACCTGATAGAAGTCGGCGTAGGAGAGAATAGGGAACTGCATCTTGATGGGCTCAAGCAGTCTCACAGCAATGACAAGCCCATTGTTGGCTCCATGAGCCAATTCCTCTGGGTGTCTAATGGTCCCGAATGGCCCACCTGTCTTGGAGTGCACATCGTAGGTCCCAGCTGAGTGCCATCTGAAATCGCACAAAACCACCCAGTCAATTCTCACTTTAACTCACAATAAAATATTAAAAAAAGATAAGGCAGCACAAACAGAGAAAAGTAAGTCAGTCAAAGAGAGATCATTACGCTAGACGAAGCATGATCGGAGCGCAGGTCTTCTCAGCGATCAAGCCCCTGAGCTTCTTCTTGGCCTTTTCGACGGCCTTCTCATAGTCTTCGTTCACTGTTGGATAGTTCTTCGTCATTTTCCCTAGTTCTGCAACTATACTACATCACGAACAACCAAACAACTACTTTTGAGGTCAAATCCCAAAAACATGCAACAAAATATAATCGAACCATAGCTTCTCAAGAATTAGCATACAGTGTGAAACTTCTACTAACACGAAAAGAAATAACTACAGATCAGATCTACACGGCAGGATCGACAAGTAAAATGATACTAAGATCGCCCCAAATCATCATATAAAGATATTGAGTGTGAGAGTGTAGAGATCTAAAAGACAACGGCGAGAACGTACCTTTCAGAAATGAAGGGTAAAAAATGGGGCTCGAGACTGACACGAGTAAAGCACAAGCCCTACCTCCACTAGGACAAATATAAGGGGGTTTGAAGGGTTAGAATGTTCCACTAAATCGTTATTAGCCGTGTGATTGGGATGAGCTTGCGGATGTTATCCGTTCCTGAAATCGAAGGCTGAGATGTGAAGTTAGAAATGCGATGCTCGGTATGCCAAGTGGTTAGGTGACATAAAAACACTGAATGTCAAAGGAGATATAAGACGAAACACAGTGAAATTTAGCGTAATGTGACCAAACTATCCCTATGTATCTGGACATCGTTTAAAAAAGATGATGTTAGGGTGCGTTCGAGTGTATTATATTCAAGGGTTGATATTGGACAAGATGTGTTTCACCGCGGACTTTCTGTGATGTTCAACAGTCTCTGATTTTTCAAATTGAGATTGAATTAAAAAACAAAAATTTAAATTTCAACTTTATAATTTAATTAGACTTGAAATAGTTAATTCAGATTAAAATAAAATTATTTTATTTAATTCGGCACTTATTTTCTAAATTCTCTTAAATTTATAAATTATAAAAAGAACAAATTATTCTTGACTTTGCTTTTTTTAATAGAATTCTTCTTTACATAATTTTGTATATTGCTATTCTACAAGCTTGACTGATATTCATTTCATAACTTACCTCTTTTATACCTTTCATTCTTTGCATGCCACAGACTTTTGAATAGTTTCTAACTATACTATCATCTTCTAATATTATATTAACCTTATCTCTGGGTTTATGTGTAACTTGAACTAGATGTTAAAGACAAGGAGTATATTAATGTTATGATAGATATACTCATAACATTATATCATAACATTAATAAACTCATCGTTATGCAAACTTTGGAAGGATTTTTAACTAATATTTAAAATATTTTCAATAAACTTACAAAAATTGAAAAACGATTATAAGAAAATATTAAAATTGTGATATATAACATTATCGTATTCTAGAGTTTCTCTTAATTCAATTTTGTTTTATGAATAAAATTTTATGTTATTATAATTGAAAAATTCTAACTCTTTTACGTGACATTACATTGTTACCTCAGCAACGCCATCATACGAAAGTGCTTTTAATCTTTATGGGTGCTTTTAATCTGAAAGTTTAAAATGAGAAGCAGCTGTAGCGAATAGAAACACTCAAACAAGCGAAAGGATACTTTTGTCATTTCAACTTCTTAAAGCTAAGGTCGAGCTTTTAAACCTAGGAAAATATCATTATCCTCAGGTGTGAACGCATTCGGCTTCGGAGGATTCCGTTCCTGAGATCGCACGTGAAGATGATACATTTTCAATAGCCGGCTTACTTTGATTGGTCTATCAAAGACAGAGCATGGCCCAATTCAAAATTAAAAACTGCGAATTAAAGGGCTGGTTGGACCAATCAAAACACGCCGCGTGGAAGTAATTTAAACAACCAGCTTTCGACCGTATATTATCTTAATAAGGGGGCTGGGCATAAAGCGAATCAGATCTATGAACGACACCTTCTTAGCGAAATTGGGGTGGGGTTTGATTTCTAAGCCCACGGTGCTTTGGGTTCAGCTCTTTCGGGCGAAATATCAGCTAGATCCAAACTACCTTCCCCTCACTCTCTCTAGGAATGGGGCTTCCGCTGTTTGGTAAGAGATTTCGGAGGCCTAAAAGTGGGTCCGACAAGGGACACATTAGACTCTGGGCAACGGGCGGCGGGTGTTATTTTGGATAGATACCTAGCTGGACGGGTGGGGCCCCCTTATTCATTTGGCTTCCTCTCCGGTCCCGACTTCCATCAGACTGGCTACTGTCGCGGATCTCACTCTCGAAAGAGGAGGGTGGAATTGGTCGGCGTTCTAGCAGTATCTCCTGTCCGCGGTTTGCATGGCGCTTGCGACCTTTGGAGCTATTGAAGATCGAATGGAGGCTGATATCCTGCGGTGGGGCCCTACCCCCCACGGCGGTTTCATTGTGGCGTTTGCATATGGGCTCATCGAAGACCTTCCCCCGGGTGGCCAGCCCAGCCTGTAGGATATTATCTGGAAATGGCAGGGCCCCCAACGCATTCGCTCGTTTATGTGGGTGGTGACCCACCATAAGCTCCTGACGAATCTCCAACGTGTGAGTCGTCATATTGCTAGTGATAGTAGCTGCCAGTTCTGTGGTCAGGCGGAATCCACGACCCACGTGATTTGGGACTGCCCCTGTGCTCAGGCAATCTGGCGTCAGTTCCCTCAAGCCATGGTGAATGGCCGTTTTTTCCAGCAGGAGGTGGCCCCTTGGCTCGCGTGTAACCTCACCAAGCTTGATCAGGTGCAGTAGGAAGTGTGGGCCACAGTCATTGGTGTCTCTTTTTGGTTCCTCTGGCAGTGGCGAAACCGCAGCATCTTTGAGTCAAGCTTTACTTGGCCGGCAGAAGGTCATAGACTTATTTTGGATTACGTCGGTTGGATTGCCCGAGCCCGGATGATGACAAATTGTGTCGTTCCGAAGCCCAGTCTTCTGGTGGGGACTTTAGTGGGATGGCGGCCGCCAACGACACGCTGGATCAAAGTCAATATTGATGGAGCCATCACCCCTGGGGGTCTGCTTCGCGATTGGACGGGGACATGGCGGGGCGGTTTCCACCAAACCATAGGTCGGGGTTCGCCGTTAGAGGCTGAGTTATGGGGAGTGCATTCGGGTCTCACTTTGGCCTGTGAGTTGGGTTATTGCCAAATTGTGGTCGAAGTTAATTCCCTAGAGGTTATTAATATTCTTTCTGATCCAACTGTTGGCCTGACTGCGGTTTCTGTTTTGGTGACAGGTATCCAGCAGCTGCTGCATAAGGAGTGAACAGTGCAGATCCAACACGTCTTCAGAGAAGGCAACCAGTGAGCGGACCACCTAGCTCGCCTAGTTGGAGTTTTTAGCCCAGGCCTGGGCCTTCACTTCCTTCACGAGCCCCCTTTTGGAGTCCAGGAGCTCGTCCGGAGCGATGCTCTAGGAGCTATGTACCCCAGAGCGCCTCGTTGTCTCTCGTGTAGTGTGTTACTTTTTTTCCTGTTGTAAACAAAAAAAAAACGATAGAAGACAGGCGTGAGGACTTTTTTGTTATTAGAAAGAGAGTATGCTTTTATGTTCTTAAAAATAAAAGAAAATTAATCTTTTTGTGAATTAAATATGCTTTTAACGGAAGCTTACTCTTTAAGAGTAGACCAGTCATAAGATTAATCTTTTTATTAAATATAAAATGAAAGTAGCATCTAATTAATAACTTTTCATTGACTCCATCAATTTTATGAATACAATATCGGATTTAGTACTAGATTAAGTTTTGGTACGGTATTGTACTAATATTAGTTAATATTGAGTACCATTTCGGGTAATTTTTTAAATTTATAAAATAGTTCCTTAATTTTTTAAAAATTACAAAACAACCTATTATCATATTGTACTGTTGTACTATATTTTTTAACCCTGTCTCTAAAAATTATAATAATAATCACAATTTTAATTTAATTTAATAATTATTAATAAATATAATTAAATTTAAAATATGTTTTTAAAATATATAAATTTTTATTTAATAATTAAAAATATATAAAATATTATTAGTTTATAAACAATAATTTTAAATTATTTATTTTAAAAATAAAATATTTTTATTAATACTTTATTAATAAATATTAACAAAATATTACAATAAATTTAAATAAAAATAATTTATTTTTAAGTTTTATTTAATTTATAATTATTATTAGTAATAACAATATTTATTATTATTTTTAAAACAAAAATTAAAAAATCAAAATAATTATAAAAGTTGAAGTAAATAAAATAATTAATTAAAAAACTTTGAAAAAAAAGGGGAAGGAGAGGTGGGAGGAAGGGAGGGAGATTTTAAAAATTGTTGAAAATTTCACAAATAAATCCACCTATTTTTTAGGCTAGCATTTGGCCGGTATTTTGAAAGTGAAGAGCTTTACATATTAAGGTAGTCCTTTAGATTTATCCCCAATCATACGTTTTAGTTCCAAAAGGATATTTCCATGTAGGGATTATTGACCCGACTCACAAACTGTCCAACCCGTGGCTTGACTCCTAACTTGACAAGTCATGGGCTGGTCGGTTTTATTTTTAAAAAAATTAAAAACGACATCATTTCTTACTTTCTTTTTGAGTTAAGCAATCCTAACTCGTTATCAAATTAGTGATTGTTTGGTTCAATTTTTGGAGACTCCAAAAGTACTTTTACATCCTTACTTACATGCATGCGAATTGCTAAGTTGAAAACTCGGACTAGGAAATATTATTTCGGTTAAGAATTACGATGCATCTAAATTATAAACCAAAACCTTGCGATGTTGCCTCGAGAAAATACTTTTAAAAGGATGAGTTGGAAGTTTCAATTCGTGTTTTTTGGATCTACCTATCTCAGTTTGGCAAATATGTTTATTACTTTCAGGATTGGCAATTAACCGAATTAGTTGGTCCACTTATGAATCGGAATCATTCTTAGTATTTATGTTTTCCCTAGATGGTCAATTTGAAATTTGGTTAGATTTGCCAAGTTTACTTTAATTATTAAATTTTGAATAAAATAACATTATTCAATTAATTTAATCAAATCAAATGAAGATAATTACGATCAAGTCTAACATGTTGATTAAGTTTATAAAGAAGGAATAATACAAGTTCAAATAAACTATTTGGTAGTTCAATATCTTATTATTCACATCTTGAGATTGGTTTAATGCGTTAAATAAATGCTATTAACTATTATCTTAATAATTTTAACGCACATTAATAATTTTGATTAATTAAAAAGACTTATAATAATTTGAATAATTATTCGGGTTTTAATATTTATTTTACAACTTTATAAAATTATTACAATTAAGTTTATTTTGAGTGAAAATTATCGATGAAATTAAAAAGGAGCATTTTTGACTAATAAATAAATTTAATTTACTTATTTCGCAATGTTTATATTATATCAATAATTTTAAATGGAAAAGAGCACTTAAGATAACATATGCTTAGCAACAAGTTGGGTAGGGCTAATTTTTTAGTTGTTTAAGTTTGAATGGACGGATTATATATATATATATATATCAATTTTAAAAATTATTTTACTCAAAATTATTTAGTTTCTTTTAAAAATTTTGGACTTCAAATTCAAATTTTTTGAATATATCCCAAAATCTAATCAATTCGAACCAAAATCGTTGATTTCGAATTGGGTCGGACAATTTTTGTTAAACTTTAACTTAACAATTGTATATAAAGATAAGGTAAGGGAACATTTAGTTTATTTTTAATTAAAATTATTTAATTATTAATAAATGTTGTTGTTACATCTTCATTATTAAATATAAATATAGAGATGAAATAATTATATGCTTCAATTATAGAATTAATTTTTTTATATAAATTTGTTAATAAATATTAATAATAAACTCATCATATTATATTAAAAACAAATATTTATTAATAACAACTTTGTGAAAATATTTTTAACTAATATTTATTAATAAAAATACGTTTTAATTCAAAGTTTTCATCTAATTAAATATTTAATTTTTATTTACTAATAAATTAGCTATAAAATATATTAAATTACGTTAGTTATATTTTTATTAATAATTAGTATTAACTAATAATCTAATATTTGTTTAGTTGATAATAAAATTCAAAACTAAAAATAGAAACTCAACCAAACCCAATGGAATCAATCAAGTACTAAGAAAATATTTGATGATGAAAATATCCGAAAAAGAAATATTTCGATTGGCACGGGTAGTTTATAAGGCAGATCGAGCCATTTCCTTAAACAGGATTCTCCCCTCATTTGAGTTTGGGCTGCCATGAACCCAAATGAAACGAGCTAAAAATTTCCTAGAGAAATCAATCTAGCGGAGCCTCTAACCCCAATTCCATTTCCACCGTATGTCCTCCTTCGATCTTCGTCTCGACTTTGCTACTATGCCTATTCCTGTTTGGTTTTCTATTGCCATTTGATTCCAAGAGTACGCATAGTAATGAGGAGAGTTTCTGCATTTTTGTGTTCTTTTAGAAGGTGCCTTCTCTCTTCTTCTTCATCCCTATCCTTTTCAAGTAACTATTTATTTACTTCTAGATGTAATACAATCCTCAGTCATGCGGTGAATCCATCATCTCCTTTGACTGGTAGTACTGTTACCACTCATCCATATTGTTCCCAGATAAATGCGTCATTGGGAGAGAGACGAACTCGTGTTGAGGAGAGTGATGTCGATAAGGTGTTTGATAGTGTTTTGGATAATCGGAATCATGATATGGAGGCAGCACTTGATCAACTCGGTTTGGAGCTTACAACTGACTTGGTCCTTGGCATTCTGGGCAAGCTTCATTTTGAGGAAAAACTCGCGTTTAGATTTTTTATGTGGGCGGATCGTCAAGAGAACTATGACCACGAGCCTGTTGCTTATAATGAGATGATTGACATTTTGTCTAGTACTAAGTACAAGGTGAAGCAGTTTAGAATAGTTTGTGATATGCTTGATTACATGAAAAGGAGTAATAAGAAGGCTGTCCCTGTTGAGGTTTTGTTGAATATATTGAGGAATTATACCCAGAAGTATCTGACCCATGTTCAGAAATTTGCCAAGAAGAAGAGGATAAGAGTGAAGACTCAGCCTGAAATTAATGCCTTTAACTTGCTGTTAGATGCATTATGCAAGTGTAGTTTGGTCGAAGATGCTGAAGCGTTGTTTAGGAGGGTGAAGAAGAGCATTGAGCCTAATGCTAATACATTCAATGTGTTGTTTTTTGGGTGGTGTAGAGTTAGGAACCCAACTAGGGGAATGAGGGTTTTGGAAGAAATGATCCAGCTAGGGCATACCCCTGATGATTTCACTTATAATACTGCCATTGATGCCTATTGTAAATCAGGGATGGTTAAAGAAGCGGCTGAGCTTTTTGAGTTCATGAAAACAAAAGGGTCCACTGTGTCTTCGCCCACTTCCAAGACTTATGCAATCTTAATTGCAGCTCTGGCCCAGAATGGTAGAATGGAGGACTGTTTTAAGCTTCTGGGGCAAATGATAAACGGCGGCTTTCTCCCTGACGTTTCAACTTATAAAGAATTGATTGAAGGGATGTGTTCGAGTGGGAAGATTGAAGAAGCTTATAGACTTTTGGAAGAGATGGGAAACAAAGGCTATCCTCCTGACATAGTCACTTATAACTGTTTTCTAAAGGTCCTTTGTGAGACTAAAGAGAGTGATGAAGCCCTAAGACTTTACAAAAGAATGATTGAGGTGGGTTGTTTGCCTAGTGTCCAGACCTATAATATGTTGATTTCAATGTTCTTTAGAATGGATGATACTAATGGGGCATTTGAGACTTGGCGTGAGATGGAAGATAGAGGCTGTGCACCCGATGTTGATGCTTATTGTGTGATGATTGATGGCCTTTTTGGCTGCAATAAACCAGAGGAAGCATGTTCCCTGATAGAAGATGTTGTGAACATGGGAATGAAATTGCCATATCAGAAGTTTGATTCCATTTTGATGCAGCTCTCATTGATCGGAAATCTCCAAATCATCAACAAACTCTCAGAGCACATGAGAAGGTTCTACAATGTTGCTATGGCAAGACGTTTTGCATTAAATCAAAAACGTAAGAGGATAAGCTTCAGAGGGAAGTGAGAAGATATTAAAGGGATTGTTTGGTTGCAAAATATCCTGCGATGGGTATTTTTGATGATTCGAGTTTTTCACCATCACCAGCTATTGTGATAATGGTATTTGCCAACAAAATTGCTTCTTGCTGTGATGGTTGTGATTGCTCTGTTCTCTGAAGGACGGGGATGTCTTCCTTGACGATTCTGTTGAACCGCACCTTAAGCTTCCAGAATGGTGATAAGTTAACTAGTTCAACGATCTGACTCCATTTATTTGTGAAATTGTTGACTTCTGAGAACTAATTTGTTTTCTTTTCTCTTGTCATTCTTGTAATGCGTCCTATGCAGGTTTTCTGATGCCTTAAGCTGATGAAAGGATCAAGCTAGCAATTTGTTTACACCTCAGCATTTGTGATATTCATATATTCAGAAGATCTGGTTATCCATTGATGTCGGCAAGAAAATCCAAATGGTCCGTTGTGGTGGCTTAGTTTTCTCTACGAAGGGATCCTTCATTTTCGTCGAAACAGCTTAAAGGAAGCTGCAAAATCCTTCCATCTGGAACGACATAGAGGATGGTTGCAAAGACTATAGTGCAAGACTTATAAACAGTCGGCATTAATGGAGCTATGACATTCCTCTGTGACACAGACGGTGATATTTCTTTTAGCACAGAAGCTTGCAGAGGTTCATCTTCATCATGGGGCATGGCCTCTGTGTGGTCGTGCTCTTTTTTCGAGTTTCCGAGCATGACTTTCTTTGATAATTAACCCATAGGTGAAGGAGTATCAAAGCTTCCACAGAGATGTATATCTTCAACTAAAGACCTGCGTATTGTAACTAGGCCAAAAGGTGCAATTTGCACCCTCACCTTAAACTTAAATCAGGTTTAAATTAATTCCTATATTATTTTGTGGTACCCATTTAGGTTTTAACTTAACAAAATAATACATAAAAGTATAATAAACTTTTAACTTTATTAGAATTTTATTAAATTTGATCGACTTTTTCAATCTGATCTCATCTAGAAGACCAAGAATGTCATCAACAGAAGACACTGTTTTGTTTGGTTGATCGTACTCTGTTAGAACAGAATCGAGTTTGTGGTTTGTTGATCGGTGTCGAACTAATTTTTTTTGATCTGCTTATGTTCCTAGCTCAAAAGGGACTCGGGATCTTGTTTTTGAGATAAACTCAGAAATATAAATTTTTCTTGAATACCCTAAAAGTCTGTACAATGCTGGCTTCCATAGCCTTAAGGAAATAACTGTCTAATTCCACTACTGCGTAAAATAAGGAAATAAGGAATTGTCACTTAACAACTTCCAACACAATCAAGACTTAAAAATAAAAAATAAAAACTAAACACAATAGCTTCATATGTGGCTTTGTGATGGCTTCTTTGTGAACTTCCCATAAGTGAACCGTTTGTAGCTTTTGTATAGCTTTGGTCACATAACATCACTCCCTTCCTCCAAAAGTAGCTTGTCCGCAAGAGTAAACTCTGGAAATCTCTGTTTAAAGTCATCCAGCTGCTCCCACGAAGCCTCAGCTGGAGATTTACCTTGCCAATGAACTAAAACCTCTGTAATGTTGTCTCGTTGACATTGAGCAATAATTGCAGATGGCAGTAGGGATGGGATGACTGGAACCAGGTCTGGCAAGGGCACAGGAGTGTCAAGTTCACCCGAATTGTATGGCTTTAAGCTTGAAACATAAAAAATCGGATGAATTTTAGAATTTGGAGGCAGTTCAAGCTTGTAGGCAACCGCGTCGATACGCTGCAACACCTTCAAAGAGCCATAAAATTTGGGTAGTAACTTTTGGTGCTTCCTCTATGTCATTGACACTTGTCTATATGGCTGCAACTTTAACAGGACCATATTCCCCACCTGAAATTCTAACTCTCTGTGTTTAGAATCATAAAACTTCTTCATCTGAAGTTGAGCATGGGTCAAGTTGTGTTTGAGAAGCAGCAACACATCATCTCTTTCCTTTAATGCATGGTCTACAGCCTCCAGTTTAGCTAAGCCTGGCCAATAAGATAATAATGGGGAGGAGGCCGACCATAGACTACTTCAAAAGGTGTAACCTTGAGAGATGAATGATAGCTAGTATTATATGAATACTCCACCCATGCTAACCAGTTAGCCCATTTAGTGGGTTGAGAACTCGTAAAGCAACGTAAATACACTTCAACCACATGGTTAACCATTTCTGTTTGTCCGTCTGATTGAGGATGATAAGCGGAGCTAAAACAAAGCTTTGTCCCGCTCAAACGAAACAATTCTCGCTAAAAGGCACTGGTAAACGTTACATCTCGGTCACTAACCACTGATTCTGGTAAGTCATGTAATTTAACCACATTATCAAAAAATAACTTTGTCACACCAACAGCAGAATATGAGTGAGAAATAGCTATTAAGTGACAATATTTTGATAATCTATCAACAACAACAAGAATTACATTTTTACCAGACGAAGTAGGCAAACCTTCAATGAAATCTAACGAAACATCAATCCAAATTTGGAAGGGCACGGGCAGCCGTTGAAGTAGACTTACCGGGTGAAGGTTGTCAATTTTGTGACGTTGGCAAACCCTACAAGACCTAACAAAAGTTCGAACATCTTTTTTCATGCCTAGCCAATGAAAATCTTTAGCAATTTGGAAGAGTGTTTTCTGGTAACCTTCATGCCCTTGGCAATGAACTCCAGCTAGAACGGAAGCTATAGACGGTGACTTTTCTGGTACATGAACCCTATTCTTAAAAAACAACCCATTCTTCGCAGTCCATTGTCCCCCCACTGTTTCAGCTTGAACTCTCTGAATTAATTTCTGAACTACTGCTGAATTTTGTTGCTCACTCCGAATTTCATGAAACAAGCTTAATTGAGGCATAGACACTGCCATAAGCTCGCTATTATTTTCGTCTTTCCGTGATAAAGCATCTGCAACTACATTATTTTTTCCAACCTTGTATTCAACAGAGAAATCATAACCAGAATTTTACTAACCCAATGTTGTTGAGGCGGAGTAAGCAGCCGCTGTTCCAGCAAAAATTTGAGGCTGTAGTGATCGGTTCGGACAATAAAATGCCTTCCCCATAAATAAGATCTCCAATGTTTGACTGCTTGTACGAGCCTAATCAGTTTTTCTCATAAACCGGAAGTCCAAGATGTCGGTCAACTAAACCCCGACTAAAAAAAGCAGTGGGATGATGTTCTTGCAAAAGCACAGCCCCAATGCCTATAGCACACGCATCACACTCAATTATAAAAATTTTGGAGAAGTTGGGCAATGCTAAGACCTGTGTAGAAATCATGGCTACTTTCAACTTATGGAAAGCGTCTATTGCTTCAGACGTCCACTTGAAGGAATTTTTGCGGAGCATGAAGGTTAATAGTGCTGCAATAATACCATAGTGTTGCACAAACTTACGGTAATATCCCGTCAAACCAAGGAAACCAAGTAAGCCCTTGATCGTTGTTGGTTTTGGCCATTTTTGCATTGCGTCAATCTTTGACGAATCTGCCATAACTCCCTCATTCGAAATTATATGCCACAAATAACAAAGTCGCAACTGGTCGAACGAACATTTGGATTGTTTGAGAAATAGTTGGTGTTTCTCCAGCAACTGAAAAGTCATGCGTAAATGGCCAACATATTCGATTTCTGTTTTGCTGTACACAAAAATGTCATAAAAAAACACCAATACACATTTGCGAAGATAGGGAGCAAATACCTCATTCATCAAAGCTTGAAATGTAGATGACACATTTGTGAGACCAAACGCCATTACAAAAAATTCGAAATGACCGTGATGAGTACGAAAGGCTATCTTTTCGATATCCGGCTCCCACATTCGAACTTGATGGTACCCAAAAACTAGATCCAATTTAATAAAGTACCTGGCTCCATGTAATTCGTCCAACAGATCATCGATCACCATAATAGGAAATTTGTCTTTTATTGTCTTTGCATTTAACTCGAGGTAATCGACACACATCCGCCAAGAACCATCGACCTTAGGAACCAAGATCACTGGAGATGAAAAAGGAGAATTACTTGGCTGAATAACTCCCTGTTGCAATATTTTCGTACACTGCTTCTCAATTTCTTCTTTTTGGGCATGTGGATAACGATAAGGGTGCACCGCAACCAGCTTTCCTCCTAGCTCTAGTGGAATTCGGTGATCACATGGACAACTTGGAGGTAACCCTTGAGGCTCGTGAAAGACATTAGAAAATTCTAAGAGAAGTGTTTGAATGTGCTGGTCAATGGGCTGTCTCACCGAAATAGCTTTAACTTCACATGGGTTGATTAATTTATTATCGTTTAGATCATTTAGAGTCGCGGGTTGGGATTCCACTTTAAAAGTCATCCACAATTCTTCAAAGTTCCATAATATGGGCCTAAGAGTCTTGAGCCAATTAGCACCAAGAACGATGTCCCCTCCACTTACTGTAAGCACCCATGGATTTACTTAACAGTGACATCTGGCAATTGAATAACTATCCCTTTAACCATGCCCAAACAATCAATCATATCACCACTTGCAACCCTTGCTTTCACCCCCGTTGCCTCTTCAAGTAAGAGGTCGTATTTTTCAATCATCGCCATGTCTACAAAGGTGTTGGTACTTCCGGAGTCAATTAAAGCTACCACCACTTTGCCATTCACGCTGCCCTTCACCTTCATTGTTTGTGGTCTGCTCTCGCCAGTGATGGCATCAATCGAGATTTGGGGTTGATCTCCTTCTAAGAGCTGGTCACAACCATATTCTTCAGCATCATCATCTTCTAAAAATTCTACCCAAAATAGACATTTGCGTTGATGCCTTCGTAAAAAAAATTCATCACAATTAAAACATAGACCCTTCTTTCATCGTTCCTCCATCTCCTCTGGAGTTAACCTCCGAATGTTGCGTGGTTTAAAATGCGGAGTTGTAGATGTGTCTGGTAGTTGAGCTCAACGGGGTTCAATTTTGGTGCAAACTAATAACGCCTTTCATAAAGCCGTGCAAGACTCATGGCCGATGATAATTCTTGGGGATACTATAACACCACATCAACAACAAGGTGATCCTTCAAACCACTGATAAAAATATCTACTTTTTGTTCTTGATTGAGTGGACCAGCATGTGAAACTAATTGCTCGAATGCCCTGCAAAAATTAGCCATCGAACCTGTTTGCTTTAATTTTGCCAATTCGCCCAATTTTCGACTGTGCACTGGAGGCCCAAATCTCAGATGACAGTGGCGTTTGAATTCGTCCTAAGAGAGGTTTGGAGTGGTCTCTTCCAATTGAATTTACCAAATTTGAGCGTCGCCTTCCATATGGAAAGAGGTGAGTTCCAAATTTTCATCTTCTGGAGTATTTTGGTGTTGAAAGAAATACTCACACCTATTAAGCCATCCCAATGGATCTTCCTGTCCCCCATATTTGGGAACGCTTAATTTTGTCACCTTAGCCAACGTATGCCCTTCATTCAAGCTCTTAGTTCCTGAACTTTCCTCGCCCTCTTGTTCTCTTCCTCGATGGCCTCTACTTCTCTCCCCCACCACTGAAGCTTCAATCTTTGAGGCAACCAACTCTTTTGAAAGCTCTTCAATTTTAAGGTCTCGCACTCGATTGGCTTCCTTCTCCTCATGTAACATTTGAAGAATCTGGTTAAGTTGTTGTTGAACCGAATCCCCCATAATGCCTGACTCTGATACCAAAATGTTAGAACAGGATCGAGTTTTTAGTTTGTTGATCGGTGTCGAACTAATTTTCTTTGATCTGCCTATGTTTCCGGCTCAAAAGGGACCCGGGACCTTGTTTTTGAGATAAACTCAGAAATAGAAATTTTTCTTGAATACCCTCAAAGTCTGTACAATGCTGGCTTCCATAGCCTTAGGAAAATAACTGTCTAATTCCACTACTATGTAAAATAAGGAAATAAGGAACTGTCACTTAACAACTTCCAGCACAATCAAGATTTAAAAATAAAAAATAAAAACTAAACACGACAGCTTCATACGTGGCTTTGTGATGGCTTCTTTGTGAACTTTCCATGTGTGAACAGTTTGTAGCTCTTGTATAGCTTTGGTCGCATAACATACTCACACGGCAAAAGCAGAAAAAGTAACAATTTACGTGAAAAAGGCCGCTTGGAACTGCAAGTTAAATCTTCTGTTTTAGTTATTCTGTTTTAGTCTTGTTTTATTAAATCTCATTTATATATTTATATAGAGTTCATATAAATATGTATATGAGATTTAATGAAACATGATAAGAACATCATAATCGAAATAAAAAATATAATCCTTTAGAACTGGAAGTGATTTGATATATTCTTTTTGCTTGCATGTCATGATATACTAATTATATTTTTGTCAACCTAAGCTTTAATTAAACCACTACAATAAGAAACATCTGATATATATATCATCAATGCTTTATAATCTAAATGCTCATCATTAACTAATTTAGTAAATTATCTGGTCTACTAAGGTACATATTTTCTAAAGTAGAAATGAGAACTCTGTAAGCAACACTGGAAGAGAATGTAAGCATCTTCCTAAACGCTAATCCGATGTAACCCTAATCCTATTGGTACCCGAAACTGCTAGCCTGTCATGTATTAGATGGTGTCAGGTCATTAATTTACTTTAAAAACTATTAATGATAAAATAGGACAATTTAGATTGTTTTCCAAGTTATTTACTACGTTTCTCAACCAGTTTCTTGGACAAATTTCAATTCACAAACCACAATTAGCAGCAAATAAAAAAAAGTTTTTTCTTTCACCTAATTATAAACATTTCTAGGAGCATGCATGGCCTGAGTATGCCAAGTACTGTAACATCTTGTTGGCAATATATATATAAGGAGCAGCTTGCTGCTCCTCAGTCAGTCAAGAACAGCAGACATGGAGGAATCACTCTCTAGAGACGCGGAAGCGTCTGATGCTGGTAGCAAAAGAGGCAATTGGGTCACCTTCCCTTTTATGATAGGCACCATTCACTGATCTCTCTCTCTATATATCTCTGTATATATATAGATATATAGTATATATGTCCATCATTTTCGTGTATATGATGCAGAAATGTTGTGTTTCTTCTCACCTTCAGGGAGATTAACGGGCTTGACACTTGCTAGTGGAGGTTGGACATCAAACTTGATTGTGTATCTTATCAAAGAATTCAATGTGAAGAGCATAGATGCTACGCAGATATCCAATGTCGTAAATGGCTTCTTCAATCTATTACCGATCATTGGAGCAATCATTGCAGACTCTTTCTTAGGCTCCTTTTTTGTCATCCTTGTGTCTTCTTGCGTGTCTTTGTTGGTAATGCTCTAGTTCTTCTACGTCCACATATACGCGCGGGCGCGGGCGCGTGTGTGTTATTTCTCCTAATCCAACCCTGTCAAAGGAAAGCCAAGGTGATTCCCTCCTCAGGATTTCATACTATATTCTTGCATTTATTGGTACCAGAACTTTACTAGGATTGCTAGAATTTAAATGTCAGATAAAGTCTTTAGACCTTCTCAAGTGCAGGGTGTGGTGCTTTTAGCCTTAACTGCTTTGCTACATTCCTTGAGGCCTCAAAAATGTGAAGATGGATCAGGATTTTGTCAGACCCCAACAAAATTCTAGACTGCTGTCCTATTCGTAGCCATAGCTATGGCAGCTACAGGGTCGGGAGGTACAAGGTTTACTATAGCCACAATGGGGGCAGACCAATTTGATAGACCTGAAGATCAAGGCCGTTTCTTAGATTGGTACTTCATTACAATTTACACATCTTCGGTGATTAGTGCCACTGCAATTGTATACATAGAGGAAAGTGTTAGCTGGGGACTGGGTTTTGGGCTGTGTGTTGCTGCCAATTTTATTGGTTTGGTCATTTTCCTGTCGGGAACTCATTTCTATCGACGAGATAAGCCACGAGAAAACCCTTTCCTGGGCTTAGCTACTGTTGTTGTCGCTTCCATACGAAAGGGGAAAGCCATTCTGTCATTAAGGAACGAAGACTACCACCATCAGGCTGAGACTGGAATGACCGAAGAAGTGCCTGTCAAAATGACGAATAGTTTCAGGTATGGAAGTAGGAATTTTACTATATGCATTGTCCTACCACGTTTTGATGTTGGGTTAGTATTGCTTTCTGATTCTATTAGATAAAAGTTACAGATGATCTGTGCTATTACAACACTTACAGATTCCTAAACCGATCAGCTTTGAAAACTGAAGGAGACGTGAAACCAGATGGATATATCAGAAGTATATGGAGATTATGCACCGTACATCAAGTAGAAGATCTCAAAACACTCCTCAGGATTTTCCCCCTCTGGTCATCGAGCATCTTTCTAAGCACCCCAATAGCCATTCAAGGAAGCCTAACCGTCCTCCAAGCTTTAACCCTGGATCGTCAACTAGGACCAAATTTCACAATCCCAGTTGGCTTTTTTCTTGTGCTGGCACTGATCTCCACAGGCTTATCTCTCTTCATAATCGACCAAATCATCTGTCCCTTATTTCACAAACTAATCCGTCGATCTCTAACACCCCTCCAAAGAATAGGAGTAGGTCATGTGTTAAACTTCCTCAGCATGGCCGGGTCAGCTTTGGTGGAGGCGAGGAGGCTGAATGCGGCTCATGCTGATCAGCACCGCAGCCTCGAACAGGCTAATTCGGCTGTGCCCATGTCGGCTTTATGGCTATTTCCTCAGATAGTATTGGTTGGTATCGGAGAGGCGTTTCAGTTTCCTGGACAAGCTGAACTTTATTTCCAAGAATTTCCAGTGTCGTTGTGAGGGACAGCAACTGGAATTATTTCCTTGATTTTTGGGATTGCTTTCTACTTGAGCACAGCTTTTACTGATCTTCTTAGAAGGAGAACTAAATGGTTACCGAACAATATAAACAATGGAAGGATAGATATTGTCTATTGGATACTGACCGCTGTGGGGTTGCTCAACTTCGTGTACTATTTAGGTTGTGCCCAGAGGTACGAGTATCAGAATTTGCAGAAACTAGAAGATGGAAGTATTCCAACCGGTGATGAGCGAAACTAAAGTTAGTAGTAGACATTGGACAAGCAAGATGATTGAGTACAAGAATAATGGTTGCTATAATATCAACAACTGTCACACAATCGCAATCTTAGAACAGAAAGAGAAATCACCATGAAAACAATCAACTTAGACCAGGAAAATGCCACTGACTCCATCTGTGCCCGTCCTTCCAGTTCGTGTAGTAGTGTAATACGCTCCATCTACACCACCATATGTTTTTTTGGAGGTCTGAGAACTGAAACTGCGAGTCTGTGGTTCTGTTTGTGCTCTCCTATTATACTTACTCCCATGATTCACGACCTTACTTGTCCTTTTAGCTGCATGAAGCACAAGTTTCAGTACTAAACAAAAAATGTGTATGATAGACAGAAAATTAAGATTCACCCACCATCGGAGTCATCATCAGGATGCTCAACTGATGGTTCTTTGCTCAAACCGTCATGCTCTTTATGGTTGTTCTTCATGTTCCCAGCGTGTACTCCATTTTCTTCCTCACCATCAGAAGTTACTTCTTCTATAACTATTGCCTTCCCCCGACCATCACTTGATTCACCACAATTTGCAGAACTCTGAGGTTGAAACCTACTCGATTCTGGTCCAAAAGGGCGAGTAATGAAAGGGTCGTCGAATGGATCCTTGCCTCCAAATAAGCTGGGTATCATACTAAAGCCACTAAAATTACCAAAAGGATTGCCGATACCACACAAATCATTTCTGCCTTCTCTTAAAATTACCAAAAGAAACCAAATTCATTGTTAACGAAACATCAATTGTAACGCAATATACAGCAATATGAATGAGTACGACTTCCACCAATCTCACCTTCTATAATACCCTCCATCCCTACGATCAGCACCATCTCTCCGCCGCTTCCCTAGCAGCAATTCTCGCTCCCTTTCCTTCTCACGCTTTTCCCTCTTCAGCCTCTCTTCCCTCAACTCCTCCATTGTCTTTTTGACGCCACCCTTCTTCCCCTTCTCCTCCTTCAACAACCCCTCATCTTCATCAACACCATCACTACTACTTCTACTACGCTTCTCAAGATACCATGGCAATTTAACTCCTTTTCCAGCAACACCATACCCCAACCTATACTTCTCATCCTCAGCAGTGACAACCCTACCCTCCTCTTTCTTCTTCTTCTGCTTCTTCTTCTGAGACCCATCTTTCTCATTCTCCGATTCCTTAATTGGGTCGAAAATCTTAATCCCTTCAAAAAGATTGATATGGTTTGTCTTGGGCTCTGAATCGTCACGCTCCGTCTCCGGCTCGGTGGGTTTATTGAGGGGAGCGAGACCGCGGGCGGTCCTGAGTTGTTGAAGGCGATACTCGGCATCGCGTTTTCTGGCTTGTTCACGCTTCAATTGCTCCTCTCTGGCGGCGGCTTCCTCGTCGCGACGGACTTTCTCTCTGTTCTCGTAATTGTATACATTCCAGCTCTTTTGGGGAAGGATGTTGAGACCTCCGTGCCCTCCCATTGCAATATCAGACACTGCCGATTTGACGATTCTCTGTTCCAATCCAATTAGGGTTGAATCATGCGACCATAATATAAATCAATTAAAAAATTGTAACGACAATAATAAGTCGGCGTGTGAATAATACTAAATAACAATTCAAACCGTTACTACAACGAGTGGCACCAAGCCCAAGCTTCACCAGCTGCTTCTGGAATTTCCCAAAGGCCACTGCCCACTGTTGTCCAATGGTCTAGCCCTACTAATGGATTCGTGAAATCCAAGTTTGATGCAGCTATTTAATAAGGCCAGGGAACTACTTCGTATGGTATAGTGATCAGAGGCGCACATGGTCTTTTCCTCACCTGTTTGTCTGATTTTGCTATCTCAAACTACCCTCCACTTATAGCCGAAGCCATGGCGATCAAGGAAGCTCTATCATGATTAATGCAGTTGTGTGTTACTTCCGTGGAGGTGAAAACGAACTGCCTCCAACTCGTGCAACGTTTCCACGGTGCACATTCGGGCATCAACGAGTTGGGAGCCATTTTGGATGACCGTAAATTTCTTTTTGGTCGTTTTCACTCTTGTTCGCTTATATGGATTACTCGAAATATTAACGGGGCAGCTCACTTATTAGCTGCCACAGGTTCTGGTTATCCCAATAGATTTAAATGGGATCATTCATCAGATTTTTTCTCAATATTGTCCGATGTGATTCTGAGTTTTATCAGTAAATGCATATCCTTTCAAAAAAAAACAATTGTATACATTGCCAGTACCATACAATTGTTGCTGAAGCTTCGGTGACATTATATTCAACAAAACTTCGCGAATTTTATTTTGTGAAATATCACAAAAAGTATTATAAATCTGTGCCAATCGTGACTTTTATTTTGTGACATTTTATTAATATAACATCACAAAAAGTTTTATAAATTGATGACATTTTTATGAAACTTAGTGAAATTTTTGAATTTGTTATGATATTTTTTAAACGTCACAAATTCACATGTTATTTTCATAGCACGTCGTGAAAGAATCATTGCGAATTGTATTATTTTCTTGTTGTGAGAAAGCAGGACAAGCAAGATGATTGAGTACAAGAATAAAGGTTCCTATATTATTGTAGGTTTAATCTTAGAATTCCAAACGGTTTAATTACGGTTACTTGCAATGAAGAGAGCGCTTACAACCTTGTACTAATCCTTATATTGTCAAATAATAATCATGTGTTCCTAAGCGTTCGTAGAATTTACTTTTGCGTCCACATCTAATCGAGGGAACATAACGCTTAAATTGTAACTTTTCGTTAAAACTTTTCTTCGAAAGCAATTACAACCGAGGTGAAGTTTGGACTTCCACTTCGAAACGACGGTTCATTTGGCTTCATTATTAAATCAATATTTCTTTTCAATGAACTCATTTCCCCAGCAACTTCAGTAGAAATAAGAATCTAAAGTACCCAGAAACTCATTTTGGAACTTCAAAAGCATCTTAAGCTTGTCGAATTTAAATGGTAACAACTCATCTTCCTAATACTTTCTATTGTAATATCATATGATCATCTTATACCTAATCATGTAGGCTAAATTGCATCAAAATTAAATTGATTCATCTTATCTCAAACTATATATAAATACAATAGAAGTTGTAAAACAATATATTTCAAAAAATCAATACTTCCAACTTTCTTTCATTAAAAGTTATGAATTGCCAACACTAAGATTAAGATAGTGCGATGGACACAAATAGTGTAAGGAAGTTATTCTCTATGTAATTCTCTAAATCACTGGTTTACAAAAATTGGAAGGAATTCTCTTATTGTAATTGATCATTACACAAAAATGCTACAGCAACTGGCAAGACCCCAGATCCCAACATCTCTGTGTGTGACATTCTACACACCTACCCCAGGAAAAACCACTACATAATCCAGGTAAAAGCTACAAGGTATACAAAACATTCTTCAGCCCCATCTTTACAATGGTTGTAACCTCAAACCTCTCTTTTTCCCCCAATTAATACTCGAAATATCAAAGAAAGGATGAAGAGGAAAGAATCAGAAAACAAGTACAACATCTATCTATCTAACCATGGTGACTATTGAGCAAAAACCAGTATACCAGCAACCTTGAAGATTGTGAATCTAGGTTATACATTTGTGTCAAATGTCAGACCGAAAAAGGTTTTGATTCTCTGCCAGCCAAAACGATGTCCCATCAACTCCACTTTGAGCAGTTTTGGTCACTGAAAAATCTATAGCTTCGCTTCATAGTATCTTTTTCATCTTTAAAAAATGGTATGATATATTATCTAGTCATCATCATCATCGGTTAACGAGGCAAAAGAGAAAGGTCGGAACTTGTAACCATCACCAAAGTAGAATTTATTTTGGAATTCCACCCAGTGGAGACGCAAGGCGTGTAAGAAAGCACTTAGTGTTTCCATCATCAGTAGTATGAACGCAGTGGCAAATGCAAAAACTGCGAGTCCCACCAATCGGACCACAATGTTGTCATACCTATGATAGTATGCAATTACAGGCATAAGCAACAGCGGCATCTGTATCTTATAAGTAATGCACAAAGATGTATCAAAACAAAGATACGAAGAATTATTCTATTCCATTAGACGTAAAGAGATATTTTTGGCTCCATTAGTTTGTGGGAGAGCTTTCAGATTATATTATGGAAATGATCTAGATGTTGTTATACCTCAAAACTTAGCAACAATATGGTTAAACCATCTTGATGATTATACTAAAAGTAGTCCTCTATAAACTGGAACAGATCAGTTTGTCAGCTCCCTATTAAAAAAGAGAAACAGTGTAGCAAATAAAAACATTTGCAGATGAAATAAATGTCCGTACAAGATGCGCGTGGATATTCAAGACCACCAACTGCAACCTTATGTGCTGCTAAACCATGCCAAAACAGATCCAAATTATTTTTTCTCATTCATTTATCTACGATATCATGAAGAATTATCTGCCTAACCGATTGACCACTACAGCACCCAGTTAACAACTTGGATTTGATCATTTGACAAGTTTAAGTGCAGTGCAGATTGTTTAATTGAAGTTTTATGTACGCATCCAGTGAAGGAGAACAGAAAAAGATAAAAGCAGTGAAGAGCTAAATAACACAAAGGCATGTGTATGCGTGCATACGTATATGTGATGGAAAGAGAGGGAGAGAGAGAGAGAGAGGAATAGCAGATAGGCAAATAAAGCATTCATGGCTCAACAAAAATTACTCACCCCCAAGCAAGGAGGAGAACTTTCTCATAGAAAACAGTTGACAACTCGGAGTGCGCCAAGCTGCAACAGAAGTAATGAACATAAGCAAATTGTGAAACAAACAAAAACTGAAAACTGAAAATTTCTAAATTAAAAGACATGTCTTGCCTCAAAGCCCAAAGCCGAAGATATGATGCCGTATTTGAGACTGCACCAAGAACAAACTCTATAGAGTGTATCATTTGGTGTACAAACACCTCACTGAAATTAAAATCTTCATGATGTCCCCGGGCAGAATCAGGTTCTGCATCAAGATCAATCTCAGCATTGTGAAGAATCCCATATGTACGGCCTTGAAATCTCTACATACACCAGGAGTAAACATGAGAAGCTTTCCAAGCATTTCATTGTTTAGAAAGAGAACACTTCGCATGTTGGAGAAAAGGAAATTTTGTGACGAAATCAGATCAAAGGTCAGGCCTTTTGTATTACCTCTTTTTACAGCTGCATTTATGTTAATGCACTTGAACTTTTAAAGCAAATTTAAAAACAAGCTTCAGTTGATTAAAGTAACAAACTAAGCATTTACCGAAAGAAAACAACTGATGTTAGAACAAAAACCTAGGACATGGCATGCCAATGAACTACATCCACTCTGAAATTAACATTTCTGAACCCTTTATACACCAAAAATATTAACATTTATGGTCAAAATAATAATAAGAAGATGAGTCGCACCTCTGAATGAACTTTTCTCAATATGAAGGGTTTAGGAAACAGCATCCAAGGAACTGCAATAAGGGCAAAAAGCAACAGTACTATCTGCAAAAACTCAAGCATCAATTAGCCAATCAATATTTGAAATAGAAAGATGGTCATATGCTGGACTCAGAATGTAGAGGACCATACCTGAAGTGGTCTCTGGCCCCAAAACAGCTCATTTTCACCAAGATCATCAGTAGGACTCAAAAACATGTAGATCATCACATGATAGAGATCAGCCTGAGAACCAGTGCACCACTTGATGATAATGAGAAGTGAAAGATACCCAAAGAGGCAGTTGAGGAAGATCATTTGCGGCACAAACTGAAACCTATTGACAAGATGCCTAATAAGTGATCTGTTAAAATACAAAGCTAAAAGGGGAGGCAGAAAAACATACCTAACGTCAATTGAGCTGCCAAAAAAGCGTGCATTGAAATAACTTAATATAATTCCTAGATTCATTTGAGCCACACCAAGTAAAATTGACATCTTCATCTTTAGAGAGTTCAAAAAGGGCAGCTCTGAACGACTTCCACGCCAACTAGGATCCACGCCAAATGGGTATGGATCTTGGTATTTGATTAAACCAACTGTTTGTGCATCACTGATTAAGAAAAGAATAAAAATAATGTTAATTAACTATGTTCTTTCAAAGCAAAACTGGGTTAGAATATCGTATTTGGAATCTATGATAGCATAAAGTACTGAGGCATTAGTGACCTTGTAAGCAAGTAGAGATGAAATGAATCAACAGACATGAATTCCAACATTAAATAGAGGTTCATGGTTTATCACAATCTAGAAAAAAGCTGATTCGCAGAGTGTACATTGATTCCCATCCACATTAACAACCCAACCTTTTCAATGGGACAGAGACTATATAAAAAGCACTCCTCGAAAATGAATCGTTTATTTGTCCTGAATTTAATTAAGATTACTTGTTAACCCCACTCAAGTCTATGAGCACGAATCTGGCCATGTTAAGAGGTGGTGGAGTTTTGCATTTCAACTCAGCAGTGCAACTCCTAGAACATTTGAGGCATCATATAAAGTTCTAGACAATCGAAATTGTTTCAAGCTGACATATAGAATTGCAAAAAGTGAGCAAACCTGCAACTAGGGTCCCTACATTTGTAGGCAGACCCACCAAATATGTGGAATGGAACAGAGAAGAATTCGTTGTAAATCAGGCCACAGTAAATTGAAAAAATTGACATTAGAAGGAGCACATATCGCCCACCAAAAAGCATCTCCATAAAGCTTCCAAGTCTCTGCAAGAATTAAATATAAAATTCAGTCTGTTAAAAAGATGCTGGAATAAATCTTCCAATTTTAGCATTTCCATAAATGTTAGTACGTAAAAAATGATAACAAGTTTGATATTGCTACAGCTACATAGGAATCGAGTATATCTTTCTGAAGTTGCACAAAAGATGAAGGAAGCATTTATTTAGTAAAAAGCATAAACCTAATTTGCCTTGTACAGTTCCATTACTATAAACGCGAAGACAAGTTTATTTTTGTGTTGTGCACCACCTTAGCTTCTCCCATATCACTTTCAAGACATTCAATCAAGCTCAAAAGGACAAGAATTTGTTAAAGTCATTATTCTTGCAATTCTAAAAGTTTATGCCCTCAATTCCTCAAAAGAAGGCCTTTTAATGACTTAATATTAGCATGTGCGTATCATGATAAGAAAGAGGAAAAGAGAAAGAAACATAAATATCTGAACACGGTTCAAACAAGGAACAAAATCCACATCAGTAGAAGTACTTGTTCTGATAAAAACTTGTCTCAAAACTTGACAAACTGTATACCTGACTACTAAGTTTACTTTCACGTGCAATAAGAAGTAGTGCTCCCAAAAGTAAGCATATTCCGTGGCCCCAATCCCCAAACATCACCGCAAAAAGAAATGGAAATGTAACAACAGTGTAAACCGCAGGATTCGCTTCTTGATATCTAGCAACACTGCCAAGTAAGCAAAAGTATTAGCCTTTTGATCAGTTTAATGGGTAGAAAACATGGCAGATCATATCTGTTAAAGGTCTATCCAATAGCTTAGCAATATACAGCATCAAACAGAAGACCAAAAAGAAATCATTATGCACTAGTGCTCTCAAAAATTGATGCCTTTGCAATTACAGATATTTAGTGATTTAAAAGAACAAATGCACAGATATCTAATTGTTAGTTGAAAACTCTATAAGAACAAATGGATTAGTTAAAGGATGTGAAGCTACATCGTACAAATCTTTAATGAACCAAAATCATAATTACTTTCTTATAAGGAAATAAGTCAAAATTTGAAATTTTCTCTTTTTTTCAAGAAACATAGAAATTGCCTACAGAATTTTATGGCAATTTATTAAAGAACTAACCCATATGCATCAACAATTTCCTGAAATGCATTTGTGAAGCGATTGGTTCTAAAATAAGTAGGAGGTGACTCCAAAGTATCCATCACATGGAATATAATGCCCACTTGTGAACTGTTGTCATATGTTGCACGTTGAAGTGCCTCCTGAATCTGTCAATCATAAAACATGTTTCATTGAAAATTCAGCAAAACTTTTAACCAAGTACCACAGTTCAATAACAAATTAACACTATTCAGAAAGAAATCATATAAGGTACCTGCGATCTTGCAGATATAGGGCACCAGCCCTCTCCAACAAGACATTTTTTTGTTACATCAAAATTCAGCATATTCAATGTGTCATATACAGCTTTCTCCCGTCTCACCTGGAAAGAAGAGGCATTCAATATAATGATGAACAACACACCTTCTATTAGAATGAGCACGAAAAGAATGAATCCTACCAGGTTCAGCCATTTTGTTAAATGGAATCCAATGGAAGCCAGGGCTTGATTGCGGTGGCGATTTCCAGCATCTAAAGTAGATTCCAATTCAGAAAGTCTTGAGATAACCTAAAACAAAATTTGAACTTTCAACACAAGGCAATCCAAGATTCTTTGAGTAAAAAGAATGAGTGAATGACTATTAAAGTAAACTTTGTGAACTGGGCAAGACTAGACCTAGTTCAGTGAACAAAGTAGCATGGACATTGCTTCAACAACATTTTGGCAACTAAGAAAACTATGGAGAAGAAGAAGATTTGTAGAAGAGGCACTCTGAAGAATTAGAAATGTAACAACGCAAATGTTGTTAACACAGAAAACATTCCAACATAATAAACTAGGATACGGTATCATACTGAAGAATGAAGTTAACAACAGTGTATCTCTATAACAATACACTTACTTCTCTGGTTAATTGCCTCTGTTTTGTTACATCTTCAGGAACAGGATAGCAATTTGCCCCAAAAGCTTCACAAATTTTCAAAATCTTTGTTCTTGCCTGTTCACCTGAGAAGAAAACTACAAATACTGTTTTCTCAACCTGTAACAATAAATGCTTTAGGAATCAATTTCAGTGTACAAAATCATTCAATGCATTTTGATAAAAGCAACACATTAGAGGAAGTGGACATTAGATAGGTGGAAGGGTACACGAAGAAAAAAATTAAACATGATAACATCGAAACCAAAGCTTTATCAGAAAGCATGTCACAGATGAGAGGAACAAACCATTTCAGTTGACACAGGATCCATGATCTCTTCATCAGCTGGTGCCTGATTGAAAAGCATATTGCCCCTTGTAGCACGAAACAACATCCTTTCAAATCTCATAACTTTCGCTCTGGGTATAATTCCAGCAATAAATCTCAAACCAGATTGGTTAGATGGTGCAGGCCTCAACTCCTGTATAATACAAGTTCTTCCATGAATGTAACAATAGCAATTAGTTTGACATGAACAACTCCGAGGTTGTAAGGGATAACATATTAACCTGTTCAAGTAGAGAAGCTGAATCCTCATAACTATTATTTAAGAACACACTGTCATTTAACTCTCTTTCATCTTCTACTGCATGACCATTACTTGATACAAGAAAGCCAACGGCCTGAATCAACCACAAAACACAACAAAATCAACAATTTGGAAAGCAAAAAAGTCCGTGGTTCCAATATTCTCAGAATTTGCAGTTACAAGGAAGTTTTGATCTTCTATTTCTTTTGAAAACTGAAATCCATATGAGGAACATAAGAACTACTCTTAGCAATTTAACTTAGCAAAACAACAAAAATAGCTTCTGAATGATTAAATTTGTCTGAAAAAAAAAATCATCAATGAATCTCCATAAAGGATAGGAAAGCTTAGCCATAAAAAGGGTGTAGGACGGCTGAATAGTTGAACAACCAAAATTGCTAATTTATATAGGCATATGAACTCTCTCTCCCTCCCCATCTTTCTCTTTCTCTCTCTATCTCCATGTGTGTGAACCACCAGTTACTCAAAAGAAGCTTCCATTTACCTACGTAGTCAACAGCCTGATGTTTTTAACTCCAAGATTGATAGAAGAAATGAAATCATTCTAGTTCCAAAAATGATACTAATTAAACAAAGAATTTTGGAAGATATTAATGCACTATATATAAAGCCCTGAATAATGAGGAAGATTGCAAATGATGTATTACCCAAGTAACTGGAAAGTAAAAGCTAGATAGAATTACTAAATTTGTTTAATCTGTTGTTCTTCTTGTTAATTTTGCTTATTGTCTAGAGATTAAATATATTCTGAAGAAGTCCTGTAGCTAGACACCTGCCATGGCTATCTATCCTATGACATAGACCACACACCAAGATACCAATTTGATTTAGGAGCAATAGAAGAACTAAAACACATGTCGGGAAACAATGTAAATGAGAAAATGCAATAAAGCAAAAGCATTACAAATGAATAAAACAGTGACAGCTTACAATTCTTATTTTCTACCCACAACATTAACATAAGAGTCAAGAAATTTACCTTTTGCAGCACCATTTTGAATTCGAAAAGCTCATTGTATGTTTGTTGAAGTTTCTCACTGTTAGAGTTCATTTCAATCAGATCATTTTCGTATTCAGCAAGTTGTACCTGATACCAGAAGATATAAACAACAGATATGATTAGGTTCAATGATGATTCCACGTTGAGTTTATACAGGTTAGTCTTATCACTTATGAAATAGTAGGTTGTTGCAACTGCTGTTAATGCAAAAGAAAAAAAAAATCAAAACAAACACAAGGGAAAACGACAAACAAAATGAGACACAAATGCACCTCTAGTTCCTCCAGCTCAACATCTGGTTCTAAAACAGGAAGTGCAGAAGATAGTAGACCTGCTTTATTGACTTGATCTCTGAAGAATCTCAACTTCCTAGACATTTCTCCACATCGCTTTACCTACGGGAAAATCTCTACTAATTAAAACAGCAATCACAAGAAGTAATAAACAATCGCAGTTGGTATTATCCTAAACTGCTAAATTGAAGACAGATAGTCAGTACGAGGAAACTACAAATGATCAGTTCATGATCCAATGAAACGGCCAAATGATTAAAGATAACAACAAAATGAGAGACATAGACATTAGATGTTTAAACTTGATAACTGAGTGGGAGAAGTTCGTTGATAGTCATGTTTGTTGAAACCAATAGAAGAGCAACTTTATACATGCAAACACAAGGGCAAAAAGGTTACCTGATTGACAAATGTACGCTGGTAAGGGCTTTTATCAGCATTTAACTGCCAAGCACAGAAGGAGCCATTAGCACTTCTAACTGACACCACAAGATTGAGTAAGAAACCAATTTTTCCACATGGATACCCTAACAGGAATGAAACATATTCCACATTGTAAATAACTGAGAATCATACCATACCCAACACTTTACTTGAACTTACTGCCCATGGCAGAATTAAAGCGGACTCAAAAGTTGTCCAGTATACTACATTTCTCCATTTGTATATATTAAACAGTAACACGAGACAATTCCAACTAAGATAACGTGACTAGCTAAGAAATCATCAAGAAAGGGCGCAATCATAACCAATCTCAAGCTATGCTGTAAATAATTGTTCAGTATCTCATAAAATCACATAAGGGGTGTTGGTTGAGGGAATAGGATATCTAATCCAATCACGAGCTGTACAATAAACATGGATTCATACTTTAACATGAGTTAAAGATTTAAGAAACATTCATCTCTAGGCCTATAACTTTCTAATCAACTTGCCAAACACATATCAAAATCCATAACAGAAGGACTCCAGAAGCAGTTCTATAAGCCAAATTATTAACAAATAGATAGTTTTCAAAAGTTTAAACGAAATAACGGTCCCAAAAACACTGTGCAAAACCAAGATCTCCTATTCTTATTAGTGATCGAACCAATAACTGACAAACAACCATTCAAATCCACCTGTTATTTCCAAAGCCAATAAAACATTAGAAATTCCCGATCTCCGTCACTAAATTCCCTCGATTTTACAGCAACCGAACAAGCGCACAACCAAAAAGGGCAAAGACAGAAAAACAGAAGCGAGTTGAATCTACATGGACACACGCATAACCAGAAGGAGAGAATTAAAAACTGACATCGCGGAACTGGAGAACCCCGAGTTCGCCTAGATAGGAGATGGCGCGGTGGGCGGTCTCGGCGGGGATGATGAGCTGCACGAGCGACATCTTCTCGGAGCGCATCAGATCCATCGACGGCAAGCTGTCGACGAAACGCTCCCATTTCTCCATAACCATTTTCGGCTCTCACAACTCTTATTCTTGCACAGAGTCAGAGAGAGAGCATAGAAGTAAAAGAGAAAGAGATTGAATGTTAATGGCGGTTGATCTTTATTTACTTTTCTATATGAAAATCTGAAATTGTAACTGTCTCAGATCTGAGATATGGCATTTCTTTCCCTTCCTATATCTCCCTCTGCTGTTTTATTACGAGTAGACTGCCTCTCTCTCTCTCTCTCTGTGCTTTGTGTTTCAGTTTTTCGTCGTCAACTGCCATCGATATTTGCTTCCCTCGTATTATTAAGTCCTGTATTTTTTTATTTTTTTTTTGGGTTTCTTTCTTTAATATTTTCGCTTACGAGAAAGTTGACGTAATTAGATATTACAGTCAGAGTCCATTGTGGCATATCACCTATGGGTGCGATGCTTTATGCTTGTGCTCCAGGGAAAGATGAATTTATTCGTATTCTCTTTGGGTGGTGGTTTAGTGATTTGATTAGCACGACTCTTTAACTAATGCATGTTTAATGACTAATTCATTCTGCCATTACAACAAAAGAGAGAGAGAGAGAGAATAAGAAGTAAATTAACATTTAAGTAAAATTTTGTATGATAAGAATCATTCTAATTGATATTCAAATGAACATATTCATTCATTTCAATTAATATTTCATTAACTTAAAATTTATGATGTAAATTATTGATTTTGAATATTAAAAAGTTACTTAAGATAAATATTTATAATGTGAAAGAGTAAGTTAAATATTATGTTATATTAATATTAAACTTAAATTTAGTAAAAATCTTAAAAATTAAAATATACTATCTTAAACTCAATTTGAGCACTCAATTAAACTTGATTTTTTTAATTTAAAAATTTAAAAAAGACATCATTTTAATAATATTTATATTCGTGTTATTTTATGTGAAATTTTCAAAAATAGCCCAATAAACTCAAAATCGAACCACTTTGAAACTTTAATTATTATCTTAATTTCTAATTGTTTAATTGAAACTTTAATAATTATCTTCTTAACAAGTCTATTGATAAATTAAAAATCATGAAGTTATTTTCAGTTTTGACCAGCACAAACTCGCAGGACTGCTCAAAAAGCCAAAAAACAACAGGAGATAATTCTTGAGTGGTGGTTCTTCGGTCAACGCAGCCTTGGATATTTAACCGTGCTGTACGAAACTATGACGACGCCGACGTTTTCTGGTTTTACATTGAGAGAGATTGATTGATGGACCTAATTTGAGCATAGAACCTAAGCCAGTAGCCTAGCACAATAAAAACGCCCAATGGCCTAGCCTAGGCTACAAGTGGAGAAATAGCATTCAAGTAAGCCCTTAACCCAATATGAGGTGGAGTCTTTAAAGACTGCAACGTATAGTAGCACTTGGTTCCACCATTTATTGATTTCCGGATGAAATTAATAATTGCCTAACCTTTTATTATCGTTATTTTGAGATAATTAGTTAAAATAATATTATTTTAATTTATAAATTTTAAATCACAATATTACCAAACTTTAAGACAACAAAACTCCAATTTAATTTTTATTAAAAATTAAAATTTTAGCCGTTAATGAAAAATATTTATAAAACCTGAATATCGTGTGTCAGTATGGACAATCTTGTTCTACCTAGCAAGTTAATAACACAATTTGAACAACTCATTTCTCTAAACAGATCAGAATCTAATTTCAATATAGGGGTGTCTAAGACAGAACTATTACTTTACATAAACGTTAAATCCACTTGTTGCCTCCTACATCGAAATGAATGACTCCCTAAGTAGATTCTTATGACGTACCTGTTACAGCCATTGCAATTGCATACGCTAAATACTTTTAGCCCTTTGAAATAATTAGATGGTTTGTGGTTTTCTCATTTCTGTTGTGAATCAGTGAACATGTCACTCGATTTGCTGCTTCTTAGTACGTTTCATGTGTTGGTTTATACTCTACAACCAACTGATTAGATGTAATTTAGTGGTATAATTATTTAAAGGTATTATTTTTATCCTATACATATTCATATATAAACTAGGATATATTTACAAATAAAATTATAAGATTTACATTACATTTATGTATTATCTATAAATTGTGTGTAGTCGTTATTCTATTGAGATTAGAAATTAATAAAACGTAAAATGACTAGTATACATTATATTTATTTCTTCCGTAAAAAGTATTCGATTTTATATACTGAAATATGAATATACTTAAGTAAACATATAAGTGCTTATTAGAGAATAAATTCACTAAACTGATCTCATATATGAATTTCATTAGGAACATTACTTGTATGTTTAGATAATTTTACAAATTAATGATTATACGAGTAATATTTTAACTTGAGATTTCTAAATTATTTCGTATCGATATATTTTAATACTACTTATGACATATTTTATTCAAAAATAGTTTAATCGATAGTTATTAAATATAACCAGAACTATATAGAAACAACTGAATGATCAACATATGATTCATCTCAATTAGTATTGATTTGAAAAATTCTTAGTTAAATTGGAATGACACTTTAAAAATATTTTTCAAACATCATTAATAAAATCAATTGCTAACAGTAAAAAATTAATATGATTTGACTCAAATATAGTAGACATTATTTCGATGTTCTGTGTCTAATTGAAATATTGTATGATAAAGTTATTGAATTATACAAAAAAAAAACATACATAGAAATATTAATCAAAACCACTTTAACATTAATAAATATTTGAGTGATCATAATGCGTTATTAAATGCTAACTTTGATATATGAATATAAATTATTTAATTAGATAATTAAATATAAATTAAAGAATTTTAATTTATCTAATTCTAAATATGATTTGGGGCTATAATTTGTATCTATCGTCAATATATTTACGAACCTAATAGGTCATAAACAAATAATGAGTTGAATAGAGAAAATCTGTTTTAATCAAATTGAAATTGATTTTAAAGTGTATAAAACTTTAAGATTAAATATAAGATATCTAATAAATAAGAATCAATATAAGATATTGGATCTTATTTGGATACAATTGGTAATTAATTATAATTAATTGTTATTATAGTTAAAGTTTAATTGAAATTAAAATTTTATTTTAATTAAATTACTAAAATATTTAAAACCTATTATAAATAAGCTTAGGCTTAAGCATAAAGAGAGTTAGCACTTCTTATATATCCCTCTCTATAAAAGTTATAAAGTTCCCATAACACGTTATGTGGATACCATTATAACCTGTTTGATTCAACTGCTAAAATAAATACGGAATAGAATGATTATTCATAAGAATAGAATAGACGAAGAATATAATAGAATTATTATTACTTTGTTTGGTTTACTGCTAAAGAATTTCTATGACAATGTTTGATTTGAAAACGTTAACTTGAAATGATAAAGAAATAGTTAACAAAAAGACCAAAATATCCATTATAATCATCACTAATTACATTATTATTATTATTATTATTATTATTATTATTATTAAACTTCCTATTATTATTAAGTTTCTTCTTATTATTATTATTATTAATTATTATTATGTTTAACCAATCAACCAAGTAAATTTATGATTCACGATCATAAGAACGACAATCCATCTTTCTCTTTTCAATGACAAAGAAACATTTTGCTAATTTAGCAAATCAAAATCCAGTAGCAATGTCATCAATGAATTCCAGTACACAATTGGATTTGTATTTCAAATCCAATGAGCATTGTGCTTAACACTATGGCTTGTGATGAAAGTAAAATTTGCAAAAATAAAAGAAAATCATTTAAGTGAAAGGCAACAAATCCCTTTTTAGTAAAACTATATGAGCTTTTTTTTCTCTTTATTTAAAAAGATCAAGGTTTCAAAGATCAACTAGGAATGAAACGGGCCACTGGCTAGACCACAGGCTAGGGTGGCTCGTGACCTGACTTAACCATGGGCTGACCGACTCATGGCTCAACTGGTCATGGGCAAATTGAGCTATCCCAACCAATTTTTTTTTAAATGTAAAAAATAACATTGTTTTTGAAGTAACGGTCGGGAACCGACCTGACCCGACCTATAATCAGGTCAACTTGGGCCAAAATTGACATCCCTAAGATCAACAAAACCTAATATCTCACTCAATCGAAACAAAACACAAACATAATTCCATTAACAAAACCCCTTACCCAATCGAAATCTACAACAAAAACCCATCACCCAATTGAAACAACAAGAATAATTTACCCAGAAGAGAGGACAGATGGAAGAAGGCTGGGTTGACTTGAATAGAGAGTGAAGTTTTCGAATAAGAGAATCGCGAGGTTGAGAGAGTGAAAATGAAGAAGTGGTGAACGCGGAAGTGAAGGATAAAATGAAGAAGTTTCTAGAGGGAGGTGAAAATGAAGGAGAAACGCGAGAATGAAGAATAAAAATGTCCTGAACAAATTACTTTTTCTTGGAATACGTAAAGATAAGCGAGGATGGTCTTTACTTATTCCCAAAAGTTAAGGAATATTTGATCCTATGATTAGTTATTTTGTGTATTCTTTTCTAGCCAAACAAAAGCATAACTAAGTTTTAAGAAAATGTCAGGAATATAATACTTATTCCATTGAACCAAACATGTTGTTAGAAATCGAATAATTGTATAACTAAAGTAGTTGAGATTAATCAGTTTTAAAAATAATTTGAGAGAAACAACAAAAAAAGAACAATCTTTAATATACAGATTATAATTCATGCTTTATTCCCTCAAAGAAAATTCGTGCTTTATTATATTTTATATATTAATTAATTTACATAATTAAAATGATGTCGACTTCAAGAAATAAAACAAAAAGTTTCGTATTTATCTTGCAGCACATAGGCTCGGATTTGATCGTGATTTTATAATAATAGTACTAGATTTATCTTTTAATTGTATGATTCGATTAAAGTTGTTTGTTTGCTAGGATTGAAATTAAAAAATTAACCCTAAAAATCAAATATGAAATTTGAAAAAGTTCAAATGAATGTATATGAATCCCTAAAATTCAGATCCCCTAATTATGAAATCTAAAAAGTCCAAAGTTAGACATTTAAAAAAAGAAGAAGAATATACGTAAGTGATTTATGGAAATTCAATAAGATCCTAAGCCTTTGTTTGGATCCTTACTTGCACAAAGGAAAGGAAAGGAAATATTGAGGGAAAATGGGGAGAAAAGAATAGAAAAGAAATGTGATTTCCTTTCTCTTGTTTATTTTCCTAATTTATCAAAGGAGGGAATTAAATGGAAGAGAATTTTTTAAGACCTTTATACCCTTGATTGTGTAACTTGTTTATCTTTACTTGTTAGATTTAATAATGATACAATGGTAATTTACTTATATTAGAGTTATCTTGTCTTAAATTTCCCTTCCTTTCCTACTAATTTGGTGAGAAATTCAATTGGTCCAAATTTTTTTCCTATTCCTCTCCATTCTCTCCCTTTTCCTTTGCTTATTTTTGTCCAAACAATAAAAATCAAGAAAAATACAATTCTCTTCCTTTCTTTTCTCTAGCTTCTCTTCAATGTAAACAAAGGCTAAATATTTTACACCGATTGTTGGATACAAGTTTAGAATTATTTTTCGGGTTCTGAAAGTCACTTGAAACCACAATGCACAGAATGCTACCGTCGGTTGAGACTGGCGTTCTTGAGGCATGCGCATGACGTAGATTTTGGTGGCCGGTTGTGTTTTTAGTTTTGACGGGGGTTGTTGGGCTGTTGTCATCGTGCGATAATGTCTAGAACAAGCGCTGGTCGGTGGAGATGCGATATCTGGTGCGGATAACAAGCAGTGGCATGAAATGCCACTGAGCGTGCCGGCGACATTAATATGGCAAGAGTCACTAAAAGGTGGTGGCGTCTGGGCATTTGCTCCGTCTGGAGAAAAGGATAGGTGCACATTTGTTTTGGGTTTGCCGACAACAAGGACAAGCGACAGTAGTGGCATGTGCAGTGCTGTTAGAGTTGTCTTTGGTTGTGTTTCAGGTAAAGGCTTTTTTTTGGATTATGTTCGATGCTTAATATTTTTCTATAAAGTATAAATTAATTAAAATTTTAATAAATTAATCAATTTTTAAACTTTAAATTTTTTATCTTAAATTTTTTTAACAAATTATAATTATAATTATAAAAATAAAAAAATCAAAATAAGTGTGACTCCTGTGACACTTATTTTAGTTTCTTTTTATTTTTTATTTTTTTATTTTTAGAATTAATAATAGCATAATTAAAATTTAATTTAATTTTTTATTAAACTAATAGTAGCATAATTAAAAGAAAAATAATAAAAAAGACTTACAGGCGTGGCATCACTCTTGTGACAGTTATGTTACATCCTTGATAGTTCTTATCATAGGCATGACAATTATGTTTTAAGATCAAAATAGAGGGTATAATTGACTTTTGCATATACATTTTGAAGTAGTTGAGCAAAACACTCCACTACTCAAGCTTTTTCTTTTTCAATTGAATGTGTTAATATGCCAACCCAATCAATCGCTTAACAAATATTTTTATCGGCTGTTTGATATAGTCAATCAATTAAAAGTTTTGACATTACCAAAATTTAATTGATAAGTTGTTTACTAAACGAGGCTATAAAGTCTCTGAATACTTTAAAGTGTGTCTATTGGTAAAATTAACTAATTTTAAAAATGAACGAAAAAAAACAAGAAAAAAAATCAAAATTTAAAATGATGTGTAGATTATAGTTTATGTTTTTTTTTAAATATTTTATATCTTAATTATTTTATAAAATTTAAGTGAGTTTAATTTCAAATTGCATCCCAAACTTACCACAAGATGGGATTCTGGAATTAATGAAAACTCTTTACGGTAATCCATATCTAATGCCTTGGGGGTAACATTAAACACAAAAGAAATAAACAAATCAACTCCTCCCCTTTGAATGTTATCAAGTTAAATACCGATACCCAAGCTTTTCCTACATACAATCTATATTATATATAACCCACGGTATTTGTAAAACTATAAAATAAAGAGAGAAGCTTTTGAACTAGGGAAAGAGATCCCTTAACAAAAATCTTAAAATATATTAATTCCTGGTAATACTGATAAGAAAATTTTCTATAATAATGTGATCGTTATTGAACTCGTAATATTTGTACAATTCTCTCGTCTACATGTTAGAATAGTTTTACTTGTTTTGACAGTAATTTAGAGATGAACTCTGAATAATCTTTGTCAATGAATTTAAACATCTCAAAATAAATATCTAAGTCTGAATCGTTGGATTCTCAGTTAATTTTTTTCTATCTTAGTTTTGATGCTATAACTTGTGATATCTCATACAAAATCTGCAAAATTTTCCAAAAAGCCTAACTCACAGGTTAAATTCCACGTTGTTCTAAATGCTAATGCGTCCGGCCGGCCCAACTCAGTCCTACTTGAGTAGTACCAAGTACGCCTAATAACAACAACGAAACCACAACAATTTAAAGTATAAATTATTTTGGTCATTTCCATGACGCGTAATTTCAATAAAATAATGCCTTTTTAAAAAATCTTTTTCACATCTCAGAGATTCGTAGGTTTCAAGCAATTTGTTCCTTTCCATTGTCAACATCGTAAGCTACAAGTTGAGTGACTTGAACAAATTAAATTCTGCCCATAAATGGCAAATGAAATGCTGCCTATCAAATTCAAATTGTATGAATCTATATGACATAATTGAAAGAAGCAATTAAAACGTACAAATATGGGCATACATGTTTAGAACCGTCTGTCTTGTGTCCACATCTGCTAGTGAGATGCATTTATCACTTTGTACATGTCTTCTCTCGCAACTCGCATACGTTACCAAATGCAGAGTTTGGAATTCAGCGGCATAATCATTTCCGTAACGGTTGTTTGTTTGCTTATTTTTGTTTCCGTTTGAGCCCCAGCCATACGAGCACATCACTTCCCCACTCTGTCCTGTCTTCATGCTCGATCCAGACAACCGAATCCGTTACCAAAACCCTCCCTATGACGCTTGTGACGTGTGAATTTCTGTCTCAACCTGTTTCGTGCCTCGCGTGACCACCATCATTTCTCCCACGTGCCATTTCTCCGACACTGCCTTCTTGCGCAATCATATCTACATTGCACCCTACGATTATATATATTTTGACTTAATTTCAATAACATTTCAAAGCATTAAACTTTCGTAATTGTAATTTTAATGATAGAATTTATGTAACAAGAGTTTTCGTTTTATGAATTTCGAGGATCATCAATATATACAGTTATTTTTTTATAAAAAGATTGTTTCTATTATTTAAAATTATAACTTGTGATCATTAAAAAGCGTCTTTTATCACTTGCTCAAAACTCTCCTCAAGTTTTACGACAAAACTTAAATAAAGACAACGGCTGAAAGGTTTCATATAAAACAGTTTGGTATGTTCAAATAACAGAGTGAAAACGACTTCTTTTAAATTTTAAGTTAATGGACTATAGTTGTCCTTACAAATGTAAGTACGTGGCTCTTAATTTTAATAAACAAATGATGCAGTACACAAAAATTACATACCGGGGAGTGCGAGTGCGAGTGGGAGTGAGCGAGTGGGAAATTTATACTTTGCTTCACGAGGGAGGAGAGGTTAGGGAATGAGTGGGCAAGTGGGGGCCACCATAAACACACTTCCCATTCAGTGGAGCCCACATGAGAGCAGATCCATCGTCGAAGATCTTTGATGTCTGGTGATTTCTTCCTTTCCTCGTAAGCCCAAATATCGGTCTTTTTCTTCTCTATCTCGTAGCCGCATTTACTTACTGCCACGTATTCTTGTTCAGACAACGTGCGGGTCCCATTTCCCACCGACCAACCATTTCTCGGCTCCTCCTCATCGGCGCTCCGTAAATTTTGAATTTCCTGTTATTCATGTCTCTCTTTTGGCTATTGCTGTTCACGTTCCACTCAATAGTTAATTTAGTCTTCGTCAATCGTCAACTAAACGAATTATTTAATTTTAGTCAGTTTGCATTCATTTCAAACATAAATCTACTTTCACTTTCCTTGACACCAGTGTATAATTGAACATCAATACAGTTTTTAGAGAGAAACTTCTTTTATGATCAATCTGCTAGTTGATATGCAAGTTGGTTTGAACGGGTTCTTCTATGCTCATACCTAATCTGCTAATGCCCTAGAAGCTTAGAGCTTTTCTAAACTCAGATAATGCTGACTCCACGAAAGGCTCAATGTAAATCGCTCAACCTACCAACGTATAGATGGGAATATGTTATATGTAAAATATCTTACAAGGATTCTCTAGTAGCAGCCTTCAGATTCTTTTCTTAACAGAAGATGCTACAATATGTTTCCGGCACAGTTTCCCATCCTACTTTCACTTTCCTTGACACCAGTGCTTCCTTTGACTGTAATTGTTGACCAGTCAACTAAACTCGACGGATCCCCATGATGTTCTTCAAGGCCCCGCCACAACACCTTGTTTCTTCACTTGCGATCATGATTGATGATCATCAATGTTCCCAAAGCTGCGGTGCTTATATATGTAAATTATTCATTTGGGTAACTAAATTTTGGGTGGAGTGGCCAAATTTTCTTAGGATCCAAAGGGATTTACTATCCAGAGTGGAATCAATCATTGCTTGTTCATGATTTTCTAAACCATACAGAAGACGACAGCTTAGAATTCTGGTTTCCTAACATGGGATTTCTCGCCAGTCGTCTCCAAGAATCTTGGTCCATAAATGGTAATATAGACAACAAAAAGGATAAAGAGCACCATGGGGGAGCAACAAAGAGTGTCTAGGTATAGCTAGCTGAATGCTAATTACCGTGTAATCACTATTTGATTGGTTTATCATTATGCATCACATGAGAGGGCTGCATGTGGATTGCAAGTTCTATTATTACTTTTCTTTTTTGTCATGATGAAATTGATTAAAAGAAATGCTCATAATGATGCGATTTGCTTTATCTGATTTTGTATAGTTCTCTTACATTGGTATATTCAAAGGACAACGCTCCTCCACATCTGGTCCGAATGATTAAACAAGAGAGTGTATGTAAGAAAATAATAATCCAAGTTTATAATTATTAAATGGGTCAATCATGTGCTTAAAATATTATTTTCAAACCTTCTTAAACAATACACGTCATATGTGTGTACTTGGTTGGTTATGTCCACTAAGTTCCAATCACAAATGAATAGGTGTTTTGATGTGACCAACTGGATACCAATTTGAACTGTACATATTACACACCTTTGGGGTTGTTCTTGAAAGCATCCAATGTCCTTGAACATCATTCCAATTAACACTAGAAAATGGTAAAGCAACTCTTCTTACATTCAACTTGTGTCATCCATTGTCGTTCCGCTATCAAGTTGATGTCAACATATGTACACAGCACAACAAGGATTTACACGCATGATTTGTCTCCTTATCTCCTTTTGTCTTCTTATGTTTTTTCCTTCTAGCATAAGGAACAGGATACGTGTTCATATGTACCTTTTGGGGGCTGCCTTCATAGCAATGACTTCTCTTTCACTATCTGCTATAATCAGAGAAAACGAGTTAATTAATACTAAAAAATTCTTAATATTATCCGTATTAATGTTAACATTTGTATTTTTTAGATTTTAGTTAAACATATATATTTTTTAAAGTAACATATCAATATACAATATTTTTTAATAAAAAATAACGTGTTAAAAAAGAAAAGGTATTTATACTTTTTTTTAATTTACATTTTTAAGTGTAAACTAAATAAACAATTAAATAGATACAATATCTCATAATTCACTCGCTTAGAATAAATCACTTGAAATCTCTATAATTTAGAATCAAGTAACGAGTTCGACTTATATAAAATTTGAAGTCCTGACATGTCTACACTTTTAAGCAATCATTCTCTTCAAGATTAAGATAAGGTAAAATCCTCTTAGCTCTTACCACTAACTCAATTTTGATTCCTTTTAAATTAAGAAACTCGTGAGGAAGTTAGACTTACCATTTAGATTACCTCCTAACAGCAACTTGCATCATTTTATTCTTTATAGAATACATCATTTTGCGCATTGGTGATATGGCGTGGAATGACTCGTTAACCTAATACTAAATAATTCCATTTGATTGTAGTATTTTCTTATAAATAACTAAAAATTGAATCTCTATCCTAAGGGAATGAGATTGGTACGCGTGGGATATGATTTGGTGATATTGGATATATGTACGTATAAGCTAAAACACAGGGTAACAATGGTTGTTTTTGAAACCAAATAATGAACTTTGGGAGGTGAACACGACCGGTCAGAACAAATGTTTCAAAAGATGGACCACTAATATTATATTGCTGAAGCAAAGGCAAAATTCCACGGTGGGCTGGACATTATGCGATGCAGATATCAAAAGAATGATCCTCTGTGTGGCTGTCACTAGTGTTCCTCTCCTTCCTCTTACCTAGGAGTCCTACATCACCGGTACCTTCACTACACTACTCGCAAAACACACAAGAAACAAAGCACCACTACCAACAACTATTCGGTCTCGATCAATCAATCAATCGAGGTGGACCCATCAAAACACAGTACTGAAATTACTACTAATCCGAGCACTGCTTAGACCCAGTGCCTTATCGTGCATGTATGTTACCATATGTTTTTGCCCTTGGTTTTCTAGGAAAACGAGCTTTGGTCATGTTCTTATTATGTTTTCCTTGATTCAATTGAAGAAAAAGGACAACATATTAAAAAAAATCAGTGTCTATAATAGTCTTAAGAAACGCCGTTATGTGACGAAGTCTCACTGAGTATCTTTTTGGAAATAATACTATTATTTATATTTAAAAATCAATAGACCATAATAAGTGAAAATCTTAAAAATCATGAAATTTATAAAAATATATACTAGCGAGAAAGGCATTTATAATATTTATTGATTATAATGTTTATTAATTCCATTTTAAAAATAATAATAATTAAAAAAAGAACCTCAGAGCTTTTAAGGATGAGTTGGCGAATGGCAAAGTAAGGACCCATGCAAGATGAAGGTTTACATATAAGAAGAAGACGACGATGAAGGAGGGGAGATGGTGGTGGAAAGCGGGGACCACAAGGCGCATGTGGGGTCCACTGTATAGTTGCATCCACGCGAGTGTGGGACCAACTTAGCGACGAAACAGAGAGTATGTCTTTGTGGGGCTGCCACTGCCTGCTCCTTCTGGATATGAGATGAGATTGCCATTTATAAGAGTGTGTTGTGATTGAAAGAGAAGCGGATTTGTATCAGAAGAAACTACTCCAATCTTCTTTCTTCTCTCCCAGAGATACCACTTCTTCTTCATTTTGCTTCCTCTGAGTTCCAAGCTCTGTAACACACAAACCCTAAAACATTTCCATCTATCTATCTCTTCTTGTTCCACAAAACATCATTTGCGCACGGCCCATCTCTCGGAACTGTTTAAGAAACGCCTGTTTTCTTGCGTCTCTTGTTGTTTCTTATTCTTCTATCTTCTCTTTGCCTTTCTTCTTTCTATGTCTTAATCAGTAGTTTATATCCGTGTTTCTTTGATCTTCAAGAGGATCATTTGGTTTTTGCATGGATGGATCTTTCAAGTGCACAAAACCAGCAGGTAGGTTTCTAGTAAATAACGCACATATATGCATACATATATAGACTGCTCTTCGTGTGCTCACTTTTCGTTTGACCTTAATTCTTTCTACTTTCTTTTGCGAGATGAACATAAGTTAAGAGGCTTTGGCTTTTGAGTGAACGAATGCATTGAGGAATTGGGTTTTTGAGTTTGCTTTTCTTAGAGAAAGTTGCCTCTGTGTTTGTTTTCTCTTCTTCCAGTGAATTGATGTTTCTATTGTTTCAGAGTACCTATCCAAATTTAACAGTTTTCAAGTTGGAACCTAAATCCTTTTGAATTAATGGAGAAAGGTTTATGGGGCGTTTCTTTCATCAAATAATTCTTTTATCCGTACAAATCAAAACATCAGTTTAACAGGTTGGTGATGGGGATTTCATTTCCGTGAAAAATACCATGAACTCAATAGAAAATTTTCTTATTGCTTTTGCATGTTCTTATTCTATTGTTAAGGGAACGAAATCTATACTTTACTCTTTTCATTTTCTTGATGCAATTAAGGCCACCAAATACTAGTTATTTTTCTCTAGCAGTCACACTGATTATGTTTTCAAGGAAACAATCTCTAGAATTACCATTAGTTATGACCCTCAGATTAATTGTTGTTGAAAAATTGGATATTAATCGACTGTAGATCAGAAAATTCTCGTTACAAAAACTGAAGCATAATCAGTTGGTTTCAAGTAATCTGCTGATGGATTCTCCATATTCTGCTGTTCTCCATACAGGAAATGTCCGCACATTCATTCGAGAACATTTTGGTCTGCTCGAAAGCACGACAACAGGAGAGAAAGCCAAGGCCACAACCAGAACAAGCACTGAAATGTCCAAGATGTGATTCCACCAACACCAAGTTTTGCTACTACAACAACTACAGTTTGTCTCAGCCAAGATACTTCTGCAAATCTTGCAGGAGATATTGGACCAAAGGTGGCACTCTGAGGAACGTTCCCGTGGGTGGAGGTTGCAGGAAGAACAAAAGATCATCTTCCTCATCGTCGAAAAGGTCAAGCCAAGAGCAGCAATTAACTCCTAATAACAACGATCCGCTCTCTACCCTCCCATCCTTAGCTTATGATTCCAATGACCTGACACTTGCCTTTGCAAGACTACAGAAACAGTCTAGTGGACAACTAGGTTTTGATCATGACCATGATCATCTGTCTCTTTTGGGATATCCCACCAGTGATATTATTGGAAACCCTAGCATTCACAACTCTGCTGCAACTCCTGCATTTATTGATGCACTAAGGAGCGGATTCCTAGATGTCCAAAACACCAATTTCCAAAACCTGTACTATGGATATGGAAGTGGCAACATGGGAGAGGTGGAAAATTCTGGTGTATGTGTTAGTGGAGAGATGGGGCTGCCATATGTAGATATGAGTGGGGCAACAACATCAGCTGTGACAGTGACCACAATGAAGCAAGAGTTGTGTAGCAGTGGTAGAGAAGATGAGAACAAGGTCTTGTGGGGCTTTCCATGGCAGGTTAATGGAAATGGGAACTTGGGTGATCTTGACACAGCCACAGGAAGAGGAAGCTGGAATGCACTTGGTTCTACTTGGCATGGACTTCTCAATAGTCCACTAATGTAAAGCGAGAGAGAGAGAGAGACCCAAACAAAAAAACACATAATTTTCTCATCTAATTAGGGTAAAATCTCAGCTTTAGTTCCTTTTGAATTTTGTGTTAGAAGAGATATGATTCAACCGAATCATCTCTTTGCCCTTTATTTCCCTTTCCTGTTACTGGTTTTCTATACTAATGAAGTTTCATATATGTTCGCTAACCAAGTAAGGGACTTGCAGAGCTGGGATAAAGATACTATCTTTCCATTTTAAAGAAAAAGAATAGACTGAGAGAGATGTTTCATGGTTTTTCGCAATCTGAACGTTGCAGATTTGAATGAGTTTGTGTTTTCAAGATATTCCATCATGAATACTCTTATTTTCAGGTAGATTCTATAAAATATAATAGTAATTAAATTGAAATAATTAAGTGATAATGGCCTTTCTTGAGGGCCTGTTCTCCCTAGGCTTTTAGAATTTCTCTGACGTCTTCAGCACCAACTTCGGTATGGATTTTCCTTCTCTTACCAGACAAAATCTAAGTTAAGATCTGGGCGTGGAAGAGAATTATATGGCCAGTTAACCCTTCGCAACTACACTTTATACATGTGGGCAGTGTAAGAATTTTATAAGTTGAGATCTGCTGACAGCCAGATATTTTAGTATTTTAATGTTATCGACAGCGTTTAGTTGTTCTCTAATATCGAAAGTGACATTTTTGTTTTTTCTTGTACGTACGGACCTATTGGTGTCGGTAACATATGTGATGGGCCTGTCGGAAAGACTGTCTTTGGACCTTCATTTATTTGTCTTTCAAAAATGGCATGTGCCAGAACTCTCCTTTTCAGTGCGTCCTGTTTACATTGAACAAAAAAATAAACGGTTGAAAGTGGGGTCTTTGAGTTTTGACAGAACAGGGACGACGTTGGAAGAACATTTCATTGAATTCCAATCCAACAGAGAATGTAATTAAGCGACTTCGACCTAAACAAACCAGCAGAGGTAGTTATACATATCTTTGTAAACAAAAACGTCGAAATATATATAGTCATCACAGGAATTTAGAAAGCAACAACTTGAAAGCTCAAGTATCTTAAGCCATTTACAGATCAGGAAAGTTCCACGTTCCTTTTCCATGAATATATAACTCTTCCTATATGTGAAGTGACACCCACTTCTTGACATGCCAAAATAGTACACACATTGCCACCAATACTCCGTTATAGCAGTTAAAAGCCTCAGAGCAGTGCGAAATTTTGATTTGGGTGAAGTTCTGAGGCATCTGTCAAAAGGAACAAACAGGATATAGAGTGAAAGAAATATCAAGTTATTAGAATATGAACAAAACTAACCAACAATATAATGCCTGCCTCAAGTCCTGTTCTGTGGCTTCTTCCATAAGACCCCAATTTTTTTCAGCATGTTTCCGTTCTTCTTCTTTAGCAGATCGTAGTCGATATCTCCAGAGAAAGGAGAGATGAACTTGGTGGGACTGTAGTTGCTGTCCAGTGATCCAGTTTTCTCCATCATCTTACCGTTATTTCCTGAAGCAAGTATGGCTACAGCAGCCTCTGCAGCCTTCCTCCATTGATCAGACTGAACTTTCAGCCTTCTCAGCTCTGCCTCCAGTTCAGAATTAGCACCTTGTGCAGCTTCAAGTTGCTCCGTTACCCTCGCCGCCCATTTATTGCTTTTATCAGCCTCCTCCATCACAGTCTCAAGCTTTGCAAGAGCCTCTCGTTCAGCTGTACATATTGCTTCCACATATACATGTGCATGCTCACTTGCTTTGCCCCATTCCAGTTCCCTTCTCCCAAGTTGTAGTTTCAAATTTCTGCTTTCTTCCAGTGCATTCTGCAACTCAGTTTCCTTATCCACTAAACTTGCCTTCAGACAACAAACGTTTTCATTCAATTTTTTAAGCTCATTCTCAAGTTCTGATTCTTTTTGGTATGATCTGCTCTTCATAAGCTTCATATTCAATGCTTCATTCTCTTCCGAAATGCCTTGTAACTCAGTTTCCTTGTCCATAAGTTCTGCCTTCAACTCTTCGATATCAGCTTTGGCTTGCTTCAAGTCTGACTCCAATTCAGCCTCCCTTTCGGCAGAACCAGATTTTATCTGCTCCAGCAGTTCATAAGCACTTCTCAGTTGAACTGTGCTGTGTATTTGCTCTTGATGGCCTTTGATCTCAGCAGCTTCAAGAGCAGATTTTAATTGTTCTACCTCAGATTTCAAAGAACAAACCTCTGCTTTCAGCAGATTGGCTTCTGCTAACCTTTCATTTTCACGAATATCATGGTCAGCATTATAATTGCCTACAAGAGCTGGAGAATGATTGTCGGTAACTTCACGAAGGTCTGTTTCTAGTTTGCTCACGAGTTGTTCAAGTACATTCACACGTGTCCTTGACTGGTCCAACTCTGAGGCCACCATTTTGTAGGATTCTGTGGATTTGAAACCATCAGACCTAAGTGCCTCCACACACTTCTTTGCAGCTTCTAGTTGCAGAAGAGTTTCATTAGCAAATGCTTGGGCCTGGGCCTCAGATTCTTTGCTGTATTTAAGTTCCTTTTTCATATTCTCTACAAGGGAAAGTGTATCCATCAGGTTTTCTTTCAGAATCTGGATCTCCTCGTCTCCAGACTTTGAGTTTTTGTTCCGTGCAGCCTCAGAATCAACAACTATGTCAAGCTGAGATTTAAGCCACTCTATCTCACTCATTGCAGAGGCCAAGGCAGCTAAGTCGACAGAATGTTGCTGCCGGACAGACTCTAGCTCCGACTGCCATGTTTGATCCTTTTCTTTCGAGATACTCTGCACCTCAATTACACAAACCTCCTCAGAAGAAGACAATTCCTTGAGCTGTTTCTGCGACTCTTCTAGTTTCGAAAAAGCGTCTACAAGTTGCTTCTTGTACTCCTCTGCATCTTCCAGAGCTTGCTTTTTCAATAATTCTGAAGAACTTAACTGGTCCTTTACCTGCTTCAGCTCCTCCTGAAGCTTAGAAACCCGAGTTTCTAATTCTGAAATTTTGCTTGGGCGCTTCTTCTGGTGCAACAATCAAAATTAATGTGTTAATATTTCATTTAAAATGCAAAACTCCTAGTTTAATGACTGTGCTCAAGAATAATATTTCTTTGCCGTGTTCTGTATATATATGTGGATATCAACAAATAAAAGGAATGAAAGTACATATTCCATGTTTATAAATAACAAAAACTGTAAGATTAGATTTGTCCAATTGTGTTGCGAGACAAAAATAAACTTAATGAAAAGTTTTTACAATAAATTTGGACTGCAATGAGTCCTACAAGGATACAAGACCATCCTTGGCACTGTAGAGTTCCAAGTTCAGATAGAACTGCAAGGGTCCATATGAAAAATGGTTTCCAGGAAATTGATAATAAAAAGATTCTGCATTGTGGCAATATAATAAGCTACCTCGGGTACAGGGCTTCTTGGTGACCTGCGCTCAGTGACTTTGGGGCTTCTCTCTCTTGGTGTTCTAGACTGATTAGTTGAAGATGTAGCGTCTAGTCCAGTTGTTTTCAGCTGTCTCACAGCTCGAGCAATGCCCTTTTGATGTACTTCTGAGGAGCCACTTCTGCCAGCAAAAGAAGAAATTTACAACCTGGACTTCAGGGGAATTTCAGACTTCTCGCTACCATAAACATCAAACTCTCAGATACTTAAAAGACTCAAGCTCGGACCTAGTTTTGGAATTTGAAAACTGATATTAGATGACAACTACTAGATAGAGCACCAAACCAAAAAAACAAAAACTTGAACTTTGGAGGTTTATCTCTTAATTGAAAAGGCAAAGTAATGGATGTCACAGAATCGAATCAGCGAGCACAATAATAGGCCCCAGCACAATTTGAGATTAATGCAGGAGACATAGGACAAAATGGAAAGAATCTTCCCACATGCCAAAAAACAAATTCGCGATTTAAGGAGTAGAGAGACTCCACCACTTGAAATGGATAGTGAAATATGTATGCAAAGCCAAGACAAACTCAAACAAAAACTAGAAGTAAAGCCTCAAAAACAAAAAGAAACAGAAGAAACTTAACCAACCGAAACGAAAGCTGTAGAACTATCCTACACCTAGCAGTTAGATAAAAGCCCTGAACTTACCTCCTTTATTGTAATGAGAGAACAACGAAACTTTAGGGTTAGAGTGTGCAGCTAGTTGGAGGAAGTGCAACAATAAAATACAAAGAAAATAAACAAGAACCGTGGAGTAGAAGGAAACTGAGCTCACAATACAAGAGGCACAAGAAATTACCTTCCTTTTGGAGTCTGCATAATTCAATTCCCCTTAAAGGTATAAGGTAAAATATGGAGTTAATGTAAGCTTTTCACTGTTTCTTCAATGCTCCCTGACCCACAAGACCTGCAACAAACAAGAAATATTGCAAACGGAGGGCAAGAGAATCCAATGTGGACGTGTATGGAGAAATAAATGATATCACGAAGAGTAACCAGCTGCTTCTTATCATCACATACGCAGAAGCAATAAAAGCATAAACATTAACTGAATTCTGACCATTCACGTAACGGTATCACACTGGAAAGTCGGAAAGCACAAACAGTTTTCGATTTGCTAAGAAATACCAGGCAAACTTCACCCTTTTCCTCTGCTCATTGAATGCTACAGGCCTACAATCGTTCCTAAAGCTACAGAATTTTACACGGATAACCCTACGGCGTACAACCAGTTGATTCAAAGACGGTAAGGGCAGATATGTAACTAGGAGGGCAGAACAGGTGAAGTCCTACAATCTTGCCGTGAAATCAGGGACCATTATGTTAGTAAGTGGGGTTTGATGAGTAACTTTGAAGTTGTTTTAGGGAAACACTCTCATTTTGTCTGGAGAGAAAAGCCAAAGACCGACTGTGATTTATTGATTACACATTCTCAATGTAAGAGATGAGGTCTATCTTCAGGGAATATTTTTCCAAGAGGCAAACAGGGAGATGTAAAGCAGGCTTAGTAAGAAAATGTTTAAACACAAAAATATGTATCAGTCTTTAGCAGATACATTTAGCTTTTCAGGCTCGCTCCTTTTCAACTTTTAGTCACTATACTGACAGACTACTGGAAAAGCTTGAATCTTGAAGCTTTTCCAACTCAATCAATCAAAGTTTGTATGCAATACATCAACATTAGATAAAGACAATCTGGACACTGTAAACTTGAAGCAAAAGAACTTCAAAAAGAATATCATTGCCATTAGAAAGCATAAAATAAAAACAGGAAACCAAATTGCAAAACAGCAAAAGAAACCATTTAAATAAGTATTTTGGAAAAAGCCTAACGTTATCCTGCTCGGCTCCCAAGAAACATGTGGAAAATTGGATAATTTCTGAGAATGCTGTTTTAATGCTGGGCAGGTAAGCTTAAAAATCATTTTAAAAGCTTCCACATTCTCCTGGAACTGGAAAACAAGTTCTTTCCATAAATATCTTCTTGCACACCCTCAGTAGACAAACATTGGAACAGAAATAGAATTGGAATGGAGTATGCTGCAGTAACTCGAGAACATAGCTCACCTTGTACACAGGTTAGAGTACTAGCAAGCAAGACAGAAAAAGCTAAAGACTGGCAAATTGATGAGAAACAAAGGCAGAGAAAGAGGAATAGAAGCTTAAAAGACGCGTTTTTGGAGGGAGCGGTCGAATGGACAGTTGAGTAGCTAGCTTCTTGTTTCTTGGGCCTTCAAGCTCTTATTCACATATTGGTGCTTCTCGAATCACTAATTTGTTCGTTTTCCACACCGACAGTGAGAAAAAAACGGAGAGACATGGCAACGTACAGCTTTGTCGTTTCAGGAGATGTAAGATTCGGACAGTTTAGCCGTTTTAGTACCTTAAATAAATCATAAGTTCGATTTATCATGAAGCCAAAAACGTTTAATTATGTCAACTTATCAAATATCTTTGTCAGGAAGTGTCACTATCAAGTTAATGAGGGGAGCGTTGCCGTCTAATCAGTGCTCGACATATTCATTACTGTTACAATTTCAGTGTAATATGATATCAGATTTTTGTGTACTTGTCACGGTTTTATAAACGTCTATTCATTAATAAATAAGATATAAAATTGAATAGATAGATGCAACTGAAGGAGGGGTTAGTGGGATATGCAAATGCAAGTATGCGACAACCGTGAGATTCTGTGAAGTCATGTATTTGATCTTCCCTTCACAACCAACAAAATCACACCTATTCCTTGGTTTTGCCCATGTCATTCCTCGCAACCTTTGTTTCACTCTTGGTGTCGCAAACCAACTGCATGAAGTAAAAAAAGATTCGGCCCTACTTAGCTTAACGGACCCTGAAACGACTTTGTCTCAAAATAAAAAGACAAAGAATGGTATGAGCTCATAAATTGAGCCCGATCATTGAATCTAACTTGCAACTTTAATGTCATACTTGGCCCATTCTGAATTACTGCAAAACGTTATCAAAATAGGCAGTTCTTTTATGACGGTAGTGTTGGACATTTTTACCCTCTAGGTTAAGGGCATTACTGTCCTTCTCATTGTAAATGGACAATTATTAATTGTAATATTGATTTTCAATATTTTACCGGTTAAGTGGCTTAATTCAATCCAGATTAAAGGTACTAAAAGTGATCCAATAAAAGATCTAACTAAGTGGGTCGAAGTCCGGAAGAAAAATGGGTCTCTTTCAGTGTGGACCCGGTCCATATCGGCCTTGTGATAGGGAAGCCCAATTTGGAAGCTATATAAAGGTTTAGGTCTCCTGCAGTTATTCAATGATTCACGAGCATAAAGTCCTCTGACCCGTTAAGAGAGCTCGTGACTGAACAAACTGTACAAAGGCATAGACCGGACAGCGGTGAACAACTTTCCCAACAGGCTCGGGGCAATCGGAGTTCGTTTGGATGGCGAAAACTGATACGGAAGTCGGAATGGACCCAAAACCAGGTATTCCGCAATTCCTTCGTTTTTACCCTTTCATGATTGATCCTGGGACCGTATTGAGGCCTGTGACATGTGTTACACGTGGTATCAGAGCTGTTTCGTGATCGGGTTGATGGAAAACGGAAGTTTTTCGGTTTCCATTCTTTACAGTTTTCATCGTTTTTTGATTCGTTTTTCCGCTTTTTTGCTTGAATAATTGTGTGAAAGTAGTGTACATATGGTTAGCTATGGAAAACGGGCCAAACGGGGCGAAAATTCAATTTCGGGGTCGCCGGAAATCACCCGCGGACGTCGGAGGGCGGTGCAATGTCAGGCGTGTGCAACGTACGCGCCCGACGTTGCTACAGTACTTGGAAGAGCGTTAGAACGTGAGGCGCGTGCGTTTGTTCTGACAAGTGGCACCAGCCGGGTGAGGACGCGCTCGCCCATGCGGCACGCGCTTCCACCGACCTTGGTCCGCGCGACACGTGGTTCGTCGAATCTGGGACACGTGTCGGAGCGTGACACGCACGCGCCGTACAGTATGCGAGCGTATGCGCGTGGGGGCGCGTGCTTTGCACGCGCTTGGCAGTTGGGCCGTGCATTGGCCCGCGCCGTGTCGGACACCTGCGGCTTCCGCCCACGCGTGCTGACGCGGAGGCCGCATCAACCGTACGACCGCTACAGTACCCCTTATAAAAAAAAGGAAAATTTTTAAAATTCCCTTAAAGGTTCCCGGGTCCTTTTGGGTCAGTTTCCGGGTTCAGGAAAAATTTTTAAGTTGTTTTTAAATTTTTCTGGATTTATTGCATTGGTAATTTTATTCCAGAAAAGTTTTAAAAAACTTATCAAAGCTATTTTTAATTGTAATCAGACTTCGAACGGCAGATGAGGGAGACAATTAAAGTTGATATGTCTCGTGCGGTATGTTCGGTATCGGAAAGTACGATAAACACTACTATTGAGATATTTGTTTTTTCAAATTCTCAAATAAAGTTTAAAGACAATGTTTTCAGTGTAAATATGTGAATCTGGTTTCTTCATTTATGGTTATTTTTCACATATACTATGCCCATGTAGGATGCGAGGATAACATGAAGGTGTATCCCTTGTGTGTGTGGAATTTCTAGGGTACTGATGAGAATGCAGTCACCAAAGTGACCTTTCAAGTCAGTATTTTAGATTGGTCTGCTAACATGTTTGGGGATGTCTCTGACCTTATGTTTGGTTATTCTGCCCAAAGGTGTTGACCTTACACAATGTTTTGAGATGTTCATAAAGGCATTTGATGGGGGAAAGTCATTGCTTAAATGGTCTATTCACCCAAAGGTGGTA
>JAOTAX010000008.1:4315064-4362795 GCA_025629825.1 Erythroxylum guanchezii
TGAGCCACTGCTCGAACCCAGGACCTCAAGGTTTTGTTCCACTTTAAGTGGACGCCTCTCACCATTGAGCCATTTAGTGGCTCACCCAGGTAACCAAAGAGGACAATACCAAGGGAAAATCCACCCCGGTAGGGGTCGCGGGCCTCTTGAGGTACACGGAAAACCCACCCGGTACGCAAAGTTCGAGTCCTTACAACATTAGGCTTTGAAAAACGCGTCTGTAAGGGAAAGATATCCGTACCCTTATAAGGCATACTTCGTTCTCCTCTCCAACCAATGTGGGATCTCACACTCAAAAAAAGCCTCGGGAAAGCAAAATCGTAAGAGCTTGGCTGGACCAAGGCCCAAAGCGGACAATATCTGTGAGCGGGTGATCTGGGCTGTTACAAGTGGTATCAGAGCTGGTATCCGAACCGTTGTGTCAGCTAGGTTGGACCCCAAAGAGGGCTGGGCCCTAAGGGGGTGGAGAGTGTGAGATTCCACATCGGTTGAAAAGGGGAACAAAGTACGCCTTATAAGGGTGCGAATACCTCTCCCTTACAGATGCGTTTTCTATGGCCTAATGCACCAAATCCCATCGAAACTTCGAGGTCAAATGTACTTGAGTGAGAGTAGTTCTAGGATGGGTGACCTTCTAGAAAGGCCTCGGGAAAAGCAAAACCGTGAAGGCTTGGCTGGGTCAAGGCCCAAAGCAGACAATATCTATGAGTGAGTGATCTGGGCTATTATATATTAAACTTTTTGGTCATCAACTTACTCATTAAAGTCCCTACTATAGACTTGTCAGCTTCAGAACTAGTCTCAGTTATGGCTGCAAGCCTTGCATCTAAAACTATGGCCAAGTCCAAATCCATTATACCCAGTTGGAACTAAAGTTGTTTGGACCAATCAACACAGTTCGGACCATTGAACTTGATCAACTCATTTCCTAAAGCAAATAAATTAGTAGATGCTGCAAACACAACATATGGCTCACATATTAATGCTTTGAGTAAACCTAAATGGATTCAAACTAACTAATGTACTTTGATTATGCATTTAAATTCTCCTTTGGGTGAAATTTAAATACATAACTATAACCTATCATGATGCAAATATAGTTCACTATAATGAACAATCAATCATATTCTAGTCAACATGCATGTTATGTTTGGATATACAATCATATTAATCAAATATTTTGATAGCATCCCTTTAATGTCATTAATTATAAGCAACGGTCCACCTTTGGGTGACCTCTTAGCGTTATAATTAATAATCTCAATTATTCAGTTCGACCTTTATGTCATTTAGCATCATATCATAATGAACAATTGAAACATTCACAATTAAATGATTAATATTTTCAAGCTAGGTCACTTTGGTGACTAACAAGCTTTCCATGCAATAAACATTTAATTCGACAATTATCATACACGATAAAATTTAATTTAATTAGTTTGGTCACTTTGGTGACTATCAAACTATTCTAAATTACTATAATGTCATTTAGCACATTCAATATATAATAATAATTAAAAAAATGTAATTCCAAGCATAGCATAATATAAATGGTCAAAGTACCAATTAAAACATAATATGACACAAAATTATATTATGCATAGCAAACATATGCGCAACTTTTATGCATATAAACCTAAATTAACTAATTGATTACTTCATTAATTAATTTAAATTATCAATTAATTAATGAATTATGAGTTATGACCCAAAATAAAATACCTTAAGTAGGACCAATATTCAAACCCATAAAATTATTTAAAAAAATATATGACTCAACAGGCGTGTGCACACCATGCACCTGCCGCTGGTCTTTGTTGTACACATATGCCTCATCTTCCTCAGGTGACAAAACGTGCCTCATCTTCCGCAGGCGACGCCGCTAGTTTTGTCTGTTTTTTTAATTCTAACATCTTCTTTCTTTTATGGACTCTTCTTGCAATTCCTTTCTAGAATCCTCTCTTGGCTTGAGCCAACAATAATGACAGCCACCAGTTACTTATTCGGTGGTCAAAACAACGAAGCATACCCACGTGAGTTTCTCACTCTAAACCATCCATCCATAGTTTGTTTCGGTCCATTCATCTATATTTTGTTTCGGTTAAGCATTGAGAATGTGGGTTAAGTCCTTAGAAAAATGATTCTATTAACATCTAAAATTCATCAAGAAATTGTGGTTCGTTTCTATTTTTGTGTTTTTTGTTTATGGTAAGATGTTGTATACAAAGACAACAACGTCATTAAAAATACACAAAACAACCGTTCCAGAAACGAAACGAATAGTTGATGATGGCAGACAACAAATAATGCAACACCTTGCTTTGATACCAATTGTTAAACATTTATAGATCGATTTATTAAATCATATGTGAATCCATGATTGATTCCCTATCTTCTTCTCTTCTTTGATTTGTTTCTTCAATGGTTCAAAAACCTCTTTGATAATTTTTCTAAAACTTATAAATAACCAACCATCATGTTGATTTTTAAAAAAGATAGGGAAAGAGTTTTAGACCTATTTGAGATCAAGGCTTTAATTAACAATAATCATTATTTTAAGCTTTGTTTGTTGGATTCAAATCTATAAGTGACATGGGTTATTAAATAATCTAACATCCATCCCACCTTTTTTTTACAAAAAAAAATTCTTAGCAAAATAATTTAGAGACTGTTTTTTGATAAGGAACCTTTATGGACAAAACGAGTCCATCAAGTTCATCTTCAAAACCAAAATTTATCTCAACTTGATACCTCCAATCATTACTCAGGGTACTTCAACGCATTGTCGAAGATAATGCAACTGCTATATACTCATATTAAACACAGAGTTAACAGTGGAGGAAACACCTGGATTTGGTTTGATAATTGGCTAGATATTAGCCCTCTAATTAACAACCCTTCTCACACACCTGTGGCAGTCGAGTTTCTATTCTAATTAGGAGCAGATTCCTCAACTAGGGGATACAAATATGATTGTTTTACTATACTGGACACCACATCTGAGAGGAGTCTTCACAAACGAATCTTGCCATCGTATTTTCAAAAATGATACAATGGTGGTCCCTTATTACAATCTTATATGGAAAATTTCCATGACCCCAAAGCATCCATTATTACTTAATTAGCCATTAAGAATAGACTCAAGACAAAATGCCGATGGTTCAACTCGTCTGACACAATTTATGTCCTTTGCCACAATGCTGGTGAGGACATAAATCATTTGTTTTTTAGTTGTGATTATTAATTAATAAATCAACTTATTAATTAATGTCTATCTTAATATGAAAATACTATTTCTTTTTGTTCCGTTAAATTTTAGTGATATCTGCTATTTTCTACTGGGTTGATAGAATCTCATCCCACAATTACTCTTACGTCAATTCCAACTGGTTCAATTCGTGCAATTGCGACCTGCTGATATTATACTTAAACCTAAAATATAAAGGGCAGGGTTCGGCCCCTTTTTGAATGCCCATTTACGTGCCTGTGATTCTGCACTTCACGGTAACTATCAGGATTCACCAACAGTAACTTCTTACTGAATCTGACGCTATTTTACGTCAGGATTCATGTAATCATAATTGAGTGCCAACAAAAAATAAAAAAGGCAATATGTCTTTGTTCTTTCTAAGTGTTAATGCGCTAAATGACATGCCTTATAGATAAGGATGCAAATGGCCAGCTCAAACTGTGTTTTTTTAATTAAAAAAAAGCGATGTCTTTAAATTAAGACACGGAGAAGAAGAAGTTTAGCTGTTACCTTACGTATTAAATAAATTTAAATTAAATAATAAAGTTAATTAGATTAGAAACAACACGTACAAAAATGTGCAGAAGGACAGAACTCAGAAGTCACATAATTTACTTTATAACATCATGGTCATGCCACAGAATGTCCTAAATTAAGATCAGAAGTTCAGAACAGAACACTGTCACTTTGATCCTCCAAAACCCTAAAAAAGCTTGTTTAATCAGTGCAAAAGCCCACAGCTTTCACTGACGTCCATAAACACAACTTTTCCATCCTCTGTTCTTCACCACTCTATCTCACCAGTCACAACCGCAGTCCTCCATAGTCATCTGTCTTTTGTTCGTTTTCTCTGTGAAACAAACTCATTCCGGTCACCCCAAATGGCCCTTTTCGCTGAAAAGCTGGGCTCGAGCTGTGACTTGACGAGTCAGTCTTTGTTTCCCAAATCCTTTGTGCCCAAAGCCGCCGGTTCTCGGATCTTTCTTTATAAAGACAAGAACTTTAGCTCGCTGAAGCTCCAACCATGGCCTCTTCGTGTCACTCGCTACTCCAAACTGAGCAAGAGAGTGAATTCAGCTCGGTGCAGCCAAAAGACGAGTCCGGAAGCAACGAAAACAGAGATTGGGATGTTTGCCAAAGTGGGCAAGCGCACAGATTTGAAGAAAATAATGATACTTGGTGCAGGTCCTATTGTGATTGGACAAGCTTGCGAGTTCGATTATTCGGGTACTCAGGCTTGTAAAGCGTTGAGGGAAGAAGGATACGAGGTTGTCTTGATCAATTCAAACCCGGCAACAATCATGACCGACCCGGAAATGGCTGACCGGACTTACATTACTCCCATGACTCCGGAGTTAGTTGAGCAGGTTATTCAAAAGGAGCGACCTGATGCTTTGTTGCCTACTATGGGCGGTCAAACAGCTTTGAATCTCGCGGTAGCTTTGGCGGAGAGTGGTGCCCTCGATAAGTATAATGTGGAGTTGATTGGAGCTAAGCTTGATGCGATTAAGAAGGCTGAGGACAGAGATCTTTTCAAGCAAGCAATGAAGAATATTGGAGTGAAGACGCCGCCGTCTGGGATTGGGAATACACTGGATGAGTGTATCGAGATTGCTGGTGAAATTGGCTCGTTTCCTTTGATTATTAGGCCTGCATATACGTTAGGTGGTACTGGTGGTGGTATTGCATACAATAAAGAGGAGTTTGAGGCTATTTGTAAAGCTGGTTTGGCTGCTAGTTTGACTTCTCAGGTGTTGGTGGAGAAGTCATTGTTAGGGTGGAAAGAGTATGAATTGGAAGTAATGCGTGATTTGGCTGATAATGTGGTGATCATTTGCTCGATTGAGAATCTTGATCCTATGGGAGTACATACTGGGGATTCAATCACGGTGGCTCCTGCTCAGACTTTGACTGATAAAGAGTACCAACGGTTGCGGGACTATTCAATTAAGATTATTAGAGAGATTGGTGTGGAGTGTGGAGGATCTAATGTGCAGTTTGCGGTGAATCCTGTGGATGGTGAGGTTATGGTGATTGAGATGAATCCTAGAGTTTCGAGGTCTTCTGCTTTGGCCTCCAAAGCCACTGGCTTCCCTATAGCGAAAATGGCTGCTAAGTTGTCTGTGGGTTACTCACTGGACCAGATTCCCAATGATATAACTAAGAAGACACCGGCAAGTTTTGAGCCTTCTATTGATTATGTTGTAACAAAGGTAAGGTGATTTATTTGAGCTTTTACCTTGTTTCCTATACTAGGCACACATTCCAACAGTTTATATGAGCACACTCATTTAAAATACTGGAAAAAGGAGTAATTGCAATGAGCCTATTAAGAAATGATGACGAGTAATTGCAATGAGCCTGTTAAGAAATGATGACTAAATTTAGTCATCAGGAAAGTAGTATTATTGGCTTAAACTTTTGTTTGTTAGGTTTATTGTACGCTTTAGTGATTTTTCATCTTGTTTTTTCTTTAGATGATGATTCTTTAGTCCTGGATGAAAGGTATTGAAATTGTGAATTTAAATGTGAAATTCTATATGTAAAGATTGGCTTGGGTCTGACTGTTGTAAGATAGGGTCTTATGGAAAAAGTCGTCTAGTGTTAATTTCACAAGTTTTCACATTGTTTTGTGGCAGTGATTTGTAGTTCTAGAAAAGCAACTGCTTGTGGAGTTTAACTCGTTGAAATGGTTTAATTGACTGCATATTAGTGTTCTTTTCTTTGACATTCAGCATCTTCTGTTGCTACTTTGAGGATCAAGACAGCTTGTAATTTGTGTTTTAAACTACATTTCTTATTTTATGAAGATAATTGTTTTCTCTTTGAAATCGTATGCTGCTTTGAATGTATGACTGAAATAAATTTTCATCATTGTCAAGGCTTTCAAATGTGGAGTGTTCTGCTTGTAGATTTGGTCAATCATCTTCTCGACCATTTCAACCTGTTGGACAATACGCGCTAAATCCTATTTTCCTCATGCTGTATTTGTAATTCATTTTCTAATAATTAATAATATCAAGTTGGTTTTTCTTATATTTGTTCAGATCCCCAGGTTTGCATTTGAAAAATTTCCTGGTTCTGAGCCATTATTAACAACCCAGATGAAATCTGTTGGCGAATCAATGGCAGTTGGCCGGACATTTCAAGAATCCTTTCAGAAGGCAGTTAGATCCTTGGAGTGTGGATACCCGGGATGGGGATGTGCAGAAGTTAAGGAACTTGGTTGGGACTGGGATAAATTAAAGTACAATCTCCGAGTTCCAAGTCCTGATCGCATCCATTCCATTTATGCTGCAATGAAGAAAGGGATGAAAATTGATGAGATTTATGAACTAAGTTGCATTGACAAATGGTTCCTTACTCAGCTTAAAGAATTGGTCGACGTTGAACAGTATGTTATGGCTCGAAGCTTGTCTAGTCTCACAAAAGATGACTTCTATGAAATTAAAAAACGTGGTTTCAGTGATAAACAGATAGCATTTGTAACCAAGTCTACGGAAAAGGAAGTGCGATTGAAACGCCTGTCTTTTGGAGTTTCTCCAGCATATAAGCGAGTAGACACTTGTGCTGCGGAGTTTGAGGCTAATACTCCTTATATGTACTCCTCCTATGACACAGAGTGTGAATCAGCTCCCACCAAAAGGAAGAAGGTTTTGATCTTAGGTGGAGGACCCAACCGTATTGGTCAAGGGATAGAGTTTGATTACTGCTGTTGCCACACATCTTTTGCCCTTCAGGTTTGTGCCTGAACTTTGTCTAGTTTTCTTTATACCCCATCTACCATTCCGTACAAGAAAAGAAGAAAAAGCAGATATTAAGTAAAGAGCCTAAAGGATACCCTGATGTCAGATTTTACCTATGTGGAAATGGTGGTTAATTAGTCAATCTGCTGTATACCTATCATTTTCTCCTTTTAAACATATCTGTGGACTGTATATTGCAAAATATAAGAAATATGCATGCTCCTTATATTATATTTGGTTAATGTGGCATTTGAATGGAATATATGTTTCTAAAGTGACTTGTTTTGAGTACAGAGGAAGGAAGGTACTTTATTATAAATAAATATATGCATCCAATTAATTCCAGGAACTTGAGCAGGAACAAAGGTGTTGATCATTGCAGTTTTATAGCTTGTGTCTTCTGACTGAATTTCTGATGAAGCAACAATCTTGATTGGGATTTTGGACATGGAACCAAAAAACATGTGGTTAATTTAGTTGGCCTTCTGTCGCCTGAATTCACTGAATCCATGTTGAAAAATAATTCCTCTTCTGTTCACAAAATTTTGAATATTCATACTCTTCATTACCTATTGTGACGAGTCTTTACTTGGGGGGTCCAAAATTTCCTAGTTATCATTAAGCTATATAACTTTATGAGCCATATGGAGAGCATCATGCTTGTGTGGGTTATAATTTTTGACTTGCTTTCGTTTCTGCAGAATGCAGGATATGAGACAATTATGATGAATTCAAATCCTGAGACGGTGTCCACAGATTATGATACAAGTGATCGTCTATACTTTGAACCATTGACAGTTGAAGATGTTTTAAATGTTATTGATTTGGAACGACCAGATGGTATCATTGTACAGTTTGGAGGTCAAACACCACTGAAGCTGGCTTTGCCTATCCAACAGTATCTAGATGAGAACAAGCCTGAAAGGGCCAGTGGCAATGGGCTTGTGTGCATTTGGGGTACATCTCCTGACTCTATTGATGCTGCTGAGGACAGAGAGCGGTTCAATGCTATTCTGAAGGAATTGAAGATTGAACAGCCAAAAGGAGGCATTGCAAAGAGTGAAGCTGATGCTCTTTCCATTGCATCAGACATAGGCTACCCGGTAGTTGTCCGTCCTTCTTATGTGTTAGGTGGCCGAGCAATGGAGATTGTGTACAGTGATGATAAACTTGTGACTTATCTGGAAAATGCTGTCAAGGTGGATCCAGAAAGGCCTGTATTAATTGACAAATATTTATCAGATGCTATTGAAATTGATGTAGATGCACTGGCAGATTTGCGTGGTAATGTGGTGATTGGTGGAATAATGGAGCACATTGAGCAGGCTGGTGTTCACTCTGGTGACTCTGCTTGTATTCTCCCCACGCAAACTGTCTCATCTTCATGTTTAGCAACAATTAGGTCTTGGACTATACAATTGGCAAAAAGTCTTAATGTCTGTGGGCTTATGAACTGCCAATATGCAATTACGGCTGCTGGGGAGGTTTTCCTTTTGGAGGCAAATCCTCGTGCCTCTCGTACAGTCCCGTTTGTCTCCAAGGCAATAGGCCATCCACTAGCTAAATATGCTGCTCTGGTGATGGCTGGTAAGTCACTTAATGATATAGGTTTCACAAAGGAGGTGATCCCTGCACATGTGGCTGTTAAGGAAGCAGTTCTTCCTTTTGAGAAATTCCCGGGCTGTGATGTGTTGCTAGGACCTGAAATGAGGAGCACTGGTGAGGTAATGGGTATAGCTTTTGTGGTTGCTATTGCATTTGCGAAGGCTCAAATTGCTGCCGGGCAGAAGCTACCAGTTTCAGGCACCGTCTTCCTGAGCTTAAATGACTTGACAAAATCTCATCTTGAAAGGCTTGCCATGGCCTTTCTAGGGCTTGGTTTCAGAATCATTGCAACTTCTGGAACAGCTCACTTTCTTGAGTTGAAAGGTACCCCAGTTGAGCGTGTGCTAAAGATGCATGAAGGGCGGCCCCATGCTGGAGATATGCTTGCCAATGGGCAAATTCAGTTAATGGTGATCACAAGCTCTGGGGATGCACTAGATCAGATCGATGGCCGACAGCTGAGGAGGATGGCTCTTGCATACAAAGTCCCTATAATAACAACCGTGGCTGGTGCTTTGGCAACTGCAGAGGCAATAAAAACCTTGAAATCCTGCACTATTGATATGATGGCCCTACAGGACTTCTACCAATTCGAGGAACAGAAAGCAGGCGGTAAAAGCTTGCAGTCAGCCTCTTCACTGTGATTCAGAAGGTATTTCCACTAAGCACTTTGGTTTCATCTCATATGTTCAATTGTGAATAAAATAGGACATGAATTTACTCTTTGGGGCATATTGTTTTTCACTACACACTATCAAATTTGCTTAAACATCACTTTCGCTTCAGACTGCTGATAAATGGTAACCATGGAGCAAGTAGTTGGGGGAACTTTTTAGCACTTGGGAGTATGACATCAATTGCGGCTGGTTAACTACGCGATCTAGCTCAACTTGCAACAAAACATACCTTATACAATAGGTGTGGTTCATAATCATAATTAATTGTCAACAATTTTCAAACTCCCATCTTTCCACCTATCACCTCTGTGGTGAAAAAATTTTGTTCCTGAAAATTATTGTCTGTAGTTTACTGTCTATTGATTAGCATGAGCTCCCGTGCTTGGACTTGGTTTTGGTGTCAAATGTAATTATATGCGAGGCTTTCAGGTTTCAGCTATCTATGAAATAGCTCTGTTAGTTTAACGTGTTAGCTATGGTGCTTTTGCCTATGCGTCCACATTTGCAATTGTACTGAAGAAGAAGAAGAAGAAACAGTGTTATTATTTGCTTTGAGACTAATTGTTTCATCTGATCAAAAGTCCTAAACTGATGTGATTGGTTAGGAAAGACTTGAAAGTTCCTGGCGCTTGGAAGAATTCTGGCTTCTTGGTTATACCCCATTGAGACTAACTCAGTTTCGTTTGATCAAAAGTCCTAAATTGATGTGATTGGTTAGGAAAGACTTGGAAGTTCTTAGTGGCTAACCGAACTACTAAAATCCATCATCCCCTTATGATCCCTTTCCTGTCATGTCCACAGACATGATGGTCAAGTTGAACCTAAACGATTGAATCCCCTGACTTTTACAGAATAACAGTATCATAATAACAATAATTTGGGTTTTCTTGTTCTAGAAAAAAGAATAAAAACCAAAGATGAAACTCCGTCTAATGAAATTGTTGGGTATGTTAACAGATATTCAGATATCTTCGGAAGAATTTTCAAAGGACCAACCATTTTCCTTCGCTCCAACACAAAACATCATGATGACATTTAGGTCTGTCTCCCTTTTTCTGGGGTGATTTCTTGTTTATTCCAAACCAGAAGCCCCAGTGAAAAGGCCGAGAGATTAAAAGTCATTAAATTAATGTTAGCATTCAAAGGTGATAAGCATGTGCCTACTCTTTATTGAAAAACAATTCATGAGATCGAACTTGAATGGGCTTAGTCTTCCGTCCCCAACATACTCGTAGAAGAAATGAAAATTAGGCTACCGCGATAGGTTCATTTTGGATTGTATCATATGAGGTAATTAGGATCATGTCGTTTGTTAAACTTATCACAAATAGTATTGTTTTATTTAGTCTTGATAGTGTATTGAAAATAATGGAGTATCGGTGTTTTTCACTAATTGAATTATGGAGTAGGTAATGATGAATATATAATGTTGCAGTATGCAAGATTAGTATGACATGAAAAATACAACTAAAAGGATTAGAAATTAAAGGATAAGGACTAAATTAGAGATATAGTTTAAATATGTTATCAGACCTTTCAAGCGCATGATTGGACGATGTTGTTCGCTTAACTTGAACATGATGAAAGGTAGAAGATGACAGAGGTTTGGTCATAACATCAACAATACGATCAGTAGAGGCAATGTGGTGGATGTGCAGATTTGTAGGGCAATCAAATATTGAAGAAAGTGTATATCAATTTCAATGTGCTTGGTGATGCATAGGAAATGTGATCTGAAGTAAGAAAGGTAGTGCCAAGATTGTCATACCATGGGGTAGGCTTAAGATGTGGAAATCCAAGAAGAGAAGATATCCAACAAAACTCAGCAAAAGCAAGAGCAATGCTCCTATATTCAACTTTAGTGCTAAATCACATAATAGTAGGTTGTTTCTTAAAGCTTAATGAGATGAGATTGCCCAATCAGCACTACAATAAACATGCAAGGAAAGTGATGTGGACTTGGTGAAGCCCATGAGAGGTTGTAGTGTAAAGATAGCGCATAATCCATTTGGTTGATCCATTGGAAGTCACTAAGGCATTGTAAAAATTGAGAGACTTTGTTTACGAAAAATTAGATATTAGGATGGGTAAGAAAAGGGTATTAAAGAGCAGTAATAGTGCTTCGATATTCAGTAGGATCTGTGAGAGGAATACTATGATTTTTCGGAAATGGAAGAGTGGGGGTGATACGCATAGGTGTAGGTTTGGATTTGTTGAGAGATGTGTGAAGAAGAAGATCTTTGGTGTATTGAGATTGTGTGCATAGGAAACCATAGGATGTAGGTTTGATTTCAAGACCAAGAAAATGACGAAGAGAACTTAAGTCTTTGTTAGAGAAGGAGGAGTTGAGATCATGAATTTCATCCATATAAACTAAAAGGTAGGTCAAGTGGGATGTGTTTTTGTGTATGAAGAGAGATGCATCAGATTAGAGGAAACAAATTTGATGTTGAGAAGTTTTTAACTAAAACAATGAAATCAAGTATATGGTGCTTGTTTGAAATAATATAAGGCTTTATGAAGTTGGGATATAATAAGGATGATGGGGATTTATAAAATTAGGAGGTTGAGATATATAAACTGATTATTGAAGATAACCATGAAGGAAGGTATCATTAACGTCAATTTGGCAAATTGGCCAGTTTTTAGAAAGAACTAGGGTGAGAATAGTATGAATAATGGTGGGTTTAACTACTGGACTAAAGGTGGTAGTATAATCAATGCCTAGGATTTGATGATAGCCTTTGGTAATAAGGCGCTTTATAGCACTCAATAGAACCACCATGACATCTTTTGATACAAAAAAACTATTTACGACTAGCAATGTTTGTATCTAGAGGAAGGGAGATAAGGTTCTAGGTGTGATTGTAACGAAGGCCATTCAACTCATCAAGTATGGCTTATTGCCAATGAAAAATTTTGTTGACTTAAGTGAAAGACATGGGATCAAAAGAATGAGGATTGGGTATGATTGTATTGTAGGTGATGCAGTGAAGAAATGTATGGAAAGTACAAATGTGGGTACATGTAATTATAGGATGGATAGCTAAAGGTGAGGCAGGTTATGTAGACAAAGATGGAAGGTTTGAAATGGGAATAACGGAATAAAAGGGAAGGAAGGGCTAGGGAAACAAGAGAAGAAGAAGAAGAGGTAGAAGCAGTATTAACGAAGGAAAAAATATTTATGAGAAAATGAACATGTCAAGAGATGAGAATTTTGGATGTAGTGGGATAAAATAGTGATAACTTTTATACTAAGGTGAATAACCAAAAAGGACAAAAGGGATAGATTTTGGGGAAAGTTTGTCATGATGAGTAGAGGATAACAAGGGAAAGCAGGCACAACAAAGACATGGAGAAAATTAAGAACATGATTGGTGTGAAAAAGTATGTAATAAAGGGGCTTATGATGAAGAACATAAGTAGGCAAGAGAGTAATTAGATAGACACTTGTAGAGGATGTTTTAAACTAGAAGGTTTTTGAAAGGGATGCATGAAATAGTAGTGTAAGGTTGATCTTGGTATTATGATGCATTTTATGTTCACCAATATCAAAATTTTAAGGTGTGTCAGGACAAGAGATGTAACAGGTAATGCCATTAGATGTGAGATAGATAGCAAAGACAACATTAATGGTTTCAGAAACTCCATCATATTGAAAGGTTTTTATAATAGTAGATAAGAGAATTTTAATGATGGTTTCAAAGGTTTGGAAATGAGAGATGACATGAGATTTTTGTGCTAATGGAAAGATCCAGTTAAAGTGACTATAGTCATCTACAAAAATAATAATTTATTGACACCCAAAAAGAGAGAGTTGGAGAGAGTTCCCAAATGTTCCAATGAATAAGTTATAAAGGTGAGGTGAAAATGCGAGAAGATAATAAAAATAAAAGATGAATACTTTTTCTTGAAGACAGGAATTACAATAAGTTATAAATTTGGACTTAATAGGCAAACAATAAGATAAACTAGAAAGTGTAGATAAAATAGATGATTAAGAAGTTGATGCCACAAATCAAATGAAGCTAAAGTGAATGAAAGAGTAGCTAGATTCTTGAAGTAGAAAGGAAGTTTCAATGGATAAAGATTATTATGAATGGATTCGACAAGGTACAGTATCTTGGAATAGAGGTCCTTTAAAATATAACTAAATAGGTTAAACGCAATAAGAAGGGAAATATTGGTAACAAATTTAACATCTGAAAAAAAGATTTGCATTAAAGGGAGGAATAATTAGAATATTATTAAGATGAAATGGTCAAACGGAAGTAGGAAAAGATAAAGAACTAGTAGATGAAATAGGAAGAGTCTGCCTATACTTGCAACCACTTTGTTAGATTCGTCGCATGGTAACACAAATTCCACAATTTAATAATCAGGTATCATGTGAGTAATAGCTCTAATGTCTAGTAATCATTTAGTAAAAATACTAGAAGTAAGCTAGAAAATGTCCACTTTAGGATGAATATTCAAGGCAATAAAAGCTTATGGTATAGGATTAAATTTGTGGTGACAGTGTATTGAAAATAATGGAGTGTATTGGTGTCTCTTATTGATTGAATTATGGACAGGGATGGCATTGGGTTGGCCATGTGGGATAGTCTATTGAAAAGAATGGAGTGTATTGGTGTTTCTTATTGATTGAATTATGGATAGGGATGGTAATGGATTGACTCGTTTCTTATTGATTGAATTATGGTTAGGGATGGCAATGAGTTGGCCCATGGGCTAGCTTCCGTCAAGTTTTTTAAAATAATTTTTTTAAAATTAAAAATATAGAATAATTTATTTTTTAATTAAATCAAGGTCTGGGTTGTCTAGACCTAAGCTTATTTGAAACTCAACTCTTTTAAGTAAAATAATATTGTTTTATTTAGAATAATTGAACCTTGAGTTTGTCTGAGTCTGGACTTGACCTATAAATTGATCAATTGAAAACAATTAAATTTGGACCTATAGGCTAAAAAATTGTGATCTCTAATTATGGAATACATAATGCTAAAGTATACAAGATAAGTACTACAGGAAAAATATAATATAAGTATACAAGATAAGTATCACAGGAAAAAAAGATTAAAAATTATATATATAAAGGATAAGAACTAAATCGTAGGTAAGAGTAGTTTACATAGTCTTCCCAAAGAGATACACGTGGGGTGTTTCTTCTATGGAAAAGTGCCTGTTCTTGAATTCTAAAGTCAATAACTTGGAAACATCTCATTCACATCCTACCTAGTGCAGCAACATCTGTTAAAAATCAATTTAACTTTGCATGTTTATCAAATATTGTGTCATATCATCAAAAACAATGTTTTAACATGATTTTTACAGATTCTGAAAAATCAATTACTAAATTTAAAATTTAAAATATATTTAATTTGATATATAGTAAAAAACTAAAATTAATTATATAAAATTAAGATAAATATTTTACAATTTTAAAAAATAGATATTATTATTTAATCGCACTTCAAGTATGCAAAAATATTACCTACTGTATCTTTTACATGGCCTTAGTGTAGACACATGAAAGAAGACTCCCACTGAAAACTAAAAGCCCGTGTCTAAGATTTTTTACATTCCCTTTTTTTTTTTGGGTTGTTTTATAGTATTAGAAAAGGAATAACTAAATTCCTTCAAGTATTCAATGAAGTATGAGAATTCTTTCAACTTGCCTAATTTGATTTTTTACGAGCTTATCGGAAACAATTTTTCTATTAACAAAGAGAATCTCGTATTTTAAGAAAGATTTTATTGAAATGTTGTTATTGTTGTTGTTAATGTTTTATAATTCTAAAATTGGATATCAAGTCGTTAAATGCACAGAAAAAAAATAGTTGAATTCTTTCGAGTATTCAATGAAGTATAAGAATTCTTTCAACTTACCTAACTTGATTTTTTATGAGTTTATCAGAAACAGTTTCTCTATTAATGAGAAGGATCTCACATTTCAACCAAAATTTTATTGAATTATTATTATTTTTGTTATTAATGTTTTAAAATTCTAGAATTAGATATCTAAGTCGTTAAATGCACAGGAAAGGAATAGCTGAATTCCTTCAAGTATTCAATGAAGAATAAGAATTCTTTCGACTTGCCTAACTAAGATTCTTCAACCTACACGCCAGTGTGTCATTACTGACCCGTCAAAGTGCCCTGATCTCAGCCAACCGAGCGTGCTCAGAACAGAAGCATGTACAAGATAACTATAAACTGCAGCATCTTTGAAAGTCATACCATGATTTGTGGAAGTAGTGTACTTAGTACTTGAAAGAATAAGAGCTTGCAGTTGCGGCAAAATACACGTTTTCAATGGCTTTGGTTGAATAATTGCAGCAAGTGCAGCTTGCAGTTGCTGTAAAATACCCATTTTCGATGGCTTTGGTTGAATAACTGCAGCAAGTGCGCAGTTCCCTACTTTATATCTAGTTAACTTCCACGAGGGAAGTTCTCGAAGCAATGAGAAAAATGAAATCTTATTTATCAAAAAAAAAAGTTAAAACTGAAATGATAAGTTATTGCATTTATTTGGAAATTATTATTATTTAAAATATTAAAAACAAAATCTTCTAAATTTAAAAAATTATAACAACAAAATTTTATGATAAAATTCGTAATCATTATTCTGTAAATATATGTTTAATATATAATAATTTATAAATTTATATTTTGAATAAATTAATGATTTAAAATTAAATAAAAATTTAATTACAATCATATTTATAATTGTCTGTGTATTCACATTAATTAACTATCCTTCAAAGTGGAGTGAGTTGCAATTATTCTACTGTGATTTAAACCCTTAAAAAGAGTTAATTTCACCGGTCTAATCATGTCTTTGAAATCCAATCTTTTCAATTTGACAAGCTATTGCAAAACATCATGTGCGATCGTAACAAAATGACAACTTATCTTGGATTTTAATAGGATTTATTATCCCATTTTTAGGCTGGCTAGAAACAGACTACTTGTATTGTGAACCAGCCGTCTTCGAGTTGGAAACACGTAAATATATATGTAGTTTCGTCATCATTCTCCCATCAGCCAATGAAGGAATGAGCAATTTGTCTGCAAGTTAAGTTATGCTGTCCTTTCTAACACAGCCTTAACCAGTTTATAGAGTCTATTCATGTCACGAGCATGAAGATGGGTTCAATTAATTCGAGAATCTCTTCTGTTCTAATAACCGTGTCCTGAAATCTGACAACCTTGGAGTCATTGAAACTGCGGAAAATGGGAGCAAGAATTTTGAGGACAATAAGGTTGAAGCCAAGCATAGCAGCTGTAATCAGTGTTCTTCTGATCTGAAAGTGGGATACTGCTTGCTGTGAAGACATTGTCGTCCTGAAACCGTGTGGGCCTTGACAAGAATATACTTAATAGTGGGAGACATAAAATCTGGCTTGAACCTGATCGTAGCATCAGTGAATCATCGCCAAAGAAAGTGGAAAACTCAACAAACATGACCTTCCATCCCTTTCAAAATTCGGAAAGTTTCAGTCCTGCTTCCAAATAGGATTCGGAAACTAACCAAGCATCCCATAGAATTATTTAAAATATTCTATTACTCGTGCACTGCTCCATGCTCACATTGATTTGGCGTACAACTTGTTAATAAGACCAAGAATGGTATTTTGAAAGTATTTGGTCAAGAAGTCTTAAGGAATATTTCCGATCAGGGTCTCTGAAATATTTCACCGGTTGGGTCTTATCTCTTAATTACATAGGTCATCTTGAATATATACCATCCCATTGGCAATGTTAGCTCTAGCCTTATCATCTGTTTGATAAGATAATAATTATGCCTTCTTGTATAATTAATTTTATTCACTACTCATTAGTCATCATAATGAAAATCTATAATCAGTCAGCGCAGTTAGATGCCGTATAAATAAGTGCACTTGCAAAAGGGAGGGATGAAGATGATGTTTCAACTACGACCATTCAAACCAGATTATCACATTTCTTTTTTTGCAGGACGAATCGTGCAATCTTAATCAGTAGGACCCCAGAAATCGATATATAACTTTACTGCAACACTGCATATCAGTGACTATCAGGAGCGATAGCTCCACCAGTACCATATACCCAATCTGTTAATATTACATTTTGGAATTGCAGAATATGGATTATATTACAGTTGTAAGTAATTATAACAACTATAAATAACGCAGAAATAATGGAAAAAAAAACATAAATGAAATAACGACAAATTACGATAAAGTTCTGATTGCACATGGCCGACTATAATTTAAAACCTTACGAGTATTGACAATCCTGTTTTAAGAAACAGGAACTGTTTAGCTATTCCTACACTAAATTCGTCTTGTAGCAGTTCCAATCCACACACGACCACACAGATATAATAAGAACAGCTATATTATATAGATAAAAGAGCATGTAAACACAAGGCCACCCAACATTTATGGTGCAATATATCCTTCTCAGGAAGATGTATGTATTGGGTGTTTGTTTACACTAAACTGCTTGCTGTTGTTGCAGTGTGAAATATCACCTCTTTCTTGGAACTATTGTATCATACAAGTAGTAAACAATAAATCAAAGATAATGAGTAGCGCCTTTTCTTTTTTTAACTTGTAAGGTCCACACGCAAAACACTGTGCTAAAGAGGAAAATTAAAAAATGATGACTACTGGAGTATCATAGACATTGATGAGATAGAATATAGATTGCTAGTCCAAATCTTATGTTTTATAATTTGTGGATTTTTTTATTAGAACTTTAGAGGGAAATGTTGTTAATCTTTAAGAAGAATTTTATATATTTGCTTCTTTAAGCTTTTAAGATTAGGAGATGTCACAATCACAAACGGCTGCTTAAGAGTTAAGATCTGTTAACTTAGTTTTTCTCCCTCATGTGCTGAACGAGCTGACTCTCCTCTCTAGCTCCAACTGGTCTTTTAATTCTATCAATTCCTTCAAATTGGAACATAATTATTGTTTCTCGTAACATTTATTGCTGGGAGTATTAGTTTTTCTCCAAAATACGTGGAAAGGACAACACTGTCGTTCTGAGTGACAGGCCAAGAATATCAGTTGGTGGTTAAGGGGGAGTAGAAATAACACTTTCGTAGCAAACCCAACAACTAATTATAGCCACTTGGCATTTGCGCAAAGGCAGAGTGAGCAGAAGTAGGTCAATCTTGGACTGCCAATTGAGGCCAATTTTGCATGCCTAACATCAGAATTTGGCCAATTGAGGTCATAAGATAGATGCGATAAGTTCACTTCAAATATACAAACAAGAACGCGATGGACACAACATTGACTTTCAGGGAATGTAGAGTAACTCGCTTTATCTCTAAATCGTAAATCAGAAAGATAACTTTCAGTGGTTTTCTACTGAAAACATGGTGACGACCGTGGTCCATTATTTTCTTAAATGAAAAATGTGTAAAGCAAGATAATATATATATAGCATAGATTGGAAAATAGTATTTATGATGAGACATTTTGGTTAATCTTGTTGAAAATTTTACTTGTGACCGAGTCCGATTAAATTGGAGATAAGACGAGAGATCTTGGAAAAGATTTGCACCAGAAAAGTTAGGCAATCGACTCAGAATTTTGTAGAACAAAAGAAGAATAATAACGTCGCTAGAAACCAAAAGAAACGACGTTGCATAGGAAACTCTTTGAGTTGTGAAGTCAATTTTGTTTTGCGGTAATAAAAGTCAAATATAGTTTGATGTGAACTTAAATTTTATTTCCCATTTTGAAAAAGACTTTAATATCTCTAAAAATGGGGTTTTAATAAATTAACGTAATTCTTGTTTCTTTTAATATTAATAAAGAGGGCTCTCCAGATAATACGGACATGAGATACCAAAAACGTAACACAAAACCTAACAAACAAAAGAAAAATGAGAACGTTGGCACAACTGAAAAGAGTTTCGCCGGCATGAGTATGACGTCAGACTCACTATACGGCTCTCCAACTTTCACTATATAATCTCCTAAACCTTCCTCACACAACCCCACAACTCTCCACTCTCTCTTTTATCTCCTTCTCTCTGTTTTTTATTTCCTTTGGAGTCCTCAAACCCAACAAAACCTGAGATTAATGGAGCATAGTGACAACAATACTACGCCTACAACCACTACACCTAATACTACCACTACCGCTACCGCTACCGCTATTGTCAATGTCAATAACTCACCTTCTCCTCGATCTCATTCCCCATCTTCTTCACCTCCTTCTCCTCATCCTGTGGTTGCTAGTCCCTGTGCCGCCTGCAAGATTCTTAGGAGAAGATGTGCTGAGAAATGTGTGTTGGCACCGTATTTTCCTCCTACTGAACCTGTCAAGTTTACCCTTGCTCATCGCGTCTTTGGTGCCAGCAACATCATTAAGTTCTTGCAGGTACTTTGCTTTTAGTTTTAGCCATGTTTTAGATCAGACTTACCAGTTTCTCAGGATATTCTGTTAAATGGCTCCAGTAGTTGAAACTTGAAACTGCTTATCAGTTTCTGGCTAGTAATTTTAGAGGAAGTTTACAAGTGTGATTGTAAGTCTCTGTTTTGAGGTCTTGTTTCGGTTTAATGATTTCAGATCTTCGGTTTCGGGTTATTCAGATAAGATTTTAATGTGAATACAGTATGTTATATTTAAGTCCAAAAGTGAGAACAAAAACGTGTACGGCTGAGTGATAAAGGAAAGGAATGCCAAGTCTCACCGCGCATTAAATACCAGAGATGTTCTTAATACCCCGCAGTCAAGTATGAAAACCTATTCACATTAAGTAGCCACACCAAATCGTGAAAGATCAGCTGATGATTTGGTAACTGCTCTAGAATTTAATATTAAACTTGACTTTCCAAGCCAGTTTCTTACAGTTCGTTACGAAGTTATTCGATCACTAATTTAAAGCAAACATGGGTTTGAATTCCAGGAACTTCCAGAGCCTCAAAGGGCTGATGCGGTGAGCAGCATGGTTTACGAGGCGAGTGCGAGAATCAGAGATCCTGTGTACGGATGTGCAGGGGCTATATGCCAACTACAAAAACAAGTCAGTGAGCTCCAAGCACAACTCGCCGAAGCACAAGCCGAGATTGTGAATATGCAGTGTCAACAAGCCAACCTCGTGGCTTTACTTTGCATGGAAATGGCACATCCTCCTCATCATCAGCAATCATCCCAACAACTGGCCGACAGTTTCATCCACTCTCCACAAATACACCAGACCAGTCCTTGCTTCCCCGAAGAGAACATCCCCGGGTCAACGTGGGAGTCGATTTGGACATAACCAATGATAACCCTCCAAAACCATCTCAATTTGTTGCATGCAGTTAGTATCCTATGAGAGACTGTACTAATGAAGACTCTCCTAACTCTGTAGGCTAAGTGCCTTACGTATATGAGAAGAAGAGCTCCCAAGTACATTTTTTAAAGATAAATTTTTACTAGTTAGTAATTAGGAATATAGGAGTCACTTAATCAGTGGGGTGTGAGATAAATTTGAGAGGGAAATTGCGAGATGGGATATGATCTCTTTGTCAAAGCTAGATGAAGCGAATTGGTCTTTTGGCCATGAGATGTTTAAATTAATGTTAAAGTAATAACCATGTTCCTTTTATATCTTCAATCTAATCGTCTTCTGGGCTGCGTGTACTTAATTGATTATTGGATGTTAAACAACTTTCTGGTTACCTAATATCATTTACTTGAAATCGATGTTTCGGAAATCACTTGTCAAACTACCTTTTGACCATATCTTAATTAATGTATGTTTTGTCAAGACAACTAGAGGTGCTCGAGTTTGTTTCTTTTGCTTTCCTTTTATGTAATCTATTGGTCGAAAAGAAATTAACCATATCAATAAGTATGCACATTTCAATTAACAGATACCCTTCCTTCTCTCCTCTTCTTTGGATCCGAGATTCTGTAACTGATGGCGGGATGGAAAGGCATTAGCGATTCTAAAACCGGCCATTTCAACACTAATCTGACGGCTGTTTTTGCTTAGAGTTGAAAAATTCTTCATAGTACTGATCCATCTATTGCGTAAAGTTGAATTCATCTGCCCTTCCATATTCACGGATGAGTCTTAAATTAAATGACATTCTATTCCCTCTGCATTAATGGCTTAGCGTCAAGCTTCCTAACGGTAAGGAAATAGTTTATTTCGTCTTACTCTCTCATTTTCAACATGTTCTTAACGACATTTCTTAATCTCTTGTCCATTCTTATGAATTGTGTTTTTAGCGTTCTTTTGTACTCGATTTGTATTCTCCTTACAGGACAAACTGCCAATCTTCAACCATGCATGTGCATGGTTAGAAAACTGAGCTACAAGGATTGCATGCGTAGATTTGGTCATGCAAAATCTTTTCGAATTGATTCAAATCCAACACCACGCTCTTGTTCAAACTTTTTCCTAGAGATCGCTGGATCGATATGTTCTACTACCTTACAAGAAGTTCCTTGCTTTATTGTCTATCTAAAGCTAGCTAGTTAGATTAGACATGATCATTTGGTTAGTCAAAACAGCTTCTATAGCTTAGACGAAACTATAACATAACTAATAAGCAGTATATGCCTTATAACCTGCCATGAATGTATAATATTCTTTCAAATATGTTTATGAAAAGATCACATTCTTCAATTTCTCATTTTGTTCATATTGAATGTTTTATTATGTAGGTTAAACTCCAGCATCAACTATATCAAAATATAAGAATGATGGTCATAACATTTTATGTTGAGACTTGAGCCTCTCTTATATATGAATTACTCTTGTTTAAAATTAAAATATTATAAAGTATTTAACATAATTCAATAAAAGATATAATGTACATTGGAAATTAATCAAAAAATAAGTTTATAAATATTTTCAAATCTAATTGGAGGATGTAAAGTGTTAAGATTTTTTTTTAACTTAACTACTAAAAATAGCTTAGTTAACAATAGTGTTGGGGTAATTTAAAACAATCATGATATTTCCCATTTAAATACATTTGAATTAAAGTATATCATACCAAAATTCAACTTCTCCTATTAATTTTTATTTCTTAATTAATGTGGATAAAAATGATAGTTGATATATTCGTGTTTTAATTAAATAAGAACGAGACAAATTTTAAAAAGAAATTAAAATTCTCTAAAATACATACCGTGACAGAAAATATAAAACTTTATTTTAAAAAAATTAAAATTTTCTAAGAATAAATTTTGATTATTGAATTTAAAAATAATATGTAGTTATATTATTAATTTTTTAATGCATATAAATTTTCAGTTTTATATAAATTATCTTTGACAAAATTAACAAATATCATGTATAAGTATTGACCCAAAAAAGATGTGATCTCTAATACAGAAGTAAAGTTTCAATCTTTTTCCTCATATTTAAGAACATTCTCATCCCAAAAGGCATGTGTTTTTTGATAACTTTATGGTATTATTCCTCAAGTATTGTCTCCCTTAAACGCGGTTTGGGCCATCTTTTAGGTCACGTGAATACCACGTGAAAGAGTGAACCACATTTTGTCCCCTGTCGGCAACAAATTGATGTCTTGCCACTCTTCTCAGTCGTTTGCTTTTGCTGATCTCTACACAATGAGCCAAATCTGCTCACCCAACATGCCTTGATTTTTCCATGCCTGATCGGGAACACGTTGTGTTATTTTTTTGACCCATGATCGCGTGCCCTTCTATTACATTTCATAAAAGAAACCTAGTCAGTTCCAAAGTCAATCCTAGATCTCTTCTTAATATCCAAGCATGACAAGCTTATAGCTTGTTACACATTGATTAGTAAACTGTAACGAACAAGGGTGGGTGAAGTTAAATTTTGATGGAGCCGTGTCATCCTCCCTCCGGGCAGCTACTGCTGGGAGTTTACTCAGAGACTCAAATGGTGCTTGATTAGATGACTTTGTCTATAATATTGATTGTTGTTCTCCTATAAATGCTGAGCTTTGGGGTGCTTTTTCAGAATTGTCCCTCACTTGAGAGTTGAGTTATTGAAGGGTTGAGATTGAAATGGACTCTCTTGTGGTGATCAATATCTTATCTTCTTCGACGTCCATAAGACATGATGGAAATTCCTTATTAATGGGCGTTATGCAGCTTCTTTGTAGAGAATAGCAAGTTTGTATCGGTCATGTACTAAGGGAAAGGAGTCGATGTGCTAATTGGCTTTTTAAGTTTGCAGCTTCTTATAATCCAGGTTTTCATAAGTTACAAACACCTCTTTCCGGGTGTCTTGGTTTTCTTTTACATGATTTGAATGAGATGTCCTCCTTGATGTAAGTCGTGTGGCCTCTTTTATATCAAAAAAAAAAAAAAAGTGGACGAAAGACGTGTTTAATGGTTTGCACTTGAGAAATTGGTTAGAACGTTACATCTCGAGGAATATGCCTTGCTCTTTGTTTCACCAGTACGTATATCAAGTCTTTGGGATACCGACAGTCGGTGTATACCGACTTTGCCTTTAGTGGTAACATACTAAATTTGAATGTAAAATAATTAGGTTAGATCTAATGGAGGGAGTATAATTTTATCCTTGTGTTTAAAGTTTGTCAATCGTTTTTATTATGTTTTATTGCCACCGGAATTAATACATTTGTGAAAATACGAAATAAAGAAATAGAGAGAGAAAGAAAGAAGATGATTAGATTTTCTGTTTTGATTACGATATTCTTACCATGTTTTATTAAATCTTAACAATATAAAAAGAATGACATCAATTATTAAAAGTGTTTATTTATGAAAATTCACCTGAAATATATTTTTTATTAGACTTATGTACTTATTATTACACATTTTGGAAATAGTTGCTTACTACTAAAGACCGTGCGTTTTGCTAAGTTATTATTATTAGAGTTAAAATTTCAATTGATCCAAAAACCATTCACATGACCTGTTATATGAAAGGTTAAACGTAGACTATTTCAAAGAATAAGCAATATCAAAATTGTACCATATCCCTTTTTGTTTTTATGAACGTCACGAGTGAGTTTTTATAAAAAAATAAAATGAAATAAAACAAAGATAGATTAAGAATGGGCTTGAGGCAGATGTTTTTCCTATCCTTCCCCAAAGTCGGGTCTGACTTGAAAACAAGTAAATATAAATATATGTTATGTTTATATTTAGTTGTCTTCAAACATTATATTATAAACATTATACTATAGTCAATCTTTGTCCACTCGTGAAAATTTGTTGTATAAATCACTAGATTGGCATATAGGCTTCAAAATTTATTATACAACTCTTCTAAATTTTATTGGTGAAATATTTCACGAACCTAAACTTTTTTGATTTATGTGATATAACAATGTCACGTGCCTTAGGTTTATATTATTCCCGTGCGCCCTTTAACTAAGGATTGCTTTAGCGGTATTATTATTTTAATTAAATAACTCACTATATAAAAGATTAATTTAATTATATTAATTATAATAAATATGAGAGTTACTAAGGCTCCGTAACTTTTTTTCTTTATGAAATCTTGTGCATGCAATTAATATTACGAATCAAGGTTTTAAATTCTATTTAAAATTTTGTTTATTAATCTATACAATAAATTTTGTGAATGCATTTCAATACATATACTTGAACGTTTACTAAGGAGCCTTAATCAACAATAGTTAAATGTCACATGTATGAAATTGAAATTTAGTGTCTTCTCTAGAATTGTCAAAAATCGTAACTTTCTTCAACAAATAAGATAATTATTAAACATAATCTTGTTTTTGACTAGACTATAAATTACTGCAACCATTGAATTTTGAGTTCCACCGTTTTTAATATATATATATATATATATAGAAATTAGTAGCGTCTAGGATTGTGGCTATAAGTATGTAACGATGAACACAAAGATTTCATATTGTCTTTAACCTAGAAGCATCGAAGGACCAGGTAATTTGCCGTGCAACTGCATTTATTGTCCACCACAAAATGATAGGTATGGAGCTTCTAAGTCTTCACTCATTTGGTTTTCTTTTGACATTTAGTGTCCAAGTCAATGCTTTGACTCGTAACTAACATTTGGTAGTAGGTTTTAACTTAAATAATTTATTAAACAAAGAAACTATTGTCCCTTTGAAAATGGGGGAAAGGGTAGGGCAGCACATTTTCACACAACTAACCTTCTTAAAGAAATATAATTCGTTTTAAGTAATTGAATAATATTTAAAAAAAAACTAGGTCTTGAATTTTTTCTCAAATAATGGGAATTTCTTAATTTTTAATTATTAATTTAGTAATAATTTATTTAAAAGGTGTAATTTGTGTAACAAATACCGAAAAGCTCGAACCTAAAACACAACAACCCAAATGGATTCTAATGGGAATCAAGAAAAGATCGTTGAAACTTTACTTCGTGGAAAATGGTATGTAAGTTGGTAGACAAACGAACGTAACAACTGGAACGAGACCCTAACCGAATCTTCTTTCTACATCACTTCTCTTTAGTCTTCATATTGCCTTTTGAATTCTTCAAAAATCGCATGCCTTATATTTAGAGAGATTGGCCACGTACGGACGGCTCCTATTAATAGAACCCACCCTCTGTGAGCTGTCTTTTGAACAAAAACAAAAAGAGCGGCGACAGACATTGTTTTATCACTAAACTTTGGTTAGTGGAAATTTAACTTTTGGACCGTACCTCTCGTGCGGGTATGATTTGTTTCATGATTTATGAGACATGCTCCATAACTTGCTCAAAGTCTTGCACTGTTCTCACGCGGCAAAAATCATCATTAGCATCCTCCTTATGCATGCAAAACGAATTTTGTGTTTGTGTGATTTTGTGGTCAATTTTCGATCTCTGCAAAAGATTGAGGACTTATTAATTATTTTGAACAATAGCATTGAAAATCTCACCGAAGGCCCGTTGCATTGAATATCAACCAAAGATGATAATTTATTATATTGTTTTGTTTCTAAATTCTCATTCGTATATGTCCCAAGCTTTGGTTGACTGAATTGTTTCGCAATTCACTTATTATTTCAGCTTACTATAAATAAATTTTGCTAAAGTACGAGGTCTGAAAATGTTTAATTAAACGCGATCGTATCTTTAACTAGTAGAAAATATTTCTAATATAAATTTTTTGATTAAAGTACAAATGTTCTTCGTTACAAAATTCAGAACACAAGTGGGTCTCTTGAAATCTAATTTGGAAGAGAACACGTCCTTTGGGCCTGGGCTAGCCTCCTATAAAGTAGAGGTTAGAGAGAAACAATCAACGGTGAAATGGGTCAAAACCTAAATCCCAATGGAGTCTATTTAACTGGGCCAGTGTTTAAAACAGGCCCAATATTTGTTCTTCAAATCCCATTTAAGTAAATTACCGGGCCTATGTAGAAATAGGCCCAACATCTTTTCCTTTTCTAATTTTTTTTACTTAATCCACTCCACTTCTTTGACACGTGGGTGTAACTCTTTGCCGTGGAGATAGTTGTTTTAGGATTTGGAGGCGTTCAAAGCAGAGAAACAGAGAGACGGGAGGAGCGACTGAGAGGAAGAGGTAAAGGAGGGAGAGAGAGAGAGTGTGTGTGTGTGTGTGTGTGTGAGAGAGAGAGAGAGAGAGAGATAGTGAAGATGAGCGGAGCAGGTAAGAAAGTGACGGATGTGGCGTTCAAGGCGTCGAAGAGCATCGATTGGGAAGGTATGGCGAAGCTTCTCGTCTCCGATGAGGCTCGCAAGGAGTTCGCCACTCTCCGCCGCACTTTCGACGAGGTTAACTCCCAGCTTCAAACCAAGTTCAGTCAGGTACTTCTGTTATTAACTCCCCTCTTGTTCTTTCTCTGTTAGGGTTTTCTCCATCTTCATTTCTAGATCTGACCTCCACCTAATTATCCGTCTCGATGCTCTGTTTGTTTAAGATGGTGTTATTTGTTTCGATGCTCCTTTTTTTTTTCTTTTTTGAGTTTGAGATTTTCATCTCTATTGTTATTCTCTAAACTAAAGGACTAAAGAGAGTGATTTATAATTCCAATTCTTCCTTCCTACGTTGTTTTTTTTTTTGGGTCTTTTATAAGTTCTTCCTCTGTTATTGATTGAGGATGGTCAATCATTTCTTTTTCGTTATCGAAATTAACGTGTCCTTGTAGAATTGCTTGTGGAATTGCTATTGCCTGAATTGTCTATTAGTGATTGATGGTTGATCTTGTCATGAATCATTTAGCCCGACATTGAAAGTTTGTGATGTTTTTCATTGCTTAAATTTCACGTCTATTGCATTGACTATCGGTTTGTTTAGTTTCTTCTTAATACCTGAAATTCTTGTCATTGGACTTTCAAATGGTAGTATCTCAATTCTCGAATCTGAATAGTTTCTGGTTCTACATTATGCAGGAACCTGAGCCTATAGATTGGGAGTATTACAGAAAAGGAATAGGTTCTAAACTGGTGGATATGTACAAGGAAGCATATGATAGTATGTCTTTATCATCATTGATCCGTCATAACTCTTTCTCTTCATTAAACCTTCTTAAGCATGTATTTGATTAAGTTTTTCTGCCTCTCATCCGTTGAAAATTCTATTTCTTTCATGCAATTGCTACTGTGTGGATAAAAAGTCTACAATTAGGGTCCTTTGATTGATGCTGGGGTCTAACTTTTGTCTGATTGTGGAGGACAAGGAAATTTTGGATTTTCTTCCAAATGATGGAGGCTTTCTGAAAATCGTTCTGTTGCTTTTGTGGGTCTTGTTTTCTGTATAAATGCAGTGCGTACTTAGACTTAGCTGACAAATTATTAGTTAGGAGGCAGAGGAAGAGAAGGGGATATGATCTTTCTTTAATTGGTAAATGAAAAAGTAGTAATATATAGAGCATTGTACAAGCTGATGCTTTATTGCATCGCTAGATATATGTTTTCTTCTTGTGCATGTTTCCAAAGGACGTAGCATGCCAAGTGTTCATAGAAGTGTTACAATATTTAGCTAATACATATTTCACCTTTTGATCCACGTACTATCTCCTGAACAATAATCAGTGAGTCTTGTTTCCACAATATAGGACTGCAGCGAAATAAATATTTTGAATATTTGCATGGTTTCATAATTGATGTGTATTGCATCTTAGGTCCCTGTTGACTATAGTGTGAATTTTATCCCTGCTGCCTATGAATTAAATCATTAGCACATTTAATATGATGCAACTTAAGGTATGGTTTGTTCCTTGTGCATTTTATGAAGGCCCTCTCTTTTCTGACTTTGGCTGACTTTACTTGATTAATTCAAAGCTGAAAAAATCTTAGATGAACCCCACTATAACCTATAACAATTGAGGCTTTGTTGGTATGTATTCTGAATCGCAGAATCTACTTTCAGCTCTGCTGAGGATGAGTTGTAAACTTGCTTTCATTGGTTCTAATTCTGTGGTAGTTGAAGCTATATGAAGCTCAAGAGTAGTTAGGCATTAAATATGTCATTAGCGTTCTGAAAGATTTTCTACCTGCAATGGATGGAACCTACAACGATTGGTGTATATGTACTGCACAAGTGACTTATGGGATAAAACCTTTGCAGTTTGACTTTTAATATAATGTTTGGTTTCTACAAAAGTTGTTATGTGAAGGGGTTTATGCATTACATCATATACAAACTTATTCCTTCAGCAATCTAATCACCATTACAGATCAGTTTAATGTTTATTACATTATAACCCATACTTCATTGCACTTCAAATATCATTTCATTACATTTTACCCTACCAAATGCTACATAATCATTTCTCCTTTTGATGCGACTTTACTTTTCATTATTACTTTGCAGGCGTTGAAATTCCCAAGTATGTTGACACTGTAACTCCTGAATACAAACCTAAATTCGATTCTCTGGTGAGTTCTAAAAGGTTATGAGTAGTTACTTGCGAACTTTCGATTCCAACATTCTTTTTCCTTTGAGAAATTTGCCAATAGTGAACAATCTCTTAGGCCATAGGTTTTAGGTGCTTCCCTAAACAATCTTATTGTGGATACCTTCTTAAAAGTGAAAAATTCTTTATGAGATGATATACTATAGGTATCAGCCAAATATAAGTTAGTTTATTATTGGACCATCTAAGTAAGTCCAAACTTTTGATCTACAGTTGGTGGAACTGAAGCAAGGAGAAGAACAATCTCTTAAGGAATCGGAAAGATTAGAGAAGGAGATTGCAGAAGTGCAAGAGCTAAAGGTGATATTGATGTTAATACAGTTTCTTGTTTTCATATTTGTTCTCTTTTTGTGGTTGATTTTGAAAGAGAATAGAAAATGAAAATGAAAAGCTGCGTCAAATATTCTCTATTATGTAACAATTTTCTCATGGGATTTTTTTCTGTGACGACAGAAAAAGATCAGTACCATGACTGCTGATGAGTACTTTGAGCAGCATCCTGAGGTGAAGAAGAAGTTTGATGATGAAATCCGCAATGATTATTGGGGTTATTGATTTCATCTAAGCGATATCTTTGAATCACCTCATAAATCATGCTTCATTGAATAAAATTGCCAATTTGTTTTGATTGCTTTGGTTCTTGGGATTATTTTCAAGAAAAACATGCCTGGAATTTTGAATCAGCCCGAAGTAACTGACGAATCTCAGTTGGTGGATGACATTTCTGTCAAATACATGGATCTGAGTCATGAGCTTATTACCAATTTTCGCTTTATATTCTTCACTTGTATAGAATATTAGAATTCTCATGTTACCTTGTGTGGCTGCTCCAATATTGGATCCCATAAATTGTGACACATGATAGGTTTTCGTCAATCTTTTTTACTTCGAGATGATAAATTTCAGACCATTGAAAGTACATTTAAAACATGCCATATTGCACTTAAACAAGGGACACATTCATCCTATAAATCCCAATTATTAACTTTGGGTTGATGATGGTGATAAGCTTAAAATCTGTTGAGTTGATAAATTTATTTCGACTCGAATTATCCATATGAAATGCTGAAAGGGGACTCGAATTTATTTCATTCCTTCTCGTTGAAGAAGAAGATATTATGAATACAATAAATGTATGTAGGATTGGTTACAGGTTGAATCGAGTTTTGTTTGAACCATTGAGTAGAAATGATAATATTATGATTATTTTGTTAAAAATATGATTTTTTAGTGTTATTAGTTTATATCTATTTATGTCATTTAATTTGAGCCGATTATTTTATATTTGAACTCAATTTAGAATTAGATGAGTTCAATTTAGTTATTGGCTTGAATTTGAGAGATTTGGATTTGAGGGTGTCGTGCCAGTACCTCTTTGAAAATGAAAGTGTAATTGAGCATGTGCCATGTTCCTGATGCACAATTATTGAGACCAACGTCTGGTGTGCTGGGGAAATCTTGCGGCAGTCACTTCGTCTTTGTGCACCATCTAAATCTCAACAGGACCACAAACAAACACGACCCATTGCCATTCTCCCAATTTCGTACCCACCTCAATGCAAGTTTCTGTTGCCCGATGCTGCTCAAAGTATGGGACCGTATTTACTCACCGCCTACATTAACTGTACCATTCCCCACTTCCACGGGGTACTTTATGAGTGATGATAGGCTTTTGGTGTAAAAGGCCATGCTTCTCGTAGACTCCTCGTGACTAAATTTCAATGTCTTTGGATACAATAGCTGTTTTCCGGAGTTTCAAAATTAGAACTTATTATTCATCAATTTTGATTTTTCAGAATACAACATCAGCATGATCTTTTTGGGATCAATAAATTTGTATCAGAGATTTCATTTGGCCCTGACGACCATTGCCCTTCTCCACCGGACAAGAAGGAGGTAGACAAGACAAGGTACGACCTGCGGTAGTTACCACGGAGACACGAAAGCGCACGTCCCCAACTCCATCACCCAACCAACAGCAGCTAACTCTTTCTCTGTCCTACGTGGACGATCATCAACTCTCTGTTGCAAGGATGTCGTCTTTTTTGTGTCCTTTTGCTCCTCACTCCCAAGTCGCAACAACCACACTCTCGTGTCCTCACCCCACCACTAGGCTGATTACCACTTCTATGAAGGTGGGTGTGTGATGATACAGTGAAAAAACGTAAGAATTTTGGTAGATTGCAACTTCCCTTTCTCAGTCACTTTCTTAATCCAAAAAGGTTCCATTATTTTTCTCACCAAAGCCAAGCCGTCCCTTTGGCTCTCCTTTGTTCATTTGACAAGTATTTACCTTTACATTCCTAAATCCACTGTTCAGATCCAGAAATTCTCCCCCATCTACTTTTCCAAACTCGCTCCTGTGTTATGCTCAAGCTTTTCTAGATTTAGAATTTTCCTCATTCTACTCATTATCTTTTTCAATGTTCTTCACACCCTTTCCAGATTCTTCTGGAATTGTTTGCTTTTTTCCTTCTTGAAGTTCTCAAAAATTCCAGTCTTGAAGGAGTCAAACCTTGGATTTTGATCCAATACTAAGTCTCATCATTGATAAAGATCTTTCCTTTTTCTTTTGGTTTCCAATTACAGAGTAGATGATGGATAGGAATGGACAAGCGTATGGAAACTTTGGTGATGGAGCTGGGGAACGCTTAAGACCAAATGGGGTTGGTGGCAAGGAGTATGCAAGTGAAGGGGAGATGAGTGTTCAGGATCAAGTCAGAGAATTCTTGAAAGGGGCAGCTGAAATGAGTGTGCAATTCGCTGTTGGGTGCAAAGACGTAGTGGTGCAGAGCATTGGGAGAGAGGATTCATTCATTGTGAAGAATTTTGGGAGGAGTTCCTGTATTGGGAAGATTGCTGGGTGTGCTTCCGATAGAATTTGTAGGAACTTGAAGATGTTCAATGAGTACCTGCCTGAGGATAAGGATCCACTGCATGCTCTTTCGGTGATATGCTTGGTGTTTCTTCTTGCTCTTGTAGGTAATTTCAGGTTTATTAAATTTGGGGGCTTTGGTTTTGTTTTCATGTTGATAAAGTGAAAGAAAGTGTGTAGTGGATTCTTTTTTGTTTTGTGCTTTTCAAGAATGAGCTTCGACTTTCAGATAATTGGTAATACGTTTATGATCATGGTAAGTCGTCAGACGATGGGCCTATAATTATATTTACATCTTTTGTGTTTGTTTTCTTTCTACTGCAATTTATGTGCTATTTAGTTGGTGAACCGTTCAATTTCCACTTTTGGACGGGGAGAACATTGGAAGAGACATTGGTCATAGTCATGTTATATTTTAGTTTGCTGAGTGCTGATAAGCGTATATTCATTATCTGCTTCTGTATGAATTTCTGTGCGGGATCAATGATAGATTCAGGTTTTCTGTTTCCATAGACGATCACCATCTTATTCAGACAGTCACGTTTCTGCAGTCTTGAATATGACAACTGAACGTGAGAATTCTGCTCCGTTGATGAAGAAGGTGTCCGTTCATCCTCCAAGTGCTGATCGCATAATGCTTCTGGATGGTAGATTCATGGCATACAAAGAGCAGGGTGTTCCAATTGGCAGAGCTAGATTTTCCATGATAGCTCCTCATACCTTTCTTTCCTCCAGACTTGCAGGTTGGAAAATTGTATTGCAATAGTAATGTGCAACCAACAGGAAAAATTGTCTTTTTTGTAAAAGTTTGATCTTTTGATGGCTTCTGTTCTTGTCTGTTCAAATGTGGAGCACAGCATTTAGAACTGTTTATTTTGTAAAAAATTTGATCTTTCGATGACTTCGGCTCGGTTCTGTTCAAATTAGGAATACCTGGTGTTAAGGCTTCACTCTTGGAAGAGTTTGGCATTCGCTTAATAACATATGATCTTCCTGGTTTTGGTGAAAGTGATCCCCATCCTAGCAGAACCCTGGAGTCGTCAGCATTAGATATGCAATTCTTAGCAAATGCTCTGGGTATTAAGGACAAGTTCTGGGTTTTGGGTTATTCAAGTGGAAGTCTGCATGCTTGGGCTGCACTCAGATATATTCCTGATAAGCTTGCAGGTAAAGTGTATTGAAATTCTTTGGTAAAACTGTTTCATCTGTTGCCCTTCATATTATCCTCAAAATCCATTTACTGTAATACTATTAGTTGTTTGATAACATATACTTTTGTAAGTTTTTTTACGTGTACGGGATACTTATCTGAATACAATTATCTTTATCTTTTAATTTTTATTCTGTAGCTTTTTCAATGACTTTTTATGATGATGGAAAGAAACATAGGAAAGAGTAACATGTACTACTATGCTATCAGAAATAGCTACTTGATGCTCTATAACCTACATGCAGGGGCAGCCATTTTCGCTCCTATGGTTAACCCATATGATTCCTTAATGACGAAAGAAGAGAGACGAGGAATCTGGGAGAAGTGGACAAAAAAAAGGAAATTTATGTATTTCCTAGCTCGGCGATTTCCATCGTTTCTTGGTCACTTTTACCGCCAAAGTTTCCTGTCTGGAAAGCACGAAAAGATTGACATATGGCTTTCATTGTCACTATTAAATAGGGTTAGTAACTACAACTCCTTTTTGGGAACTAAATATCTGAACTTCTTGTTTTGTTCCTATATGGCTTTGAACATGAGTTACTCTAAGGCTGACAGGTTAGACGGATAGAAGCTGCAGAGATTTATGTTTTGGCTGTTGATGAGAAGTTCTCTATCTCATCTGTAAATGGTTGATGGATAAGAAAGAATATGTAGAAGTGGAAAGAGAAGTAGAGGATTTTCACACGTCAAAGTAACATTATAATCATAGTTTAGAGTCATAGAGGAAAGGATATGCTTGGCAGTGTGTAATGCACTCTGTAAATTGAAGGTCATAGTTGCAATTTCATGGATACATCCGACTTAGTTGCCTCCTTATTGCTCTTTACACTGTCAGGACAAAGCTCTTATAGAGGACCCCATCTATGAAGAGTTCTGGCAAAGGGATGTGGAAGAATCGATCCGGCAAGGCAATACTAAACCATTTACTGAGGAAAGTGTTCTGCAAGTTTCAAAATGGGGTTTCAGCCTTGCAGATATCAAGTTGCAGAAGAAAAAACAAGGAAAAAGTATCCTGAATTGGCTTCAGTTTTTGCTTAATGGAGCACAAGAGGAGTACACAGGATTCCTCGGACCAATTCACATTTGGCAGGTAATTGATCTTTTTCCTTACTTTCTTCCTTTGCCACTTGCATTACTTCTGACAGAACTCATATAAGTTTCTTGGTTAATTCTGGTTCATTATATTAGGGTTCACTCATTCATTAGTTAATGAACTCATATTCTAGTTGTTTGCTTTTCCTCCTGTTCCTCGCCAATATAACTTTTCAGGATTTCCCTTGATTAGGATTTAGGAGTGAGCTGGATTCTGCAATTGCTTTAACCTTGTTTTCTCTTAGGAATATTACCACAAGTACTGTATTTGATAGTATTCTGGGGAAAAAACTTATCAAGTCGATGGGACTGAGATGAGTAGTTCAACATTGTGCAGGGAATGGATGACAGGGTTGTTCCACCGTTGATGACTGATTTTGTACACCGGATTCTGCCTGGTTCTGCCGTGCATAAGCTCCCTTATGAAGGCCATTTCACATACTTATACTTTTGTGATGAATGTCACAGACAGATATTCACTACACTTTTCGGGACACCAAGAGGCCCGGTCGTGGATGGTACCATAGAACCAGTTCCGACTCCAAAGGATGGTCCCATAGAACCAGTTCCGACTCCAAAGGATGATTTCGCAGAAGAGCAGCAAGATGATCAAAACACAAGTGAAGTTGATGTTCAGTTATAGAAACAATATCTAAGTAAGCTGAATCATTTACAGTTGGGAAAGCTGTAGTGTGTACATAACATAAATAGGCTTAAAGTTACTCGACACAAAAACAAAAAGATAGAAAGACCAACAACGTTTATTCATTTTTCAGCTTTTGTTTCGTATTAGTGTTAAACAGTTGAGTCACGGAGGGAATATAAAACAAGAAAGCAAATTTTCTTTTGTTCTCGATTAAAGAATCTGCATAATCTTCCAACTTAAAAGAGCACTAAACCAATGAGAACAGCTCATGGCATATAAACAACTCTCAAATAGTTGCATTTCTCTGCAGCCGAGGACCATTTGTACCTTCAACTCGAGTAAGGAACTTCAATCGGCCTCCTGCCATGGCCGCAGGAATTTCTTCTTGTGATGGCATCTTCAGCAGCCATGACAAATCGTGAAGACCAGCATTGAAGAGGATTAAGATTACCGTAGAGACAAAGAGGAGGATGATCCAAGGGGCAGTGGCGAGCAAAGCACCTAATATAGCCAACGTTTCGATGTAGGCAAGTCCTTGAGTGTTTGCGGTGGCTAGCCGGAGCAGCACAACCCCAATGCCGGTGATGAACAGTGAGTAGAAGAGTATTGGACGTAGGTGGTAGCCTTGCTGGTTGATACACCTCTCTGGTGGCCCCATTTTTCTTCAAAACTGGAAACATAGACCTACATTGAAAAATCTTAGACGCCTGCTCCATATTTCAGTAACAGAAATGATCTGGGATAGTTTTAAACGTAGATACAGATACTACCATGAACAGCATCTCAACGACTCTCGCTTGCCTCCGTTTTCTCCGATTGTTAACGACAACTGTGATATAAGAAAATTCAACATTCATCAGCCTTTTAATAAGTAATAGTTACGAGTAAGGTTAGTGATCGGCTGGATTAAGCGAACTTTGGTTAGACCCAAAATTCGATTGGGCCTAAGGCTTTTAGCCTGAATTCGAAATCAATTTCGATTACATATTATAAGATATTTCTACAAAATTAGTTTTTATTGTTTTAAATTATTAAAAAAGGCTTGTTTAATATTTATAATTCTAAAAAAGCATCTTTTAATTACATATTTGTTAAAACTTTAAATGTAAATTATAGTATAATTTATTTTTGTATATGCAATGTTCATATATCTATATATTTATATTTTAAAATTTTAATAACTACTTGATAGAATTTTTTCATAATTTGTTACATTGGATAATTTTTTTAATAATTAGAGTGAATGATTCTATGTCTACAACTCAGTCTCTTAAGTTAAGGTAATAAGATAAATTTAGAATAAGTGAATTATCATTTATCTTTTTAAAATAGGTGAAACTCAAGATATTATTATCAATGTTACTATTATTTCTACTTTTAATAATATTTTTATTTTATTTTATCTCTTTTAATATTATATTTTTATCTATCTTTCTCTAGTATTTTTATTTTTATTTCATATTTATTTATTCTAATTTTATGGTTATTTATTTATATTTTACTTGTATTCTTTTTTAGTATTTTTATTTTTATTTTCATTAATATATGTTGATCACTTGGAAACAACCTTTATACTAATTAAGAATAAGACTACGTGTTACTGGACCTTCTTAGATTCCACGTCCAGTAAGATTTATAGTGAATATTGTTATTGATGTTAAAACTCAAGAGATTAAATTACAAAAAAAAATAAATTTATAACATTAAATATAATTGATAAAATATTTTTAATTTTTAATTTTTCATTAAAATAATTTGATTATTAATATGATATATTTTTGCTATAATCAAATTGATTTTACAATAATTAAAAAATTGCTAGTATTTTTATGTTTTTAATTAATAATTAAGTGAACTTTTTGTGATCTAGCGTAAGTGAAACTAAGGGTGTGCTTGTTTGGTGGGTATGAAAAAAAGGAGAAATGGGTATGGAACGAAAGATTGAGTTTAGTAAAGGATTATGATTACCCATTTTTAGGTAATAAATCATTCCTCTCCTAATCTAAAGGAATGAGTATCATTGTTACGTAAGGGTGTGCTTGTTACAAATAATTAAAATATAATTAATTAAAATATAATTAATAATTAATTAAAATGTTGTAATTAATTACAATAAAATTAATTACAATATAATTAATTCATTAATTAAAATATTATAATTAATTAATAACAATATAAGTAATTAAAATATTATTAATTAATTACATTAAAAGTAATTAAAATATAATTATTCATTAATTAAAATATTATTAGTTAGTTATAATATAATTAATTAAAATATAATTCATTCATTAATTAATAATTATATTGTAATTAATTAATTACAATATAATTACTTAAAATATAATATAATATAATAAATTAATTATAATAAATTTTTATTTCTTAGTATTTTTACAAATCAATCACTATCAGTAGTAATGGTAATCTTTCCTTCCTCTTAATCAACTATTATAATTATAATGATAATATCCATTTTCATTCTTTTTTATATTTATTCTCATTTCTATTACTATTTTCTCGTACGAGCTAACTACCTCTTAAAAATTGAAGTGGTAAAAAAAAATGTTAAATAAAAATTAGCTTTTTTAGTACTTAATTATCACTTTACATTACACGCGGCGGCACATTTTGTACAAGTTTGAGTTTTTGGCTAGCAAACAAAGCCATGCACCACAGGCCACAATAGACTGAGGAGGTTCTCTATAAAATTCTAAACCGCCTCTCTGTTCACCTCTCAACTAGTGGCGTCGTCGTAGGTCGCAGCGCGTTGCTATAAATAGAAATTTGAGCGGAGAATGCAGAGGCTACTCTGCACTTCAACGCTCGCTCTCTCTTCTTCTTGTTGTGCTTCTTATTACAGATCTAGAAGCTGCTTCTATCTTCCTCTCTCGTCTTATGTCCGTCTAAAATCCTCCTCTCCTTCCACTTCCGTTTCCATTTCTTCCTCCATCATGTCTCAGGTAAGAAGAAGATATTAACTTCTACCTTCCTCATTTCTTTGCAAATGATGTTTGTTTACTTTTTGTTTGCGTGAGTTAAATCGATGCTATATTTTTTTTTTGGAAATGGAGAGGTATTGTGAATTGGTCTCAGTCAACAATTTGCATAAACTGGTGCGTTTGGTAAGTTCGGGATTTTTCTTTCTCTCCGTGGAATTGCACATGGAGTTTGTTGTTTCATACTTTTAAATCATTGAATTTACCATGTCAACTATAGCAAGTACTGTTGACCTTTTCTTTTGCCTAAAGAATTACAGAACCGTTACGACGACGAAGTCAAAGCCTTATTCTATGATTACTATCCCTACAATTGTATCAATGGAGGCTTGAGTAATAAACTAACGTAATATTGGCGATTTACAGGGAAGGGATAGGTCAGAAGAGCAATGGTGGAAACCCGAAGCAACTATGGACAAGCCCTCTCCCTCTCTGCAAGTTGCTGAAGCGGTCACCAACATGATGACCAGTTTGAGTATAGCTGAAACCACCGGGCAAGTTCCTGTTTCAACATTTCCACCAATCCAAGGCAACTCACCTGTTCAAAACGCAATTTGCAAGCCCAAGTCATATGGAACCGTTGCCGGAGCTACCACTGCTGAAGTTGAAGTCCAGGACGGCATTTCTAAGACTAAGACAAAGAGCAACGCAAATATAAGTCAATTATTCAGGGGTAATCTATTGGAGAATTTTACGGTTGATAATTCAACGTATTCTCGTGCTCAAATAAGAGCCACTTTCTACCCAAAATTCGAAAATGAGAAGTCTGACCAGGAGGTGCTTTTTCTTTTCCATTTCATATCCTTGGATTAACGGTCACGTTATTTTTTTTTAATTCCTTCCCCTCCACACCCACCCTCCGCATATTGTAAATGAAAGGATGTTTTCGCCAAATGTTTTGTGCTTCAAAATATGCAGATTAGGATAAGGATGATCGAGATGGTCTCTAAAAGCTTAGCTACGTTGGAGGTAAGGATATCGCGAAAGCTGTTGTATTTTGCTTTTCAATCCAGGGACCTTTAATAACCTCATTTAGGTTAAGGAAGCCTCTATAAGCTGTATATTTGTACAGAACTTTTTATACAATCATGACGGACAAATACACATATTGCAGTTGTGACGATCTTGCGTACAGACATGTTAGAACTGCTGCTACCTGCTTGCTTTTTATGAGTCCGTCTTTATTTTACAGCTTAGAGATTTTAATGCAGAAGTCATTTTCTTCTGATTTTATATTTTTCTTCGCTGCACTGACAATCTGTTTGTGACATGGATGACTTGTTCTTTCTTTTGGCAATGACATTTAAACAAAGGTTACTCTTAAACATTCGGGGTCTCTTTTTATGTACGCTGGTCCTAAAGGTGGAGCATATGCCAAAAATAGCTTTGGAAATGTGTACGTAGATCATATCTTATCTTAACTTCTTTCTCTTTGTTCTTTTACTGGTCTGCAGAAATTTAATAATTTTCCTATTTCTTTTGTGTGTAATTTTTTTCATATATGTTTCCATAATTTCTAGGCACGATATATTTGTTACCCCTGCTCCCTTGTGTTTTCTCATTAAGTTCTAGTGATAAATTTAAGACTGGCTTAACATGTAGTTTTCTTTTATCACAGGTATACAGCTGTCGGTGTTTTTGTTCTTGGACGAACATTTCGTGAGGCATGGGGAACTGCAGCTGAAAAAAAGCAAGTGGAATTCAATGATTTTCTTGAGGTAATATTGGAATAGATTCTTATAATGGATGGAATTACAAATATGCATTATCAAAAGCCCTTTCACTGATGATCAATTCTTGTGTAGCCTTGCATCCTCTATCATTTCCTATTCAAGTTGTGTTTATATACATAACTTTGTGTAGGATGCTGTTATACAATGTTTACATCACAATCCAGATCCTATTTTTGTGACTGTTTTCTTTATTTTGTCATACTATGTTTCAAATACTGGTCCTGCTTATCAAAAATCTCTTTATATTTTCTGGAAAAGTAAGTTATATGTTTATTGATTTCCAGAAAAACCATATATGCATCTCAATGGAGTTGGTAACTGCTGTTCTAGGAGACCATGGCCAGCGCCCTCTAGATGATTATGGTAGGCATTCCTTCCTCTTCTCTTTAATTTTTGTCATAAATGTTTGTCAAGAATTATTTTAAGGCTGATAATATGGAGTAGGGAACTTCAGTATTTAAGCATCACTTTGTTTTAGTCCGAAACATTCTACCTATGGGCTAGTGGAAGGTTTCTAAGGCATTATAGAGTGTTTAGTTTGACAGTACATTTATGGCAGTGTGGTCTTTCAGTCAGGCATTCCTCCAATAAATGAATTATTTGTATTCCAGATAATTGATCATGGTCATATGGATTTCGCTTTTTAGGATCAAATTGGTATGTATGAGTGTCTTGGTTGAATCATAGTAGTTTCTGAAACAAATATTCTTTCATTATTAACTTTTAGCAAGAAACATCTTTAGGAAGTTTATTTATAATATAGGACTTCTTTGGCATTGGTTTTTTTCAACATGACCACCTTTGTTACAAGTTTAGGCTATGTTTGGTTGAATGTAAGGTTTTTAATGGAATGAAATGATTTATAATGGAATGGAATGTAAATAGATGTAATATTAGAAAATTGTTGTTTGAGATGGATGGAAGGGTTCATAATGTAATATAGTGAAATGTTGTTTGGAAGAAAGGTTTATAATATAATATAGTGAAAAGTTGTTTATCATTTTACATTCCATCCTAAACCCTCCAAATCAGAGGTTTCTCATTATTACTGTTTAGGATGGAATGAGATGTAATATGAAACCCTCCTCTTCCATCTCATTCCATTCTATTTCATTATAAACCCTTCTCCCAAATGATGGAATAATATTACATTTCATTCCATTCTATTAATAAACCCCCAACCAAACATAGCCTTAATCCTAGCAATACATGTGGTTTGCTGATTGGAAAAATAGCCTTATTTCTAAGTACTCTGTAATGCAAGTATGTGGAGTCCTTAGCATGACATTCTAATTCACATTTATATTTACTATTAGTATTTGTTGTTCACTTGAACTCATGGAGATTAAGGTTTTATCAGTGATAAACTTAGAAGTTGGACTTATCAAATCATAAGGACTCCCAATACTATAGCAGATCCTAGGTTGCTTTAATCCTTTTATTTGCTCAAAGATGGGCTAAGTTTTTGTTATTCCAATTATGCACAAGTTATCATTGTGGTTATTCACTTTCTGGGGCTTGTTCAATGATGATGCTTTGTCTTTTCTTTTGCAGTGGTGGTGACAGCAGTTACAGAGTTGGGTGATGGAAAGCCAAAGTTCTACTCGACTCCTGAGCTGATTGCCTTTTGTCAGAGATGGCGCCTCCCTACCAATCATGTTTGGTTATTCTCGACAAGGTAATGTTCCGGATCTCTTTTCTTTGTTAGTAAAAATCATTGTGTCAGTTGTTTGCCTTTCAAATAAATGAGAGTGTGTATACATGTTGCAAGGATGTGCTTTTCTGAGACAAAGGTAGGTGGAGGGAGGGAGAGGTGAGATGGCAATTTGATTTTTTCAGCTTGACATGTTATAATGTTTCATTAGGAAACTTTATTTGGAATTCAGGATCTGAGCTAAAAGCATTTCGGGACCAAGTAATCTGTGCTTTGCAACTTCTTAGTATAGAGATTCTCTCATATAATTGCACCCAAAAGAACTTGCTACTTGCTTCCTTTCAGTTTATAAAGGCTGACGGCCAAATATATCCCTTTCGATACTTACTTTCTATTGGTAATTGCCAGTTGCATTCTGCTGTTAAGGAGGTTTTTCTTCTTCATTAGTGTTTTCCCAACCTAGAGAGCTTGGCTTTTCTTTGAATTTTTTTCATATCCTTGATTGCTACCAATGGTCTTGGTGTTAAGTTGGTTGGCCTAACTATGCAAAGTTGTCAATGAAGGAAATCAGTGACCTCCTTTTTTGCTGCATATGATGCTCTATGTGAGGAAGGAACTGCAAGTCCTGTATGTCGGGCTCTTGATGAAATTGCTGACATATCTGTACCAGGTGGTTCAAACTCTAAAATGACTTTTCTTGATGGTATTGCCACAATATGTTTAGTATCATATGGTAATTTCAACCTAAGAAAGAATCCCTACACCATAAGGCAGCTGACTCATTTCAGTTATACTTTAACCAGCATGATCTCAATTATCTAATGTCATTTTTTGCATTCATAACTTCTAGGGTTAGTATTTTCTAGTAGACTTTCTGGTTTTTTTCATGATTCATGACTATACTTCTTATGGATATGCAGGTTCTAAAGACCACCAAGTGGTGCAGGGTGAGATACTAGAGGGTCTTGTGGCTCGTATTGTGAGTCATGAGAGTTCAAAGCACATGGAAGAGGTCTTGCAAGATCATCCTCCACCACCAATTGAAGGAGGTATCAAATTCTGCTTTATTTGTCTTTGCTTGCCAGTTTGGTCTTTTAAAATCGTGCTTCAATCTATGTGTCTTTTGTATGCTCACATTAGGATGCGAAATAAACATAATTTAGAGCTTCTACTTGCTGATATTGTTGCTATAGACTATTGGAATTAATAAGTTGCACAATATTAAGATGCATGATCATAGCTTGGGATGCTACCTTGGTGAAGCTGCTATTTACACGTCACAATATCAATTGGCTTTTCTGGTCCACAGTCTAAAGTTGAGGATGATCTTTCTATTTATTAAAGTTGTTATAATGGTAATATTTGATGAGCCTAGCTAATTGAAGGATTTAGCTGCAACCTGTAAATTGGCTGTGTATTGTAACGCTCTGGTTTACAATTATGTTGGATCCCTTATAACTTGGATGCCTTCCTTCTTCGCTTTTCTTGCCATCCTGCGCATATATGCTTGATGAACTTACATTTTGATTTTTATTTGATCTTTTGGCAATGACATTTAACGTTCTGTTGTATTTCAGTTGGTCTTGACTTAGGACCAAGTCTAAGGGAAATTTGTGCTGCAAACAGGTCAGATGAAAAACAGGTAAGTTGGAATTACCTTTGTGATGAAATCAAGATTAGCTTACTTAAGAAGAGATGTGTATAGAAATTTTAGACTTACATTTTCCCTACTCTGTGAAATACAGCAAATAAGAGCTCTCCTTCAAGGTGTTGGTCCTTCTTTTTGCCCAGACTATGCAGACTGGTTTGGGATTGATTCTTTTGATGCTCATTCAAGTAATGCTGACAGATCAGTTGTTTCAAAATTCTTACAAGCTCACCCTGCTGATTTTTCAACCACAAAATTGCAGGTCTGAGTGTTCCTAGCCAGCTTTTCTGTGACTTGTGCCTTATGTTGAAAATTTGTTTGTTTTGAACTTTCTGGAAACAAGAATCAATGTTCTTGATATCAACTAGATAATCTTTTGTCTGGATCTACTTATGGAATAAGTATCTCAAAAATTTTCTTTTCCTCTTTGAAATTACTTTACTTTTTTTGTAACAGTGTTCTATTAAAACAGGAAATGATTCGGTTGATGAAAGAAAGACGCTTCCCGGCTGCCTTTAAATGCTATCACAACTTCCATAAAATTGATTCCGTATCTAGTGAAAATCTCTTCTATAAAATGGTTATTCACGTTCATAGTGACTCAGGTTTCAGGAGATATCAGAAAGAGATGAGGTATGCTTTCAGCATACAGTCTGTTTTCTAATCATTGCCTTTTGGATAACTTATTGGACTAATTTGAATGTTGCAGGCATAAGCCAGGACTTTGGCCATTATATCGAGGTGAATAACTTGACCTTTTGCCTTTATGGTGGTTTTTATTACATTGTCTTTCAGTTTCTTGCTCAAGGAATTTAAACTACTATGATTTCTTTTGATGGTGGATACAATGTCTTTCAGTTTCTTGCTCAAAGAATTTAAACTCCTATGATTTCTTTTGATGGTGGATATAACTTTTTATGTTGTAGAAATGAGCTCCTCTATAGCATAGGAAGAATAATGCAAATCTAGTATTCATGGATTCCCTTTGATGGAAGGGTGGTTCGAATTGTATGAAAAATCTTTAAATTGAGAGTTTTTACCAGTTGATTTCTACTCTTTTGTTTAGTTTTTGTTTTTGGTCAATAATGTGAGCGTGTCTATCACAAACAAATATTTCTTTTAGTTTAATGACCCCAAAATAGCACAAAAGTTGGATTTATTAGTTTCTGCAATTGAAATTTGAAACAATATGTCCTGATGTTTTTAGTTGTGTATGAAGTGGAATATCTTCCTACCCAGTTGTTATATGTTGACATTGTGGAGTTAGCAAGCTGATGGAGGTGATTGCTGGATGTGTTTTTATTTTATGGGATATATAATTATATCTGTGTTCCACACTTTTTTCCCCTTCTTCAGGCTTCTTTGTGGATATTAATTTATTCAAGGCTAACAAGCATAATGATACTGAAATTGCAAGAAACCACAATTCTGTAGTGAGGACTTTTAAGGATGATAGTGAAATAATAGCTAAGGAGGGTTTAGCTGATGATGATGCAAACTTGATGATCAAGTTGAAATTTCTAACTTACAAGGTATGTGGAATCAATTGATTTATATGGTTTAGATTTTAAAATACATATGGTCTCCTTGGAGGTTAGAAATCCAATGGATGATTATTTATTGAATGTCCTTTCCATTAAGTGACTATTTCCTTAAATACTGAGGGAATTTGCAACTCATATGAACCTGGTTTTTCCTCTACCATTTAAGCTTGTGTTAAATGTTTTCTGGATCTAGTTGTGTTTTCCCTTTAATCACATAAAACTCTATTATGTTTCCTTTATAGCCCTCAATTAATAGTCAAGCTTTTGGACTAAATGCTTTGTTGACACAGTTTCTTTTAGATTGATTCAATGATGATGCCATTTAGTGGAAAATTTCATCATATATATAATGCCAATCAATGGATGGATGAAATTCGAAGGATTCTTTGTTATTTTTAAGTTTTTATGGAAGAAAGGGTTGAATACTGGTCAATAATCAATGGTTTCTAATTGTGATGTTACAATCCGTTGTAGACTTTTAGCTAATAGTTGATAACTGCTGGCTATTATTGGTTACAGAAAACATGTTGTTATCTTCGGTAAAATCGACTGATAAATTACAGCAACTGATAATTTTTCATTTACTGACACTATTTTCCAATAGTTGGAGCCTTAGAATTTTATTTATTAATAAGGTTGTGACTGTAATTAGCAACTGTTAACACTTCACCCTCTTCTCAGCCCATTCCGCTTAAGCCCATAAAAGTGTACACCCGTAGAAACAAGTAGGGACGGGGGAGTGAGAATATTGATGCCATGTAGGCAAGGTTGTTAGGAGGGAGTGAGGTAGTTACAGTGAGAGAATGTAGAGGGGGGGAATATTAGCAGGGAATGAGTGGGGAATGATTATCTATCGTTATTGTTAGGAATTTGGCCTGGATTTCCAGGAGGGGGAGCAAGTCTCCAGCATTTTTCTGTTTTCCTATACTAATATACCGTCAATACACACAACCTCTATAGAGGATTCCTAACATTGGTGCTTTCATTGAGAGCTGAGTATCAGGAAGAGGTTGTATGTCAACTAGAATGGAGAATAGAGTATCGGCAGTAGAGGGACTGATTAAGTCGCATGACTCCACCTTGAAGGATCTTCACTCGCAGCTCAGTTCTCTCCACGCTGGCCAAATCGCAACACCAACTCCAGTCGGAAATGATGGACGGTTTTCAAGCCCTGCTGGCTAGAAATACGCAGAAGCAGAAGGTGAGTGACGAAGGGGAACCATCAATGCTTACTCATAATGCTTCATCATCGTCGGGTGGCGATAGACCTGCGCCACCTCCTTCAGCGGCTACCGGCAACGACAAACACACCGGTGGCCAGATGGGAGCCGGGTATTGCTGACTCGATGAGGGTGTTCCTCGGGAAACTTCCGAACGTGCATGGGAGGAGTATCGGAATGTTGCCCGTCGGGTCGACCTTCCAGCTTTTCACGGGGTCGACCCATTTGCTTGGGTCACGAGAGCCAAGTCCTACTTCTTGATTCATGCCATACCCTCAGAGCTTCGTCTACCGATGGTACAAATATGCATGGAGGGATCGACGCTCTACTGGTTCATGAATTTACGAGAGTTAGACCCATGTATGACCTGGGAAAGGTTTAAGCGCTCACTGTTTGACCGATATGGGGAGAGGGATGATGGGCATCCGATTGAGATGATGAAGTCGTTGGTTCAACGAGGATCGGTGGATTGCTATATAGAAGATTTTGAGAGGGTAACTTCGAGGATCTCCCACATGCCCGAAGAATGGTTTATGAGCTGCTTTATGGGTGGGCTTCGGGTGGAGATACGGAACCGGGTCAGGACCCACGACCCGACGAATAGAACCCGCCTCTTGTCAGTGGCGCGGCTGGTGGAGCGTGAGTTGATAGGTGAGGGAGTCCTCCGCCTAGGTGAGTCGAAGTACCGACCAGGGGGTCCACCGGCAGGAAATGGGTTTCAGTCGGGAGCAACCAGCTTTACACGTCCAGGGCTAGTCGGTAACACTTCGGCAAACGCCAAGGGAGAGGGGAGGGAGATCGTCAACAAGAACCGAACCACCGTGGCAGGAGAGGGTCGACAAAATGGCCCAAGGTGGAAGGGAACCCGAAGTTTGTCATACGAGCAGTTGATGGAGAGGAGAGCCAAGGGGCTGTGCTTCAAGTGTGGCCAGACTTACGGTCCGCTTCATAAATGTCCAGATAAGGAATACAGGCTTACTGTTTGGGAAGGGGAAGTCGATCCTGAAGTTGAAACCGGGGAAGATGAAGCTGCGGCAGTAGGGGAGGAGCACCAGGAGGATTGGGAACTGGTCTGTAATCTGGTCGAGTACAGGGAAATGGGCAGAGAGCCACCTTCACCTTCGAAAATCATGGTGATGATGGGCAAGCTGAATGAGATGCCGATTCTAATTATGATAGATAGCGGGGCTAGTCACAACTTTGTGTCAAGCACCTTAGTTAAGGCTATGGATATTCCCATTACCCAAACCAGAACCTTCAGTGTCCGACTAGGGGATGGACACCGAACCTTCTCTCAAGGAGTCTGTAAGGGAGTTAGGTTGGAGATGAATGGAGCAGAGTTTACGGTAGAGGCTTTTGTGTTTAACACCGGAGGACCTGATTTAATATTGGGAGTCACTTGGCTGGAGACATTAAGTGTAGTAAAGGTGGACTGGAAGAGAATGTCCATGTCCTTTGTTCAAAGGGGAACCGAATTCACTCTACAGGGAGTCACAAGGCAAGATCCTATTCCGTATGCTTTACAACAGATGTTTAAACGAGAGGAAGTAGAGGTGGAGGGAGTACTCTGGTCCATGGGAGTGAGGCAGGTGGAGGCCGATGAGAGAGGAACTTTGGAGTCAAACCAGCAGCAGGCATTACAGGCTGTTTTATTCAGATTTGAGGAAGTGTTTCAGCCTATTAAAGGGTTACCACCCAAGAGGATCAGTGATCATGCTATAGTATTGAAGGAGGGGGCCGAACCAATAAGTGTCCGACCCTATAGGCATGTACATCACCACAAAAATGAGATTGAAAGACAGATCAAGGAGTTGTTGGAAACTGGAGTAATCAGACCTTGTGTTGGTCCATTTTCAAGCCCGGTGATCCTTGTTAAGAAGAAGGACGGCTCCTGGCGAATGTGTGTGGACTATAGGGCTTTGAATAAGCTCACGGTGCCTCACAAATTCCCCATTCCTATTATTGACGA
>JAOTAX010000008.1:4362895-4380835 GCA_025629825.1 Erythroxylum guanchezii
ATCGTTATTGTTAGGAATTTGGCCTGGATTTCCAGGAGGGGGAGCAAGTCTCCAGCATTTTTCTGTTTTCCTATACTGATATACCATCAATACACACAACCTCTATAGAGGATTCCTAACAGCAACCCTTGTTAATGCTTGTATATATATCAAGTTTAAGCCTTCTTTTCTCAATCTCTCTTCGCAGTCTTTCTCTCTTTTAATAGTGTCCAATTGTAATAGCTACTAACATGTGCAACAAACCCTATTTGATATTTATATTATTCTAATGTATTGATGAAGTGATTTGTAAGCTGTTTTACTCATTCTGTTAGTGTTTTCACACAGATTAGAACCTTTTTGATTAGGAATGGCCTGTCAATTCTTTTTAAGGACGGCCCCTCTGCCTACAAAGCCTATTACTTGAGGTAATATATTTGTGAGAGGGACACACTTTTTCCATTTTTGCTTTTTTCCCCACTGTTTATCTTCTTTGTTAACTTGAGGTTGCCAGTGGCAACTAAATTCTGAACCTCAGTCGTAAAGATTATTTAGTGCATTTCTTCCGTTGACCATGAAATGGGAAATTGAGAATATTTAGTACATTTTCATGTGTTCTAATATGCGATTGAAATGAAATCACTAGGTTCTATGATCTTTTTTAGTGACTTTCTGGACAATTTAGCATAGATCAAAATGTTGGTTTTTTTTTGTTCATGGAAGGCTATCATTTTGTCATGTGAAATTTATTCCTTCAAAATATCTCATGCATTCTGATAGGCCACTATGAAGATTCTCTAACTATAAAGACCAAGCCTGATTTTTATGTTTATATCTAATGAATAAAACTTTTCACAACAGCCTCAACTTTCCCTGAGCCTGCTCTATAATGCTTAATGTATCTACCTGCTGATATCATAGTTGGCTAACTAATGCGTTTCTCTTCCAGTTGAAAATGTTTTCTCAGAGCAAACTATGACTATAAATCTATATCTTGGTGACATAATTATTTGAATTCTCAGATAATCTTGTTTGCTGAAAAGTTCTTTCCTTATTTTGATATTGTAGGCAAATGAAAATATGGAACACATCAGCTGGAAAGCAGAGAGAACTAAGCAAGATGCTGGATGAATGGTGCTGTTAAATTCTTCTTCTTCCCTTATGCTTTCTTCTTTTTAGGTTTACATTCATGGTCTTTTTTTTGTTCTCCCCAACTGATGACGTCATTTTTCCCATTTAACATTCAGGGCAGTTTACATACGAAGGAAATATGGAAAGAAACAATTATCATCCTCGATTTACCTTTCTGAAGCTGAGCCTTTTCTGGAACAGTATGCAAAACGAAGTCCTGAGAATCATGCACTGATAGGATCAGCTGGAAGTGCAGTGAGGGCTGAGGACTTCTTGGCTACTATAGGAGAAGGCAGAGATGAAGAGGGTGATCTGGAGGCAGAGCAGGAGATGGCATCTGCTGCGCCCTCAAGCCCTATTCCCTCTGTAGACACTGTTCAAAAAAATGAAGGTTTAATTGTTTTTTTCCCAGGTAAATCTGGTATCTGCTAGCATTGCGTCGAGATGGTGATTTTCAAATGGTTTAGACTTCTTTTTGCATGAAAAGTTGACATGCATATTTTTTCTCCTGAATTTCTCAAAAATGTGTTCCAACTTGGTTTTACTTCAGCTTTGCTTCAAGATCTGAGGAATTATTACAGAGTTATACTTCTTTTCCTTACCATTTTGACAAATTTGTTGGAAGAATATTATGAAGAAATCACAACGAAGAGTGGTTGTGCATTGTTTAGGCTATGCTTTGTTGGGTGAAACTTTTGAGTGAAATTTTTTACATTGTAATCAATGTAATCAGAATCGATAGTGTATTTGTAATTATATGTTGTGTGGCTCTATCTCAATCTGTTTCCTTTAATTACCATTTTATAGGAATACCTGGTTGTGCTAAATCTGCCCTCTGCAAGGAGTTATTAAATGCCCCCGGAGGACTTGGAGATGATCGCCCAGTTCATAGTTTGATGGGAGACCTGATTAAAGGTAAAAGCATCGTTGAAATAATATATCGACTTTTGTTGAAACTCTGGTTGTGGTCAAGAGTTAAGGGCTGATCCCTTGAAGCATAGCATGCATACTAATTTGCAGTGGAGAATTGTTTAAGTATTCTGTTCTCTCATATGAGGTGAAAGTAGCTTAATTGTTGTGCATGCCAGTAAGTGAGTATCTTTTTCTCGTCACATTGACACTTGGAGACTGTTATAGGTGAGTTTACGGCTGGTGTATGCTTGACATAAGATTGTTGAAGAAAGTACTGCAGTCATTAGGGTAATTACAAATTTGACTTCATTTAACAAGTAGCATTTGAAGTAAAAGTAATCGTGTGCCCCTGAGTTAAACCTTCCTCAAATATGTTACAATAAGTAACAATCAAACATATATTAATATGTGTTGCCATGTCCCAAAATTTCCTCCTCCATCTTAATTTTTCTCAAAAAATATTTCAAGATGCTTTTAATTGACATTTGAATCTGAATTTACTATCTGCAACTTAGAAAGCTTCCTTAGAGTGACTTATAATCATATGGCATTTATGTTCATTTGAATGGAGTCCCAGTTATCGCGAGTTAAAGGAACTTACTGATCTCTGCATTGAAAAGCTATTGAAGAAAAGAAAGAATATCTCTTCAGTTACATAATTATGGAGCCTAAGTTGTCTAATTAGATATAAACGACATAGCATCTGAATCTCGAACTTGCTTCTGCTTTTACCTTGACAATATGAATGCTTGATGAGTTGTATCATGGGCCTGATTTTGCAAATGAATCTGAACTTCTCAATGCTCTTTAACTAGTCTGCTTTTAACTTGGACAATATGAATTCTTGATGAGTTGTATCATGGCTTGATTCTGCAAATGAATATTAACTTCTCAATGCTCTTTAATAGGAAGGTACTGGCAGCAGGTTGCCGATGAACGTAGGAAAAAACCATATTCTATAATGCTTGCTGACAAGAATGCACCAAATGAAGAGGTTTGGAGACAGGTAATCCAGTTCTAACAATTCGTACTATGAAATTCGAAAGAGAAAGTTTATTATTTCGACCTTTCCATTATGCAGATTGAAGCTATGTGCCAGAACACACGAGCCTCTGCCGTTCCAGTTGTACCTGATTCTGAAGGTTACCATCCTCTCTTGCTACTGAAGCTTTTTACTTCACATTTTATTTTATATCATACAGCAAGTGAAAACTTCTATCGGACATATGTTTGGCCTTTCATGATTATTCTATGTCTTGTCTCTAATGATGGCTTATATGACCTTTGTTGTTGATAAAATAATGCATTAAAATTTAATTTTGGAGAGTAAACTTTATGATGGAAGATCTACAGACCTTTGAATTTGAGGCATTTTTACCTAGATTTTTTTTTTTTGTAGGAGCGACTTTTGGCCATGTAGGTGGATATATTCTCGTATCATTGGCATTTCATATTGACTTAATGTGTCTGTTAATCGGTTATAAAGAGTTAGTTGGAGTGAGTTGTGTAATTTGGTGGCAGATATTGTGCTTCAGTCCATTTGGCTAATAAATGAAAGCTGATGAATAAGTATATGCTTGGTACCTGTAATTCTGTTACATGTGTGTTTCTGTAGTTTGGTATTAGTAAAATTAATACTCACAAATTTGTTATACCGGAGACTCTTAGCGCAATCTTACAATAAAGTGTTTTACTCTCTAAGATTATGTGCAGCAAAACCCATCAACTGTACTGTAGAAGTTGGCTTCCATGTTTACTTAAGATAAATCCTCTACCTTAGCCCTCGAGGTGTATCACCAAGATTGATAAACACTTATCTTAAACTAATAATGATTCCTTTGTGGCATTTAATTTCACGTGTTTTTCATTGCAGTAACCTTAACTTTGCTCTTTCTTATGTTTCATTGTTTTAACTGTTCAGGAACGGACTCCAATCCATTTTCTCTAGATGCATTAGCAGTTTTCATTTTCCGTGTGCTTCAAAGACTTAATCACCCGGTATCGATGAACTTCACTTTTTTTTTTTCAATTTGATCAAACATCAATAGGAAATATCTCTGCTGTCATCTTCCTAACATGTGATCCACTATGCTCTGAATGTTTGAAGGGAAATCTGGACAAATCTTCTCCAAATGCTGGTTATGTCCTTTTAATGTTTTATCACCTCTATGATGGCAAGGTACTTGATGTTGTTTATATGATGTGGATGTGGCGGCAACTTAGATGTTCCTAATTCCATTTTGCTTGTATTCCAGAGTCGCAAAGAGTTCGAGAGTGAATTAATTGAACGGTTTGGCTCCATTGTTAAGATGCCTTTACTGAAATCAGATAGGTATAAGAATTTCCATCGAAGATGATAGGTTTTAGCCTCTTCTTCTCTTTAACTTTTTACTTAATATGCTTATTCTTTGAAATGTTTTGCTTTGGTGTGAATAATTGTTCATATATCTTTGTTTACGCCCTAAGACCTTGTGCATAATTTCACTGGACAACCGGTGTTTTCGTAAACTATCTGTAGTTATTCTGGTATCTGGACATATCTTGACAGGCTTTTAACCAGTTGTCCTACTCCACACGTGCTTTGATGTGGCATTTGCCTCTTCAAAATTTTGAAATTCCATTACATTTCAACAGTGAAAGAGGCATGAAAATTTCCAAAAAAGAACCGGAAAGGAGACTTGCACAGTGTCCACAACAAGGATAATACAACTAGATAAATGATCAAGAAACTTGGAACCCAGTGATAAGATGAAAATATAAATGACAGGAAAATTAGCTAATTTTCAAATAGTAAGTGAGACAAAGTCTTCTTCCGCAAAACCATCTCCAACTAAAGCTACTTTCTATTGAAATGAAACCCCTTTGAATATCTTCTCCTATTATGGCTTCTTTTCGTCAGCTTGCTACTGGATGCACATTCGCCTTCTTACTTAAGTAAGAGTCATGAGAATAGTACTTACCTGCAGATAGCACTTACAAAAGTAGACTTAGTTTCTTGCTTGATGTTTATCTTCACAAACTCTCAGACTAGTTTCTTACTTGATGTTTGTCTTCACAAACTATCAGACTCAAATAGAACAAGCTTGTTTCTGTTGGTTCTCATGGGATCAAATAGTTGTCCCTTTACCAATTTTATCAAACTGTGCTTGGTGATTTAATAATAGTTGAAATTAGTTGGATTCAACTTGTGCAAATGATTGGTTAAAAAGCATCATGGGGTTTTAATGATAGTTGAAATTAGTTGGATACAACTTGCATACATGATAATACCAGGTGGTTAAATGCATCTTAGATACGGAGTATCATGGCATAATTAGATCTTGGTATTGCTTAGTACATTGACGTTACACAGTGTGGAATTGCAGCTACAGAAAGAATGATGAGTAATGATAATGATTTTTTGTCGCATTCAATTACACAGTGTGATGTTATTTTTTCAACTTTGCAGGGGCCCTTTGCCAGATGCTGTGAGGTCAATTCTAGAAGAGGGAATAAGTCTGTACAATCTTCACACTAACAGACATGGGAGGTAGTGAATATTTTACCTTCATTTAGTTATCATTTTTCTGACATATTTGTTGTCAACATTAAGTAGGCTTCCAGTATTAGTTTGAACTTCTTTTATTTAGTTATTTTGATTTTCTTGGAATTTATTCAAGGATGTAGATTAATTAGTTCTGTGTTATCCTTTGATGTGCATTGAAGCAATAGTTTGCTAAGCTACGACGGTGAAATAGGAGATCTAAAAAGTTTGTCCTTGCACAATCCTAAACACATTTCTAAGTTATTCTCTCCGTGTCACTCTTGGCACTTCTATAAGGCTTGAGTACTTGATTTTTTCTTAGGAGGATTTTGGTGTGCTTTCCCAGTGAGCAATTTGTTGGTTGAGAATATTAATAATCTTAATTGATGTAAAGCTCTCTTCTGCTCTTAATCAGTGATTTATATAACAACTTGATATTCCGGGTTTTAGTATGCATACTTGTACAGTGCTAAAAGTTATTTGATTGTTTCCTGTGTTCAGATTAGAGTCCAATAAAGGATCGTATGCAATGGAGTGGGCCAAGTGGGAGAAGCAGTTGCGAGAGGTTTTGCTTGCCAATGCTGAGCATCTCAATTCCATTCAGGTTACTACTTATATCTTTTTATGTAGCTTACTGAGTGTTGAGTGTCAAACCTTTTCACTAAGTTGCCTCTATTATTACATTTGTAGTGGGTTAAACCCTGTGATCCAATTTATTCATCCTAAGCTAGTGCCAGCATGATACTGAAACATATAAGCTCTGAGGCTTCTAAGTTGAACCCAACAAATTGCTCTCCCAGCAGTTTTTCTCCCATTTTGAATAATTTATGTGGATCCTCTTTGTCTTTATTTAGGTTCAATTTGAGTTTGCGGTTAAACAAGTCTCGGAACAGCTAAAATGTATAGCAAAGGGAGAATACAGAACACCGGCAACTGAGAAGAGGATACCTGGAACAATAGCTTTTGCTGCTGTCAGTTTGCCTTTTGGAGAGATCTCCTGTTTCCTTGATAAGGTAAGCAAAAGAATTAAGCTTGTCAGTTCAACCAAATTTCTTTTGTTTAGTGTTATTGGGCTTGCCATTTTCTTTTGCACCCTTGTAATCACCTTAAGCTTTTCAATAGTTTTGCATGACGAATTTGTCTCTCTTAGGAGTAGAATACACCACCATAGGTTGTGATATTTTTCTCAGCATGTTTCAGTGATAATAGATTTTAAGTTTTGGAGTTCAATGTCATTTGATAATTAGTAGAGTTTGCAGTTTGCAGTTTGCAGTTTCCAGTAATTTGTGGTAAAATATCCTTATTCCAGACAGTTTATTTGCTACAAGTCAGTATTACAAGTCAGAATTGATCAAGATATATATTTGCTACAAGTCAGTATTGTTAGTCACAATTGATCAAGATTTTTGTTCTGTTAGTGAGACAATATAAAGATTTACCTTGTGAATTATTAAGAAAAACGAATAAAAATTCCTGTCACGAAGGGATATATTTAACATTAACAATGCTACACTGGACTGTACATTAATTGTTTGGAGACTATTGCTACGCCGGAATTCCTCATTCTTTTTCTCTGTCTCGATGTGGCATATATATCTGCATGTGTGCAAATAGAGTCCCGCAGCCCCTCATCACACTGATCTTTTCTCGTTCTTTGAGCAGATGGCTGAGGGGAACCCCAAGGTTGGAGCCTTTCTCAAGGACAAGGATATTGAGCATAACCTCAAAAGAGCTCATATAACTCTTGCTCACAAAAGAAGTCACGGTGTTGCAGCTGTAGCTAGTTACGGACTCTTCCTCCATCAAGAAGCCCCAGTGGAGTTAACAGCTCTTCTATTTACAGATAATATGGCTGCACTGGAAACCCAAATTGGCTCGGTTAATGGTGAAAAATTAGAATCGAAAAACGAGTGGCCCCATATCACCATATGGACTGCTCAAGGGGTTCAACCTAAGGAGGCCAACACACTTCCACAGCTGCTCTCAGATGGGAAGGCTAGTCGGGTTGAAATCAGTCCTCCTGTTACTATTTCTGGTACAGTTGAATTCTATTGAGTTCTTCCGGTCTTGCCTACATTTTCCGTAGTAGGCTAGAAACAATAATCCAACCACAGCTTGAGCTCAATTTCACGAGGGGCAAAATCTTGTAAGCATTAGTGAGAAAGGTTACCATTTTTCATGGGGACATTTTGGTATATTTTCAGAAATTTACCCCTTATAAACATGTGTACAGAGGCAGACCAAGGCGAGCAGTAGAGTAAGAGTTTTGCTTGATAAACGGGAATGAGCTTATTGTAAATTAGATTTTGACTTTACTGAGCCTGTTACATTAAAAGTTCTGATCCCTAAATTATCCGAAGTTGCATTTTCTTTCGGTCTTTTAAATCAAGTATAACTGTATTCCGGCATCGGAGATTATCCTTCAGTTTATAAATTTCGGTTCGGCTGGTGAAAACTAACTAAACAAATTAAGCTGAATCTACTAGCAGTCACAGGTCCAAAGTTGGCAAGGTCGCTGTAGCTTCCCCGCCAATAACGATTATCTTTCAGTTCATAAATTTCGGTTCACCTGGTGAAAACTAACCAAACCAAATTGAGCTGAAAGTACTCGCAGTCACGGGTCCAGATTTGGCAACATCGCTGTAGCTTCACCGTCAATAACGAGAAGCTTATATGTAGCAATGGGTAGATAATTTTGCCCTGTATTACACAAATATATAAAGTTTACCTATTTTTTAGATTTATTTATTTTTATTTTTATTTTTTAAAATGTTTGAATTAAATGTCTTAAATTTCTGGTGTCGATCGATTATGATCTTTAAGAGTATCCTGAGTGCGGACTTCAGTTTGGGAGAAAAATAATACAAGCAAGTTACTACAAATGAAAATGGGGAAAGTTTATGAAAGTATACGTGGGTACTTTTAACTTAGAAACTGGATCTTTGAAACCAGCATCTCCAGCGAATTCAGGATCAAATTGCTTGACAAGCCTCTTTCCTGTCTTAAAAGTTTGTAATGAAGTATTTATAACAAGTACATGTCCAGAGCTCCAACGGTGGTTAGGGGGTAAAGACAACCATCTTCTTTAGACAGGTTGGAAAGGAACAAATCTCTCATTAAATGACATTGTTCAGATAACTGTTCGGCAAAGGCTTACTCTAAATCACCTTGTCCGAACCATGATCATGCTGAAAATCCCTAAAAAGATAACATAAGGGTTTGAATCACCATGACTCTTCTTTGAGCATAATCCTCTTTTTGATTCCTTTGAGATGATTCAGATACCCCATTTGAAATAAAAAGTGAAGTTGGCAAAACAAAAGGGTTCTAGTAAGAGCACGAGAGTTTTCAATCCATCGAATACATAACACAGCCGTAATAAGAAATATGATAATTCAAGATTGCCAAGTCCTAATCCAAGCAGTTAACGTCTCAACATTCCTATTGATGTCTTCGATGGAGTCACTCCTCAAAGCCACAACAATGTCTTCTGAGTAACTTTCTTTAGCCTCCTCCAACAGTACTTGAAATATCTCGCACTCTATGTTGTTCGATATCTTCGTCTCAGAATAACCTCTGCTCCACACGAAAGCCACCCAAATTCAACAATGACCCATCAAATAAAATAACAGAAATTCTCATCCCGATTAAACTACTACTCCACTACTGTACTACCTTTTAGTTAAGCGATCATACAGAACTGAATTGTCGGTTTGAAGAACGATGACGCGGTCGAACCACCGCTCCGGGAAATAATCGCAACCGTGATAGTCAACTATGTTCCCTCCTTCCTCCATTGTATCCTCCAATTCATCACATACCTGGCAAATCCATCCATTTATTAATTTATTGTCTCTCTTATTTTTCAAATTCAGAACCGGAAGATTAGGATTGGGGTTACCAGATCTTCGTTGATAACATGGCACTCGAATTGGTCGTCCCAGCCGTCGTGCAAGTTCTTCTCCCTAACCAAATCTCCAACGTTGATGTGGCGGAACTGCGTCGCCTCCGCCAAAGCTGACGACGTTGTCGTTTTGCCGGTCCCCGGTGTTCCGGTGATTAGTATGTTAGGTCTCTTCCTCTTGGTGTTGGTATCTAGCGCCATGGTTATTCACCGCTACGCTTTCGTTCACAATCCTGTTTAAAACGAGGGTTTTGAGATCGGAAGATATAATAATACGCCGACGTTTAAATAAATGGTTGATTAATGTTTTTCTAAACGGCTTTTTAAAATTAAAAAAATAAATATCATCTTATTATTTTGGTGTAACAAATTGCAGTTAAATCGGCCTTCTTGTTTTTGACCCTCCCTAGTCCCTAATGTCATTTGCTTTTAAGGTGACCAAGGGCGATCCAAGACAAATTGGGCTCGGGTTGAATTTGACCCGTCCAAACTCATAACAATGCTTTCTGTTTCTTCGTTTCTCATTTTTATCACGTTCAAATCACGTGCTAAGCCCCTGCACCTGGTTTTCATTCTTTTGAAGTTGATCCCAGAACAGGAAGAAGAAGAAGAAGGAGACAGTTGAAATTTCCCTCTACAAACAAGCATCTATCCATGAGAAAGCTTGATTCTTCTATTCTTATGTTGTTTATTCTCTTAGGTTTAGCCACCATAGTCCCTCTTACTAAAGCTGAGGTTATAACTCTTACTCCCGAGACCTTCTCTGACAAGGTAACCAAATCCGCCTCAAGAAACCTTAAAACGTTTGCTGTTGGAAAAATTTTCGTTTCTTTTATTTTTTTATTTGAATTTCGCATTTTGAAGCCACAGATCCATTTCAATTGTATGTAGCTTTGTACATCTTTGTGCTTTTTAATTGTACACATATATGGAGTTGTTTGGTGACTGGGTTTGAAATTTGAAAAAAAAAGGATGACTTGTGTCAAACTAATATTGAATGTTCAGTTGGTCCTAATTTGGTTTTGGAGTACCAATTTTAGGATTCATTTAGCCCTTTGGTCTCTGCTGTATTTGCTATCTTTGATTAGAGTTAGGAAGTGATTTGGTCAATATTTTTCTATTCAAATATTTATGTTGTTTTGCATTTCTGATGTGAGCTACAGTTTTTAGGCTTATATTTTTGTGCTTGAGGCATTTAGTTGTTATGGTGTTCCTGGATTTCGCTACTGATATGCGTTGCGATATCTTAGCGGTAGTGAAAAAACAAGTTCATTTTGAAAGTTATTTGACTTATTTTTTAAAAAATATGCATCTTTGACGTAAGTTTCGGATGTTAAGGTTCTCGGTATGTAATTATTGGTTGTCCCTAACTTTTATGCATCGTGTTTTAGGTGAAAGAGAAAGACACTCTGTGGTTTGTGAAATTTTGTGTCCCTTGGTGTAAGCATTGGTAAGACATCATCATTATGTTCTAATATTCAAACCTTTGAATTCGTTAAACTAGATACTGGAACTCGGAGCTCATGTCCTTTTCTAATGATGAATACAGCAATGGACTCTAGTAAAAATTTGGGCTCACTATGGGAGGACTTGGGGAAGGTTATGGAAGGGGAAGATGAAATAGAGGTTGGAGAAGTTGATTGCAGCACAAGCAAAGCTGTATGCACAAAGGTTGATATTCATTCGTACCCCACGTTTAAGGTCTTTTACGATGGAGAAGAAGTTGCTAGATATCAAGGTGAAGCGCTAAACTTCATTTTCCATAATTGGGTGCTGAATTGTTTATTCTTAAACAGCATATTGCATATCCCTTAATTATTCCTTGCAACTTGAGTTAGCTGGTGGAAATTTAGCCCAGAAGCTTCAAAAGGTTGCTTTCTTGCTTTGTATGATTGTAACATACATGTTACTTTTAACCCAAAAAGAAAAAAATGTGTGTCACTTTGTTTTTACGTTCCACTTGTGCATCTGAAAATCTTGGCCAAAGGCAGCATTTCCAGAATCTGTAACTTCAATGTTTGGTGCCTTAGTGGAGGAATAATGATATAATCTTTCAAAGCTATGTAGTTAAACTCTTGAGCTGACTAAAACTATTGAAAGGAGATGTAGGCATGATCTGATTTTATCTAGGCATCGTTTTGTCTTGCTCTCCATGCTTGAGCTATGAGTTCATGTTCATTACACATAAGGAACCTCTCTACATGGATGGAAGAACTAATTTTCCCCGAAACTGTTATCAGGTAGGCCACTTTCCTTAATTACCAACCTGAGTACAATTTTCAGGAATATCCGTTGCATGGGAAGTCAATTCTGTTATCCTTTAGCACAATGGAGCGTCGATAATCTTTTATGTTAATGCTTGATCTGAAAAGCCTTGTGCTAAGCACGAGCTCTTTGGGTCCTGTATGACAATATAAAAGATCATAGTTTTTAGAATATAAGCCTATGTTAGACTTGCATCTGTGCTATAAGGCACACATTGGAGCAAGAGATATGATGGGTTTTGAAAACTGTTTGGCTTGTGTGACATTGCTCAGCAAACAATGGGCAGATAATCTTTCACGTGCAAATTCGATTGTAATGTTTGGTAACAATCGGGTAAGATACAGCATATCGTGCACGGGATGCATATTTGATGTTTATGGATCCAAGTAATGAAGTATGAATAAGTTGGTTTCTCTAGTACATAACATTTTTAAGAGCACTCGTTTGATTTTCCTGAGTGATAAGATGAAATATTGGTTCGTTCAAACTCAAAAGTTTTCTTTTCTCGTTCAATGAGTTTAACTTCTTTAAAAGCTGGCAAATTTTGTTTATATCTCACCCACATTGATTTTAAGAAGGCATTGCTTTGCAATGTTTTCTTTATTGTTATTACTGCTAAACCATCTAACTTTACTTTGAATACCAATAAAAATGATCAGGGGCAAGGGACGTAGAGTCACTAAAGGCATTTATTTTAGAAGAAGCAGAGAAGGCAGCAACAAAAGCACAGGTTGATGACAAAGATTTGTGATTGGCTGGAAGGCGGGTTCCAAGTTGTCCTTTATACCAACTCTATGGAGCGGCATGAACTCGAGTTAGCTTAATGAGACACATTCCTTAAGGACTTATTACCTCCGGTGAATGAACATGTTCTCCGCTGGTTACCACACAATCAAAAAACTCGATATCATAAACAGAAAAACTGATACAGATTCATAATACGATGAATGTGAGTGGAAAATTCTTGTGCGGATTATGTGGTGGGATCGTCTCAGAATTCACTGACAGCGTGACATTTGTGTTCTTGTTATCAGATATAATTTAGTGAATAGCTAAAAATTGAAGTGACTTCATGTCAGAAAAATTTTTTTTCTTTTCGACATTTGAGAGTATATCTCATTTCACTCTATAAGAAGAATATTCATAAGCTCCAGTATCAAATGAAATCCTGGAAAAATTTACATTTTACGTAAGGTAGCCTATGATATATCAAAATTAACCATAATGTACACAAAGAGTGTGCTTATTCAATGATTGCAGTCCTTTAACTTTATGCTTATTCAATGATTGCAGTCCTTTAACTTCTTCCTGTGGGCTGCATCTGTTGACGTAAAGAAAATGAACGTTTCAACAATTTTTGCTTAAAGTTACAACTTTGGTCGGCATGTCAGCTATAATCTGTCAATACTTTTATAAGTTTTAAGTGATATGTGGCTGCATTTTGCTTTCTGGCCACTTCATCCGACTTTAAGAACTAACCAATGACTCGGAGACCTCAAAAAACAAAAAATAACATAAGCAAAGTGGTAAAGAAAATGTTAAAAAGCCCAGGACTGATACTGGGATAGTGGGATGCCAAGGACCTGTGACTATGCCATTTCAGGTGAACGAACTCGCAGTTCAGGCAAATAACTAGAGAATGACTTTTCATAAATCTCAGAGACCTTATATCTTAGTGTTACCAAATTTATCACAAAGTAGTAAACCTATACAAAGTCCACCAACAATCCAACATTAATGCAATAAATAGTAGTGCATGACACTTTTGGAAGCCGCAGTTACTTCACACGAAGAAAAATGATTTCTGCGTTGTAGTAATCAGATCACATATGAATAAGAAGACTGAGAAAGGAGTCACCTAGCTGGCATGTATAACCAATGATACAATAAAAATAACAAATATGTGGCCTATTGATGAGCAATTCCGCGATGTAATGGCCTGTTTGGATGAGCTTATTTCAGTAGAGCTTTTGTTAGTAAGTCAAATTTTGCAGTTCAAAAAATTTTCAGCTCTCTGTTCGACGAAAATTGCATTTACTAGCAATTTCCACTAGAAATTGAAACAAAAGACATCATAGATCTCCTGCACCTTCAACTGCATAATTGGAACCTACATTCTTATGTAGTCTCCAAAAGAATTTAGAAAAAAGTTCATGGCAGCAGGGAGGAAAACTATAACATGTGTGGAAGTAAATTAAAGAGCAAAGGAAGCACATTTAAAATAGGCAGGAAGCACAACCGAAACATTTAACATAACCAAATACAGTCTACAATATTCCCCCCACCAGTAAACAAGCTGGCTTCACTTAACATGACCAAAACACTATATAAACAGAACAAAATTGTTGTTCGACATCAGCAGAATAGATATTTGGTCTTCAGAACTTATAAAAGGCTTAAAACTGACAAGCACTTCTTAAATGGCAGAAAAACTTGAGTAATAAATAAGAAGCAACTAAGAAAAGAGAAAAGAAAATAGTTGTGGACCAATTAAACCAGATACAGTACAAAAATTTTACTAGGAAATTATAAATACACAAGCATATAAAAAGATCTTGCTTCATTTACATCTTCCCTCCTATTCTAAACCACAAGCTGCATCATAGACTATATAACTAATGTCATGGAAAAGCCTATATCAAGAACATAAAAGCAGATCTGGATAAAGAAATCTAAAACGAATGAATTTTCATCTAAATACAACTTGATACATTTATCTGAATGCAAATCAGGCTCCATGTGACAAATAAAGGTATTTCTTCAGCAAGTAAGTCAACCTAAATAATTTGATTAGTTTTGACATATTTGATATACTAATAGACAAATTATACTCAGTGTCAGTTAGTGAATCCCCTAGACCTACAAGACTACAAGGTTTATTGGTGATGCTTCTTTTTCTCCTTTGACTAAGTTAGTCATAGACAAACAAATTCATGCATCTGAGAAAGTGAAAATATACACAACAATTCTAAAATTAATCAAAAAGAAATTTTTTTGAGAAGGAAAATAACTCAAGATGTTATATTAATTTCTGATTCTTACACTGGGTGCCTGTTTTCTTGATTCTGAGTAGTAAAGAATCTGTAAGCAATTACACTAACAATAGTACCATATCATGCATAGCAAAACAAAAAAGATGTACACCTAGCCCAATTGAATTAAATTCTGCCATTGGCAGCTTCTAAGTCGTCTTCCAGTACACGTAGAAGCTTCATGTAAGCAGGTTTGTCTACAAGGTATTTTTCTTCCCACTCCTTCAATAACCTCATAGCCTCCTTAACTTTTCCCTTTCTGCATAACTCATCCAAGACTGTCTTATATGTAATGGAATCGGCAGACTTATGCTTCTCAAACATCTCCCATAATCGAGTTACTGCTTCCTCAACTTCCCCATTGAGAGCCAAAGCATTTACCAGAGAATTGTATGATTTACTGCTAGGAACAAACCCTTTTCTCTTCATCTCCTCGCATAGCTCCTTAGCATTATTTGTTCGTCCTTGAGCGCACAAGCCATGGATAAGATAATCATAGGAAAATGAATTGGGCAAGCAATTATAGACCACACCCATCTGATGGAATATTCTCAATGCATCATTGACATGAAGTGAAAGAACATATCCTTTTATCATAGAATTTAATGCAAAGATATCAGGCTCAATCCTATCATTAACCATTTGTTTAAACAGGCATCTAATTGTCTCCATATACATATGATTTATATAGGAGTTGTTTCCCCTACTCAACATTGCCGTGAAAAGAATATTATAGGTTCTAACTGATGGCCTGCATTCCAAGTTCCCTCCGTTCCTCATATGCTTAAATATGTTCACAGCTCTAGTTAGCTTCCTAGCTTCAGTGAAAAAATAAATAATTGTATTGTACAACGCCTCATTACCAATGTGAGGAACAGCAAGCACTTGGTTGACCACAATGTCCATTTCTTCGTACATTTTGGCAAGACCAAGCTTCTTGATCGTGATATGATAAGTGGATGCATCGTGCCTAAACCTCTGCTGTTGTGATGCCCAATTAAACAATTCCCAACAAACGAGAGGATCCTCTTCAAGCACTAAGACATTATGCAATTCATCATTACAAAATCTTGGGGGAAGTTGAGAAACTGCCTGTTGGAATTTAGCCTCATCAAGAACAGGCTTGCTGGCTGCCTTTCTTCTTTTACTCTCTCTTCTTCTATATGATCTTGAAGTTGAGTAAAATGAACAAAATAAACACCCAAAACAACCCCATAAATATGCATTAGAATGAATGTCCGAACCAGAAACGATTTGGGTCCGAGCCAAAACTTCTACATACTTCGTAGCATACTTTATAGGTTTCAATTGGCAAGCAATAACAGAGTACCGGGACTGAAAATTCAGAGAGCGCAACCCAGAAACAGAGGAGCTTTTGCAGTGAACCACAAAACACTGATCAATTGGGTGCGTAAAGCAAAACTGATAGAGAGAAACGGGATTCAAGTATAAAAGTCCCAAGCAACCTCTACGAGTGCGTATCATTTAACACACTAACCTAGAAAGAATCAGCAGCGACCAGAATATAATTGAACACAATCATGCAAAAACTGAACCGCTTTGCAGGATTGAAAAGCTGAAACTTCCTCCCAAACACAACGGAAGTGCTTCAATACAGTAAAGCATTGAACTTTTCAAACAAACAACAAAAGATTTCAGCTTTCATTGAATTGAAGCAGAAAATTAAAAAATTAATTTGAGGAAGGAAAACAGAGCTCGGATGGAGACGTTGAGGGCTAACCGTTGCGCTTTGTTGCAGAGAATAAACGATAAACACATTTATTCTTCGAATACACAAGCGAAGTAAGGTTTCAGTTGAACTTGAACTACTTGGGCAGATGCCTATCCTTAGTACTTCGGGTTCTAACCTGTCTCAAGCCCATTTAAAATCCATCATCAAAGCATTTAAGGAATCATCCAAAAAAGCCCATTTAAAATTATTAATAACTTCTATAATCTATTAATTTTAATTTTATAACATTCACAACAATTTTGATTAAAAAATTTAACTTACACAAAACACAAAATAATTTTATTTTAAAGTTCAAAAATAAATAAAAATATATCTTATTGTTATATAATTAATATTTTAGAAATATTTCACATAGTACTTGTCACCTGCCAGTGAAACCTACTGTCATATATTTCAAACTTTATTATATGAGAGTGGACTCATTTTATTAAAAAATAAATAATGTTATATCAGTTGTAACGTAGTATTTAACTAATAGGGAGTCTCTTTTTAATGTTTTAAAAATGTTAAATTTAATTTAAACGCTTCAAAATGTTAGAGTTTGTTCTGTATTTTATTGTAAATGTTAAAATTGGCTAAATTTATAATGTAATTTTAGTCAACTTTTACACTAATTGAACTAAGTGAATGAAACAAAGGTCTTGTCCCGTAAATGACTTATCAGTCATTTTGTTTGGTGAATTGAAAGGTTTTAATTATTTGATTATGTCAAATCGTTAATAATTATGTTTGGTAATTAGATGATTGTGATGGCAGATTATGTAACACAGAACTCTTTGAGCCCTTTTGTATTGGTCAGTACTTGGAAATTTTACTATATATTGATATATATACATGGTTGTTTGTGAGTTCAAATATGTATTTAAGTTCTTTGGATATATATGTAATGATTTATAATGTTATATGCCCTTACATGAACTTAAAGTTCATTGGTACGCGAAATCTTGGAGATTTCTGGCATGTAAATTTTTAAGTGTGTAAAACCGAGTCCATTGGATGGATATGACCATAATGGTTGAATTAAATATATTCTAATGCCTTAGAGGTGATTAGACATGATTTATAGACTTATTGGACACTTAGAAAGTTTAATTGGAAAAGTTGAAGTTTATAAGGGCTTATTTGCAAATTGTTAAAAGTTAAATGATTTAATAGTAATTTTTCAATTCTTGGAGGATCAATATGTAATTTTATGAAGTTAAGGGGCTTAATTATTATTTCAAAGAGTCCAAGGATACAAAATAAAAATAAAAGTTTTGGAGATTCCTAAATTTTGGACTTAATTGCAAATTTAGGAAAGTTTGAAGGGTATAATGGTAATTTCACATAACTAAGGGTAATAAGGCAAATTTATCATGCTTGGTCAAAGAAGAGTCAAATTCTAGACCCTTCTTTATGTGTGTGGCCATGCAACCCCTTCATTTGGCATTAAAACACGTTT
>JAOTAX010000008.1:4384219-4450725 GCA_025629825.1 Erythroxylum guanchezii
TAAGATATGTTGTTCTCCATGCTTGATTATGCATGAAACATGGTTTAGATGAATGAAATGTGTCATGGAGAGGGTTCCTTAAGTCAAAACCGAAATTATCCCCTTTAGGTAAAAGTTTGTGAATTTTTGAATATCTTTTAGAATTGATGGTTTAAATGAATTCTATGGTGTTAATTATACATGTATGATGTGAATTGATGATGAAGAATGAAGAAGAATGTGTTGGTTAAGTTTAGGTCAAAATGATGGAGAAAGGTGGATTAATGTAATGAGTTGGACAATCGATAAAATCAAGCTTAAATGAAGGAAATTGGTTGGAATGAAGTGGTGGAATGTGTCATTGATTGGAAGTGTTACTATATGACATAATAGGAGCAAGAATTAATATGATAAAGTCTTGAAAATGAGACTTGAAAATCATGCACATTAGGTGTTTGATAAAATGCCTAAGTGAACTTGGCTTAGGATTTAAGGGTTTATAATGGTATGCATTGGAAAACACTTTTATGTTAACTTAGAGTGACCTTGAATTGTTACTTAGATTGACGAGAAATGGCTTAATATGCTTGGATAAAGATGTGCTTAATTATATTTGAAAATGAGTAAGTATGGGATTAAAGACATTAAATGTCTTAGAGAATGCAAAAAAAAAAAACTAATATGACTAGTAAGGAAGTAAACCTGTGAGAAGTTTAATGTTCAAATTCTATAGCTTATAGGGAGTGATATTGTGTTTTATACACCCATGTGAGGGTGTATAAAAAGGAAATTTATATTTAGGTAGTAATTTCATTATATATCATTTTTATGTATAAAGGCTCAGGAGCAGTGAATTAAGGAGCCCGTACCTAGGGTCGTTGAAGTTAAGAGAGTGCATACCTTCTTTAAGGTGAGTTAGGGAAACTATATTTCTCAAATAGGATTAGAACATCCTAAGACAATCATAATGACTTGCATGTAAATTTTGAACCTTGGTAACGTATGGTAAACTTAAATTTCAAATGGATCCTAATATGCTTAGGTATTTAATAAATGGCATTGTTTTTAATAACTCCTTGCACGTGGAGTGCAACTGATGTTTTTATTATGTATTTTAAGAAATGATATTGTTTTCAACCATTCTAAACTTGAAATGTAAAGGGCAACGTTTTATTTGCTGAAATTACATTTTTGAGCAACTCTGCACTTGGAGTACAAAAGATGACTTTTATTTTATGAAAAAATGTTTTGAAATTTACATATGCATAATCGAGTCATGTATGCTGCATGTTTTTGTTCTCTTTTGGCTTAGAGCCATAACAAGTTTTCATGGTGCCTTACTTGATTTTTATACTTAATAATTGTATATGATTTGTTTTGTGATTGGTGAGAAAACGATTGGCCAATTGTGTGTTAGGTACAACTGATTAAGCGACCCCCGTACCCTTGACGCTGGTACATTAAAGTCGAGTCGCCGTATCGACACCTTTCTAAGGGACTTGCGAGTGATTCCACACCTAAGGTCTGGACACCAACGAGGTCATCACCTAGGGTCATGATGCTCTTATCGACTGTATTCCAGATTCACCACGGATGAAAATCAAGCCAATACCTAGTATCGGTGGGTGTGCACATTAGTTTGACTGATTAATGGTGTCACACACGATTGTTTTGGCTTATCTTGATATTAGTTTTCCTATCGAGATTTGATTGACACATATGATGTTTTTATGCTTTTGTGTACTAGAACTGAAACCTATGTTCAACAGATGAGTGAGTTAATAGGTTAGGCCTATATAGTTCCTAGCTAGTATACGTTGAGTCATAGGCTGGGCCTATGTATTTTCTACGTGATATATATTCACTTCATAGGTTATCTACGCCGTCTTGGTATGAGTCGAATTCTATTTGTGATATATATTTTTCCTGCTCATTGAGTATCTAGTATACTCATCCCCCTCTGCTTTCCAACCATGTAGGTTAATTTAGTGAGTTTGAAGCTCTGAGTGGATCGTGCGATCTTTTAACATTTTCGGGGTATTACCGCACATGTGTAGTTTCCTATTTTGTACTTTTATTGTCTAGTGGCTTATGAACTGTGTTTATGTAAATACGCTTTATGATTTTGTAAGTTAACTTTTGATTGCCTTGTGTTTTATTATGTATGAACTTTTGATACTATTGTTCAAATTGCCTTAAGTTGAGATTGCCTTGAGTTGACTTTAAAGTGCTGAACCGGTTGATTTTGAAAATGCTATTATGAGGAGTGTTTTCCTCCAGAGGCTGAAAAATTAAGGGACTAAAACACTATTATATCCAAAAATTATTACAAATTACTCAAAGAGATGGAAATAGAGATAGAAACATAGATAAAGATAGATATAGGATATAAATTTGACTTAATTTATACAAATTTTAAAAAGTAATCATTAAATTAAAATTTTAAAATATTTAATATCAAATTAAAATTTTCAAAAAATTAAATACTTTTTAATTTGTTATCTCTAATTATATTACATTAATTACTTTTGTATATTCACAATATTTAGGTCCCTTTTTATATCAATATTTAATATATAATATAGGGTTAATTACTTAAAAAAAACCTAAATTTTTGTCATTCTTTAATTATAACTTGAATTTTAGAAAGTAACAATAAAATATTCAAATTTTCAATTTATTTCAATTATAATTTGATATTAGTATTACCGTTATTTTTATTAACATAATACTACCACGTGTCAATAACTCTCATTAATCAGATACGTTAACAAAATTAATAGATCTAAAGTTTGATTATTGAAACAACGTTGTTTTATTATACAGGTGATACGATGTCATTTCATTTTTTAAAGAATTACACAAGTTGTCGTTGCTTCAAACCTAGGTCCCTAATTTCCTCACTTTCAATCTCACACCCTCGTTTACAATCTTGGTTCTGTTTGCTTAAACAAATATTTTTGTGGATCTTCCCAGTTTGAGAAAAAAGCATGACTTTTAAGGGGGAAAAAAAGAGAGGCTAAGCTCATACATGGTAAAAATAATTAGATAATAATTAAGCCAGCTACTACATGAAATGGAAATTAATTAAGTACCAAAAGCTGAGCTTTTGCAATCACTGGTCATAATCATTCGTTTGCAATCTTTTCCATTTACCCGTCGGGGCTATTGGAAATCATAATCAAGCACTGCAAAAAGGACCTTGAGTTTTCATCGGTAGGCAAGGAAATTCCAAAGTTAACAGTACCCAATTTCGTAAGTACAAGCTATACAAGAGAACAGAAAAAAAAAAAAAAAACCCCTCCGTTGATGAAGAACAAAAACCTGGTTTCTACATAGAGGACAGGTGGAATGAGTTTGGAATCACTGGTCAATGCACTCGACATGGAAGCAATGGTTGCATCTGGGGAGTTTCCTCAGCTTTTCGCCATCTACAGCCTCTTGAATACAAACCGTGCAGTAGGGGGCATAATTGTCAATAATCTTTCTATGTTGTGGTCTAAGGTGATTACTACTGGGCCATAAAAAGTGGCTATAGATATAGGTTACAAATTGCAAATGAGAGTCTGAGAGAGAGAGGAAATTAGGGATTTTGGTTCGAAAGAACTACTGTATTATTCTCCCAAAAAACAAAATGAGTCGTTTCAGTTCTACAATGAAACGAAGTTCTTGCATTAATCAAATTCAGATTTGCTAATTTTGTTAACTTATCTGATTAATTAGAATTATTGACACGTGGTAGTTTCACGCTAATAAAGATAACGATAAGATTAATGTTGGTCTATAATTCAAATAAATTGAAACTTTGAGCATTTTATTACTACTTTTTAAATTTTGAGTTATAATTGAAAATTTGATGAAAGTTTAGATTTTTTAGTAATTAACCCTATAATATATTATTACTTGTATATTGTGTTTAATTTAATTCAATTTAATCTAAAATCAATAAATCAATTTTAAATTAATTATTTTTTATCTAATTTTAAAATGTAAGAGATTAATATAAACTGGTTTTTCAAAATAATTTAATTTTAATTTATTATATTAAAAATATAGTTTCAATTTTTAAATTTAAAAATTAAAATAAAAATAAAAAAGTTATATTTCCTTAAATTAGAAATTAAATCAATATCTTTTTTATATACCCAATTTCATATTAAGCTCATTAATGCTGCATTTGAAGAAAAACTCCTAATGTGATCTGTCCAAACTCATTCTCAAATTTATTTTTAGTAGCATTTTAGGGATCTCTTAGCCTTTGGTAGTACAAATCTAAGAAGATTTCGAAAAGTTTTTCATCAAGCTCATTTATCATTTAAAAGTTATATTGAGAGAGCTTTTAGTATTCTTAAGACTTGATAGAAAATATTGAAAAAATGATCATGTTGACCTTTTGTGCTCTATCTAAATTTTTACGATAATATTAAAAAATATTAAAATATAATTTAATACTTATATATTAAAATATAATTTAATACTTATATCATTATAAATCTTTTTTTAAGTCATACTTTTATTAGTCATTTTATACATAAAAAGTTAATATTAGATAAATAATTTTATCAAATATTTTTAAATATATAGTTTATATTATCTGTTGAGCAGATCAACTATGTTAATATGCTACTAATTGCTGATACAATTAGTTAACAATGCTAAATGTGCCTAAACTATTTTGTAACTGAAGATTCACATGTCCCCGATCACGTGAATTGAGTGTAACAAATTATAGAGATATGGTCCCAAGCCTAGAGTTGGAATTCATTATAAAGAAGGCTCCTGGTGGTCCAATACCATTAATTACCGATTTAAATTTCCGACCAGTAACATTTATGCTCGTGTTGTCCTTTCCTGCTCCACTCCGGGTGATTTAGACATTTTGGACTCTACCCTAACAAAGTAGGCTAATAGCCATTGACATTACATGAACATTTCACATCTCAATTGTCCTGGTACATAGCAAAATTAATATTTTAAAAATAAAATAAAAATTTTAAAATTTAAAGATTGAATTGTAATTAAAAAAATTATAAAATTAGTATACACTAAAAATTAAATAAAATTAAAATATGAATGTAAAATTAAAAAATACTATCTTTATTTATAAAAAGTGAAATTAAATGATTAAATAAAATTAATTGATTAATTTTTTATTTTTAACTAAAATTAATTGATTTATTATAATTTATAAAAACTAGTTACTGTATAAAAATTAGACACTTAATTAATAAGTCGATCAATTTTTATTGACGAGAGTTATTAATATAAATTAAACCAAAATTTTGATTGATTAAAAAAATTACCATCAAATATTCAAAATTTAAACCATTCAACAAAATAAATTTCCATTAATGCATTATTTATAGCTTTAATTGGATTTGTGGATTTTTCTTAATTTTATTTTAAATTTTATGAAATTTAATTATTAATAATTATTTTAAAAAATTTAAGTACTAAAACATAAACATATAAAATTACTAATTTTTAACTAATACTATATATGATATAAATTAAATATTATATTGTTAATACTCCAAAATGTTTATTCTTTTACTTGAAAACTAAAAATTCATACTTTTCTCTAATTGCATAAATGCAAATAATATTTATACATGTAAAAAAAATTAAATAACTAGTAAAAATTACATCTATAATTATTAATTTTAAACTAAAATTCAAAAAAATCTTATGATGTAAAGTTAAAAGACCTAATTAAAAAATTCAATGCACTCTATTTTTGAAATAAATAAAAAGTAATATAATTAATTGTATATTTATAAATAGATGCTCAATTTTTATTTTTCTTTTATATTATGTTGTAATTGTTGTAATAAAAAATGAATATTGTGCAAGTTTAAAATCAAAATAATCTTTTCATGGGTGAAAATAATTATAATAACCTTACCATAAATACAAATTTTTATCGAATATAATAATTTCCTTATAATTACATATTAAAAATATTTTTACATCATACTTTAATATTTATACCCTATGTTAACTTGTAACTATAATTTGTCATACATGCATGTTTTAGATATTATTATATTAAGATTTGAAAATATTTTGGTACGTTATATTTTAATTTTACATGATAATTTATTTAAATATATTATAAATAAGAGAAGCACAATTTTAGAATTATTATATATTGCATATGTACATAATTCAAATGATTAAACTTTACTAATAATTAACAACGGTTAATATTTATAATTAATTCTGATTTTGTAATTGGAATTTTATTATCTTTAAAATTTAGCACAAACTAATTTAATATTAGTTTTTAAAATTGAAGTTACTTTCACCAAAATCTATTATATGTTAAATTCTAGTAAATTTTATTCACTTTATTATATATATATATATAGCGAATTTATTTCTCCTTTTTAGATTATCGATTACGACAATATAAATAAATGATTTCTGGTAAAAAAATTCTTGTAATTTTTATGGATCTTTTAACATTTTCTTATTAGCTTATACTTATATTATTATTATTATTTGTATTTTCGTTAACATATTTATTTATTTAGTGTATTATTTAGTTTATTACTTATTTCATATTTTATTTATTAAGTATATATTAATTTTATTATTATTCATTACTATTATTTGCATTTTTGTTAGTATTATTTATTTGTTTATTATTTTTCCTATTATTTAACTTTATTACTTATTTCATATTTTATTTACTAAATATTTATTATTATTATGCTTTCTTTCTTTCTTCATGATATAAAGAATTATTTTTTATGGATCAGCGAAGATCGTTGATGAAAGAAAGAAGAAAAGTTATACTCTCTGATGACTTTATTAGGGAACAGATCTTCCGCTCTTTTTTTTCCCGTTTCTTCTGTCTGTCCCAAAGCTTTCTTGACCTTTTAATTATTTTACACTTTAAGAACAGGAGGAATAGAGACTATGGAACAGAATATTTGGGGTGACTTTATTACTGCACATATTCAGACTTCAAACTGTACATACAATAAATAAGAAAGAAAACAACAAATGAAACGCCCCAGATTGAAAACAAAAATCAAAGGCAAACAAATAGGAAGATCGGTCCTAAAGAGATTGATCAAATTTAACATAAAAATATAACTACAGATACTACTACTAGGATCAGAGAAGAAAGGTTAAAGTCTAGATCATGAGTAAGTTAATTACAGCAACTTATGCAGCTTTTGCAGCACAACCCTCGGAAGATAATTTCTGCAGAACACTTGCTAGATCTTCACCAACTTGGCCTGCTTCGGCGTGTCCAAGCCCACTTTCAACGTTTCGCTGAATCCCCACATCTGTATTTCCATGCAAAATCTCTCCAACCTTTGATCTTTGCTCCTTTATAGCTTCCCTTCTCCGATCATGATCTGCCAACCTACAAACCGGCATAAATAAAGGAACTCCAGTTGCGCGCGCGCGCGTGTGAGAAAGAGAGAGAGAGACAGAGAGAGAAGAGGGAGACACGTACTCTTTGGAGATCTCGAGATGGAGGGTGATCCCAGAAACAGAAACAGGTAGGCCGTAGGTTCCAGGAAGGTTGAGCATGGACTGCATTTTTCCGGTTAAGGGATATGGATTAAGACACAAGGGAGAGAGAGAGGGAGGGAGAGAGAGGAACGGATCCTGATCTAATAATTATTGGTGTTGCAGAAAATATGAATATAGATTGGTCCAGTCTTTCCCTATAATAAACTTATGAGGTCATTCTCTCTGGAAACAATTAATACAAAGCAACCAAAAGAGTGAAGCCGTGTGTTTGGGATGCGTACGTATATAAAGTAGGGAAAGTTTGAGGAGATTCTTCTTTTACAGCTTCGTCTATGTGCCTTTAATGGCATGTCAATTACAGAATTTATGAAGAAATGAACATATACTGTAAAAGGGCAACAAAAGATTCAACCTTTTCGGATGTTACCGAGTACCAACATAGGAGGATCCATGCCTGGAGTGGAGAGGGTGCCACCTCTTTCATGGTTTGGTTTACTTTTATGTTGTTGACTGGCAATCAAACCAAATGTGGATCATCGCTATGTAAGCCCTCCATTTTAGTCCAATCTCTTACTTGGCTTGTTATTAATTACTTGGTTTGCTGTTACTTTCTTAGACAGCCCCAAAATAAAGAGTTTTATTATTTTCTAATTTTTAAATGACAGTTAGACAGTCAATTAAGTTCTTAAAAAAATTCTTCACAAAAAAAATCTAAAAAAAAATTATACTAACAAAAGTTTTACTGATATAATCCCACCAGATAGAGTTTACATCACTAATCTTTTAATTCATTAAATTATCTCATTTAAGAAAATCAAATTCTAAGTTATTCTTGCTACATCTAACCTCCTTTGCTATATTAATGGTTCTATTTCAGCATTAGCTACTTCAAGTGATAGTTCCCCATCTTCATAATTTATCAAAGCGGTAAAAAATGAACAGCTTTGTCTACTTTTTTCGCACTGACTCCCTCTCTACCTCCATTGTCTCCGACTAGCTCTCGAACGCCACACTGTTTGTGATCTCTGGGTTGGTTTAGAACGCTACTTTAAGCGATAATCCAACTCCCAACGATCCCTTCTCCAACGAAAAATTCATACATTGAAGAAGGGATCCTCAACAATCATTGAATACGTCTCCTCTGTGTCTCACATTGTTGATGAGCTTGTCACCATTAGGGATAACATCTTAGATGAAGATCTCGTGCTTTTTACCTTGAATGGATTACCTTCAGATTGTGAATTCTTCATTACCATCGTTGAACACTGAGACTCTATCCCCTTCGACAAGCTTTGAGCAAATCTATTGATTCATGGACAACATCTTTAATCTTATCACTTTATCACCTTAATGACACGGTCTTTACCGTCTCCCATACTGGAACTTACGCCAATAGGGGACGCAACGGCAACAGGAGTTGAAAAGGAAAATCTCCTTGGCTGAACCTCAACATTTCTGAATCAGCATATAATCCACATGAGCCAATTTTTTATTTCCCTGGACCAAATGGGCCGATCCCCACTTCTGGATATATTTCCTCCTTTGATCCTATGTATTCCTTTGATCCATCTTTTAATCATACCCAAACACCAACTCATTTTAATAATTCTCGAGTTATTAGATTTAACCCTTTTGACAACACCAACACCATTACTCATATGTTCTATGCACAAAAATCTTTATCCTACGAATCATCGATTCCTCTCAATTTTTGAAAACATGTTACTTTTATGGTCACTTCTACTCCATTTAATTTTTGGCATCAACTCTTGAAAATATGTGCTCAACTTGAAATTTCAAGGTTAGTTCATCTCTTTTCTACAAAGTATAACGTCGCAAATAATTGTATCTATTGTGTTAATGGAAAATTCCTAGACTTTTATTTCCATTATCTTCCTTAATATAAACGGCATTGTTTTATGTTGCCAATTCTTCTCGTACAGTTAAAAGTTTAACAAGTTCCATCACGCTTTAGATTGAAGGCCGTCACGTCTGAATTAATTATGCTTTCAATTTGTAATGTAATAAAAGTTCTGTAAGCAAAAATTTTAGTTATTCTCAAAAAAAAAAAATCTATACATCAACGTTTATAAGTGGAATGGAATTGAAAATGGTTGTCATTTCTGTACCAATCATTTTGGTAAGCACTAAAATGACAGTTTGATGTGACATCCGAATACGATAATTAAGTCTTTTCAGCCCAACGTCATGCCGTTTAGTGACTAAGTTTGATTGGATGGGCGTATTTATTAAATTATTAGACTTTTTTTTTTAAGTTTGATCGGGGGGATGTAACAACGCGGAACAGAACCTCTGTTCCGTGTACTCTATAGGCACGTTGCCTAGTTAATTTTATTCATCTAATTTATTACAATAAATGGATGAGAATGTAAAATAGAAAGAACAGAAGATCTATTCTCGGAGCAAAGCCTTAAAGACATTTGTTTTTATTGAGTTGGACCCAAAAAAAAAAGGGTAATACAATAAAATATAAAACAAGGATTTTCAAGGAGGTGAAGTCCAATTATGTTATGCACAAGGTGGGAAGAGGTGCGAATCCTCTTTGACTAATTCACTAATTTAACTTTGAATGTTTATACTAAAATTTGAATTAGACTTTAACATTTTAAAGCATTCAAAATAAAACATGATGTTTACAAAATGTTTAAAATAAATCATAACATTTGAAAAAACGTTCAAAATAGTTCCTAATTAGATGAAACAACTAACAAAATTAGGACTTTTATTCCGTCCAATTACGAGTTCTTTTGAACATTTTTTTAAATGTTAGGATTTACCCATGTGCCTAAGCAATCTTATCTATCCAATTTGTTACAATAAATGGATGAGATTGCAAGAAAATAGGAATAATATAATAGAGAGAACAGGAAATTCTTAAAGAGACATTTTTATTGAGTTGAATAAAAAGAGAATAAGTAATGCAATAAAATGTAAAACAAGGACTCTCAAGGAGGTGAAACCCAATTATCTCATGCATAAAGCAGGAAAGAGGTGCAAATCCTCCTTAGCTAATTCTAACGTTTTGGAGTATTTAAAATAAATCATGATGTTTGCAAAGATTTTAAAATAAATTATAACATTTGAAAACGTTCAAATAGCTCCTAATTGGACAAAACAATCGACAAAGTTAGGTTTTTCTTCCGACCAGTTAGAGATTGTTTTGAACATTTTTCAAATGTTAGTCTAACTCAAATTTTAGCTTAAACGTTGGTGACTAAATTACTTTTTTGGTCTCCTACATTTCTAAAACCTACCAATTCATAGGGGTTAACTTGGCATAAGGATCTTCAATCTATTTTTTAAATAAGGTTAAATTATTTAGAATATTATGAATTATAATTAAATATACTTTACATTTCATTTATAACATTATATATAACGTAACAACCGAAAAGAAAACACCCTACATGTATATCCTAAGCATGCATTCGTATAAATAATGACATATAGCATTATGAAATAAATATTACCATGTACTTAATATATTTTGTTAGTTATTCATGATTGTTAAAATGATTTGTCTTTTGAATAACAATATCCACAACAAGGGAGTGAAATCTTCAGTTCGTTTTATTCAGGACCAACCCTTTTCCATCACTACCTTACCACAAATTTTGCTGGACCTACTGAAATTTGTGGTTGTACATAGATGGCAAAGGATTGATCTTGGATAAAAGGAAGAGAGTAATTGGTTCCGAGAGAATGTGGCAGTGGAAAGTGGCACGTTTCCGTTGAACGTAGGAAAGTTTTGTTACGGCTCTGTTTGGCAATGATTGTATTGGCCATTAATTGATCCAATTAAACTATTAGTTAATAATTAATTTAATCAGTAAATTGTATTAACTGTTTATTAGAGATGTTTGATAAAATTAGTTGTTTAGTATTAACTGTTTATATATAAAATAACTTATTAGGACATAACTTTCATAAATTATAAAGATATGAATATTATATATCTTAATATTTCGTTGGATATTCTTATAAGAATTTAGATTTTAGAGAAGTCATGTTTACCTATACCGTTTCATCATCTATGAAAAATTTATACAACTATTTTAATTTTTATTTTTATTTAAGGGAAACATTTTATTTCTATATTATAATTACGTAAATGATAAAATTAACTTTTAATATTTAAAATTTTGACTGAGCGTTTTTATCGATGACTGTATATGTTAAATCAACTATTGATAAAACTATTCACCAAATAGCTGTTTGAAAAGCTGATGGCAACCAACCAGCGAAAAAATAGTTGATTATATATCTACCAACCGAGGCCTATGTCACGGACATTAAAGTGGCTAACACTGGAATTTGGCATTAGAAACGAAGCTATTGGTCATTGGCCTGTCCTGGAAACAGTTCCATGAGCTGTACCTAGTGCCAGCCCTGGGCAGGGGCCAGCCCAGCAGGGCACCTGCCCAGGGCCCACCACTAGAAGGGGCCCCAAAATTTTGACTCCCACTTGCACATCACTTTCAGACAAACGCCTTGATAGTATGGTTATTGCATATCACAAATCCTCTCCTGTCTTGCGCTATTGCCTATTCCCAAGGCAAAATGAGATAGCCTAAGGCTTAAACGTTAATGATTTTAACGTTAGTGTACTTGATGTTTCGAAGAATTAAAATTTAAAGGTTAGTTGAGGGTAAGTTCCGAGAGTGATTTAACGTAATAACGTTATAAGTTAACTTTAGGGACGGTGGATCTTGTAGTTAAGTTAACATCTCATGTTTATAAATAGCCTTGAAATATTTAAGTGTACTTTTATTTCATAGTTTTTTTATTTTCATTAATATATATATTTAAAGTAATTCAACTCAAAAATTAGCAGTAAAAAATTTTACGATTCTGTCTTCTAAATTTTAAGTATAATTTAAAAATAAAGTTTCTAATTTTTAATATAATTTTGCTCTTTTTTTTATTTTTAATATTAGAAATTAAACTTTGTTATTTATTTTTTTTCCTCTACCACAAATATAATATCATTTATATATCTTTGTGATATATTGTAAAGCTGTTGGAGTTTGGTTGTGCTTGCATACGTCTTCCAGTTCCATACAAGTACTTTTGTTCTTTTATAATCCAACCGTGTTATAATTGATTTATATTATGTTGCTTAAAAAGCATTTGTCTAGAAGTGAAAAAAAGAGAAGAAAAAAAAGAAAACAAGTAGCACAGTTAATAGAATTCTAAAAAGGAGCAATTAATAAATTTATTAAAAAAGCAGGTTCTTCTAGTGAAAGTCATGAGGAATTAGGTGAAAATGGTTTTGAACAACATAAAGAAAACTTAAGTAATGAGATTCATATTCACGAGGATGTTAAAAATCTGAGTGAGGATGATCCTGTACCGAATGCATCCACTTTAGAAAATTTAAAATCAGATGAGCAAGTAAACCCTAAATTGGACATTTATAATCCTATAAATTGGGATAATCTTGATAATAAAGCAAGAGATATTTTAGTTGAAAAAGGACCTGCAAGATAGTTGAATTTTATGTTTTTTTTAGACAGACGACAGTATCTCTCGTTATCTTTTATACTCTTATTATTATAAAAATTTGAGTAATTGAGCGATTAGCGATAGAAAATAGTTTAGCTATGTTATGCATTGAGAAAGATATGTTGGACAATATTGATCTTGATAATATTATTAATGATTTTACATCTAGAAATATACGAAGAATTATTTTTCATAAATCATGATTCTTAGTGTATTTGTTAGTGTTATGATCATTTAATATTTAGTTGATTATGTAAATTTATAAATTAAGTCATTTATATTTCATATAAATATGTAAACTTAATTATATTGTCGATTTATTAGGGTTCATTTCTTTTATTTCGCTCAAAACCTATAAAACAATAGGAACGACCCTGGCTGTACCAGTACCGTGGTAGCTATATGTTCTTCAAAATTCTTTGAACTTTGGGTTATGACTAAGGTTAATCCCACCACTTCAATTATCATGTAGCAAAAGTTGGCAATCGATGAAAGCTGCCGAAACTTGATTGGTGGGACCGCTGAACGAGAAAATATATATATAAATAAAAGAAAGCATCTGTTCAAACTTCAAAATACAGACAAGAGCTTTTCTAAAGCGCCTGGAACTTGGTACTGCATTGTTTTCTTCTAATATCACGCCACCAGATACGACCTAAAGCGACAGATACATGCATTTGCGCCATTCCAAAATGGGATTTCCAGGTTGTCCTCTCGAGCCTGATCCATGTTTCGAAGGAACAAGCAGATTTTCCTAACTGATACGAACTCTATATGTAATGGACGATCAGAATTGTTGCATACTCTCCGTTATTCTATATGGAGATGGAATACGTACGCCGCAGCTGACGCACAAGTGGCTAACAGCTGACACACCTAGGTGACATCATCAATGGCTTCAAATCCCAACCACATGTATATCGACACCGTACAAGTTGGCATTATCTTAAAACTTTCACCTTTATTGCTAATAATACTGTAGTTCTATAATATTTAGTAAGTGTCATATGATTTTGCCAGTCTGTATAGCAGTGACTATTAGTACTCCACAAGAAAGTGTCCTCTCCTCCATAGGGGTGTGATGATTGAAGAAGAAAAAGGAACCTATGCTATACATATGGTTCTTACAGACAAAGGTGCGGTGGGGAGCATCTTGAAGGTTTACTTCGCAGGAGATATGGCGCCGTCGCACCTTTACCGGTCCTCAGTTAACAGCGGCCTTGTTGCGCCGGTTTCATTTCTCCTGCAGAGTAAACCTTGTATGTGCACATGATGAATTTCAGATTTTCTTTCCCGCAGGTAAATAGTGTAACCATGGCAAATGCTTATAGCTTTCACGATGTTCAAGCTAATTCCTTGCTCTTTTATGCTGGAAATCATGCCCATATGCCAAATTTTGAGGCGACGAAGTTAGAGTAAGGATGATAGTTATTGATCCACATGTCTTACTTTTCTGTCATTTTCCCCTGAATATCTTATGTAAGTGGAGCAAAAACCAGCTTCCTTAACAAGGGACCATCTGTGCTTTTAGTGCAATTTCTTCAAAAAGATTTGGGCAAAAATCTCAAGACTTAGTACTGCAGATCCAATTTCGAACAAACTTTATGATAAACTACCGGAGTTACCTTATCTACAAGTTTCTAAATTTGATAGAGCATTTATTATAATCACAACTGCTACTTGCACTCAAACAATCTGGAAGGAAAGGAACTACAGAAGGTTTAGAACAGAAATTCACTACCCTACTCTCTATTATAGAGCTTACTATAGCTACCATAAGAGAACAACTGATTATAAATCAGTTAAACTCTCACTGTAGCAGAGGAATAGCTCTCACGTGGAGAATCTAGTCCCCGCTCTTTATTACTCAATTAAGGCATAACCAAAGTTTAACCTAAACTACACTTCAGAAATCAAAACCACAGTCATTCATTCAAGAATACAATTACAAAGCATGTATTTACAAGGTAGAGGAGATTAGGACTCACCTGTTGAAAGCCAAGCAGTACCCCTTCCTTTTCTCACCTGTGTCATAGATGCCCCTATGACAAAATGAAGGGACACAATGAGCACAAAAAGCAGAAAAGAGCAAATATAGTTGGGATGCCTACCTGAAAGAGAACTCCTTATAGCGATTCACATACTCCTTTGATTAGCCAAGTCTGGAGATTTAAGGAATAAGTTTATTTGTGCCCTAACTCGCTAAAAGAGTTACGCGTTGCTCTCATTCAAATCGAGAAGTTTCAGAAAGAGTTTAGAAACCAGAAATCAATTATTCCCAAATTGGACAACGATTCTCGAGGCTTACACCTTATGTGTTGTCGTTTTTGTATTATCGATATAGCTTTGGCTTGGTCTTATACGTTATTGTTTTGTATCAGTGTATTAAGGGTTCTTTATGGCAGCCCTCTTCTTATGCTAACCTTTAATTCATTAATATATTTTTTAATTTATAAAAAAAAGTGGAGCAAAAACTGGTGTATTTTTGCAGAAGTGGGCCAGTAGAAAATACAAACCTAACGGTTGCATATATAGTCTATAATCAATTTCTGGCACAATTAGATGCTAAATATGAAAATGCAAGTATAGAGATGTGTTATATTTTCAGGTTTAGATCATTTGTTTTTGTTACTCTATTCATGCTCTGTTCCATAATCATCCGTCCACTCATTCATTTTTTCCCCTGTAAATCTAATTTATTGAATAGATAGATGCTCATAAAATATAATAAAAAGACATTAATGAAATAAAATGATCTGTTCGTACATTTTTTCTTGCTGATGTAACATATTATCGTCAGATTTATAGCTTTCTCCAATTCTACTTGTTTGCTCCCCATTAGTCATTCTTTTTCAGCCCGAAAGATTTCTGCCATATTATAACCAACTAAAAGGTGGTCCAAGGCAAGAGTTCTCTCCCGTCAACACGCCTTTAAGGAGACATGGTACAAGGTAAAACAAAGGTCACCTTGGGACTCAAATTTTCACCGAAGTTGATCGTCAACATCCTTTATATAACAGTCTTACTTAAGTCTGCTTAAGCAAGACTTCAGCCTTCAACGACCGTCGAAGTATTTACCTCGCATACTCGAAGAAACAATGTTACGAAAGCAATAAGAAAATAAAGGCAACAAGGAAACAAGAAAAATACGGTAAAACCAACCTTTATATTACTTTCCCTCAACTGATATTAGCAAAGCATATGATAGAGCTGAGTGGAGCTTTCTAGAGCAGATGATGAGATAGTTGGGTTTTCATGATAAATGGGTACATTGGTTAATGATATGTGTTACAGGTGTACGGTACTCTATACTGGTGAATGGTGAAACAATGGGCCCTATTTTGCCTAGTCGAGGGCTTAGACAAGGGGGCTTTATCCTCGTATTTATTTATAATGTGTGCTGAAGGTCTATCTATGTTGTTTAATTGGGCAGAAAGGCAGGGTTTGATACATGGGCATAGAGCGGGGGTTAGATACCCTAGAGTTTCTCATCTTCTATTTGCAGATGACTCGATATTTTTCTTTAAAGCTACAGAACAGGAAACAAGAGAGGTGAAGCGAATTTTCGAGGAGTATGAAGGAGCCTCGGGCCAAGCAGTAAATTTCCAAAAATCGGGTATTTTTTATAGTCTTAAAGTTTCACAAGATTGTCGAAATAATATTGGCAATATTCTTAATGTCAAATTACCACTAGGAGGAGGTAAGTATTTGGTTCTACCATCACTCATTGGAAGAAATAAGAAACATATTTTTCAATTTCTAAAAGATAGGATGTGGAAGAAGGTGAATGATTGGAGGAATAAGATGCTTTCTAGAGCAGGGAAGGAGGTTCTGATAAAATTTGTTGTTTAGGCCTTACCGGCTTATTGTATGAATGTGTTTCAATTGCCTTTATCTTTATGTGATGAACTTCAGAAGATAATGATTAGCTATTGACGGGGAAATTCAGGAGATGGTGCTAAAGGTATTAATTAGTATGCATGGGATAAGATGTGTCAGACTAAGAAGAATTGAGGTATGGGGTTTTGTGATTTGCACTACTTTAATATAAGCATGCTTGGCAAGCAGGCGTGGCAACTGTTAACTGGTCCTAACACTTTTCTATTTAAGATTCTCAAATCTAAATATTTCCCACAAGGGGATTTTTTTGGAAGTTGGGGTTGGACATAATCCTAGCTACATGTGGAGAAGTGTGTTGTTTGCTAAGGATGTTTTGAAGAAAGGAGTGAGGTGGAGAGTGGGTAATGGGAGGACAATTAGGGTAGGTATGGATCCATGGAAGCCTAGAGATGGGGAGTTTTGGGTGGAGGATGGAACAGCTCTTGTGAGCCCTACGTTAAAAGTGTGTGAGTTATTTAGGGGAGATGGGAGGGCATGGGATGTGGAGAAAGTGATGGGAATGTTTAGTCTTAGAGATATTAGGGATATTCTTGCAATTCTAATTCGGTGGGGTGAGAGTGAGGATAGTTGGGTTTGGCATTTTGATAAAAAAAGGGAGGTATACGGTGAAGTCTTGTTATCATGTAGCATTGAAAACTTTGGGTAGAGGTGGTGAGGTAGAAGACGGTGACTTTTGGGGAAAATTATGGGATATTGTTTCCTCTCCAAAAGTAAAAGACTTCATGTGGAGAGCTCTTAAAGGAAATTTACCAACTAAGGTAAAACTAGCTAGTAGAGGAATGCAAGTTGATGATAAATGCCACTGTGGGGAGATGGAGGATGTCAATCATTGTTTGGTGGCGTGTGAGAGGGCGAGAGAGGCGTGGAAGTTAGGTGATTTTTTGATTGCTAACCCAGCTCCTTCTTTTCGAGAGTTATTGTTACAGGTACTCAATGCGAACAATGGCGAACAAATGGCAAAATTTACAACAATAGCATGAAACATATGGAAGAGAAGAAACAAAGGCTTATGGCAAAATCAATTCTCTATAGCGATGGTAACTTGGCAACTTGCAATGGATCATCTATATAATTGGACTGTGGTGCAAGAACAGGAACGATAGTGGCAGAGTTTGAATCCCAGCAGCAATAGTGGCCCAGTAGCAAGTCATTTTATAGCAGCTGGGTGCAGACAAAATGCAGCGGACAGCTTGGATGAATGGCATACTTTCGTCGACGGTGCAACATTCCAGAGTATGGGAACGTCGGGCTTTGGCATTAACGTTGAGAACCTTGAAGGCCACTTTCAACATGCAATTTCTGGATTATTTGATGGTCTTCATTCAGCATTAGTGACGGAGGCTTTAGCGGTTCGACATGCTTATACTTGGACAACTCACAACATGCAAAGTTTGGGTAGTATATTCACTGATTCTCAACTTGTGGTGCTTGCCCTTAAATCACACCATGATGATCAGCCAGAGTTTGGTGGAATTATCAAGGATTGCCAATTAATTTTGGAAAGTAACTCTAATATTTCTATTGTTTGGATTACTCGACGAGGAAATGTAGGAGCTCATGAAAATTTCTGTTGTTTGGATTACTCGACGGGAAAATGTGGGAGCTCATGAACTTGCTAGAGTGCCTTGCAATTTCTCTCATTTGAAAGTTTGGGATTCTATCCCACCTCGTTTAACTCATTTATATGGTTAATGGAAATTTCATTTGCCTTTAAAAAAAAATTACTTTCCCTCAAAAGAAAACAAGGAATACTCTCTCTAACTGAATGAGTAGAGCAAAACTCAAATGAGTTATATATAGGCACTCTAACTTGGAAGTCAAGTTATATTCAGAATCTCACTTAAACTGAACTGCCTAAGATCGTACTAAGATCACATCTATCACTATCAGATTATATCACATGGACCAATTAGATGAGACTCCCATCCAAATAGGACTCTAACTAATAAGATAGAATCTACAGGATAATAGAAAGATAGAGTTTAGATTCAAATAGGAAATTAGCGCCCTTATCCTTGAAGATCTCCACTATCTTCAGATGTTGAGTCTCACCGTAACTCTAACTCCTAGTTGTTGCTACATCATCCAAGATCTCCCCACAATCTCTATCCGCTGATGATGCAGTATGATCTTGCCGAAGCTGACATAGCACACTGGCCTGATCTAATGCTTCCCACAACAAGTCCACTAGTCGTGGTCCATTCATCTGAGCATGACCTAAGTCCTTAGTCCATCAAGTCCGTAGCCTAGGTCGAGTCAATCTCTATAAGGTCCGAGACTATACCAAAATTCGCACCAAATTCGATCACACTCGCCCATGTTTGCCTTAGTATTTTCTCATGCTTCCCTCATGCCTGTAATCTAGCTAACCTTCCTCTTAAGGTGCAACGTGAAGGTTGTTGAGAAGTATTTCGAAGTTTAAGGGCCTAACAAACCACCCCACCAGATGGATTCGATGCCCTCATCGAATTAGTCTGAAGGTAGGCGTTCACCTGGTCTTCAAATTGCCACAATGTCGTATCTTTATCCCATGTAGCTTCTACGATAGGTTTATCTTTCCACTAAATAAAGAACTTGGTCCATCGGTTCTTCTTGTGTTGACCCATTGTTCGATGATCTAAGATCTTCTCCACTTGATCCTCGAATCGTTTCCTTACAACCGGTGGAGCTCGCTTCACCTAACTCCTATTCAGATCTGATGCATCCTCATAGTAAGGCTTGAGAAAACTAACATGAAAAGTAAGGTGTACCTTTAACCACTCGGGCAATTTTAATATGTATGCCATATTTACTTTGTGTAGCACTTCAAATGGTCCATCGTACTTCGACACCAAACCCTTATGAACTTGCTTACTCGAGATCTTCTTTTAAATTTGTGTGGCTAGTTTCAACAAAAGTTATCTCTCACATCATATTCTAACAGTCTCCTTTGAAAATCCGCTTGCTTCTTCATTCGTCGAGAAGCTTTTCGAAGTCTGTCCCTCACCTCATCCAACAATTATTGCTTCTCCATCGCAAATCTATACTTCGCAGGACATTTGCCACTTGTTCTTTGTTGAGTAATCTCTAGTGGTGTGAGAGGTTGTTGTCCCAACACAATCTCAAAGGGGCTTTTCTTTGTAATCGAAGATCTATACAAGTTACAGCAAAACTGTGCGGTATCAAGTAATCTCAACCAGTTACGTTGACTTGCACTTACATAATGCCGTAGATACTCCTTCAATAAATCGTCAATTCTTTCTGTTTGGCTATCTGTTTGTGGGTGATTTGCTATTGAAAACTTCAAATCCTAACTCATCATATTAAAAAGGGACATCCATAACTAACCTGTAAATCTGACGTCTTGGTCGCTCACAATATCTGCCAGAACTCCAAAATACTTGACCATGTTCTTATAGAACAATTCGCCCGTAATATCCGAGGGATAAGTCACAGGAGTTGGTACAAAGATCGCATACTTGGAGAATCTGTCAACCACCACTATGTTTGATGCCATGTTGTCCACCTTTAAAAACCCACTAATGAAATCCATTGAAACTAACATCCACGGTCTCTCGGGGATGGATAAAGGCTGTAGCAAACTGGCTTCCTTCTTTCTCTCTGGTTTATCCAACTGATAAACGAGGCACCTCTTGACGTAACATTCCACGTCATTCTCCACCTTCGGCAAAAAATAGGAACGAGATAGGAGCACTAACATCCGTGGGACTCCTGGGTGACCAACCCACTGCGAGTCATGCGTCTCCTTCAACAACTGTTTCCGCAATCCACCAAAGCTTGGCACATATACCTGATTACTCTTAGTCATCAAAAGTCCATCATCGTCGAGGCAAAACCTGCGTACAACACCTTCCTTAACTTGAGAAATCAACTTACAGTACATGCTGTCTAATGGAGCAGCCGCCTTAATTTGCTCCAACAAGTTGAGCTCCACCCTCGTGACCGAGTAAAGGGTCGCAAATACCTCCTTCCTATTCAAGGAATTTGTCACGTTGTTGTGCCTCCCCGGTTTATGCTCCTACACAAAGTCATAATAAGCAAAAAACTCCTGACATCGGGCTTGTTTTGCGGACAACTTCTTTTGGGTCATGAAAAATATGTTAGCAACATCATCCATTCAGACAACAAACCGGGTTTCCAGTAAATATACTCGTTATGTCTCAAGGTAATGCACCACCGCAAGCATCTCCTTCTCGTGTGTAGAGTAACGCTGCTTCGCATCATTGAGCTTTCGGCTCTCAAATACTATCAGATGACCCTCCTGTACAAGAACTTCGCCAATGGCTATGTCCGAAGCATCAGTATGTACATCAAATGGAAGATCGAACACCACAGCTTCAACATAGGTTTGGTTTAGATAGCGGCTTTAAGTTTCTCGAATGTCTCCTCACATGCACTCGACCAACACCACTTTTGCTTCTTCTTTAGCAAGTCTATCAATGACGCCGCTTTCTTAGAATATCCCACAATGAATAGTCTGTAAGAGTTCTCTAGGTTGAGAAAACTCTGCAATTCCCATATTGTTGTGGGAGACTGCCACTCAACTATCGCTTTCACCTTTTTCGGATCCATCCTCACCTGACCCTTGCTCACCACGCGACCCAAGAATCTGATCTCCAACTGGGCAAATTTGCACTTATCCATCTTCATGTAGAGCTTGTGCTACCTTAGTCTTTCGAACACCCGCCTCAAATGTTCCACATGTGTCTGCCATGTTAGTGCTATATACCACGATGTTGTCTAAGTAGACCACAACAAACTCATCCAAGAATTCGTACAACATATCATTCATATGGTTGCAAAATGTAGCAGGGACATTAGTTAATCCAAATGGCATAACTAAAAATTCGTCGAATCCATATCGAATTATGCACGTTGCCTTTTGCTCATCACCCTCAGCTATCTGCACTTGCCAAAACCCATTTCGAAGATCCAACTTAGTGAACACCTCAGCCCTTGACAACCTGTCTATCAAATCCTGAATCAAAAGTACCGAATACTTGTTTTTTATTGTTTCCTTGTTCAACGCTTGATAGTCCACACACATCCGAAGTGTACCGTCTTGCTTCTTCTGAAATAATACCGGGGCGTCGTATGAGGCTTTGGATAGTTAGATGAACCCCGCTTCTAATAACTCACCAAGTTGTTTCCGAAGTTCCACCAATTCTATCAGGGACATCCTATATGGGGCACATGCACGTGGGATCACTTCAGGAGCCAACTTGATCATGTGATCTATCTCACAACGAGGGGAAAGAGTTTTTGGCAACTCTTTCGGTATCACCTCCCGAAACTCCTTTAACAAACTTGCAATCGCATCAGAGACTTCTACCACGTGGTCTTCGCTAGTTTCCCCTATGGCGGTGAGATAGGTCTCCATGCCTTTCTTTAACCCTTTGTCGATGCTCATGGCTGAAACATGTCCTACCGAAGTTGTAGCATCCATCATTTGACCACCGAACCTACAACAATTCATATAGAAGAAATTTTAATCGTTCATTAACATCATACCTCCCAAACTTGGATACAATACCCCTTTTGTTGCTTTGAGGAAATTGACCCCCAATATCATCTCAAAATCCTCCAATGGTAAGATAATGAAGTTCATCTTGGCATGCCAACTTTCAATGCTGATTGGAACGTTGTAAGCAATTCCCGCAGCTGCTTGTGCCTTCCCCGTAGGGGTTTTAATCTTTATTGGGACCTTGGACACCCTTATGCCTAACTTATGAACTATCTTTTTCGCTAGGAAACTGTAGGTCGCGCCCGTATCCAACATTGCGGTCACCTCTTTCTCCCCAATCTGTACACCCATGTACATTAGTCTATCAAAGGGAACCGACTCGCTACTAGCTGCATTAAGCAAGGTGATCAGATTTAGTGCCGCATCTTCCGAAGATTCACCGTTTTCTTCAACAATTAGGGCATTCAACTTCTCCTTTCTCGGGCACTCTCTGTTAAAGTGTGGACAGCCGCATAAGTAACAAGCAACCTTGCCCTTCTTTGAGGACGTCTCTTTGTTCTTAGAGCCACCATTTTGCTTACCCTTGCCCTTAAAATCTCCTTTCTTGGAGTCTTTCTTCTTCTTCCCCTCGGTCTTCTTTTGTTGGGCATGGCCTTTGCCCTTGGAAGAATTTAAGAAACTCGGCTTAGATTCTTTCACCATTCAAAAATCCATCAAGGCATTAGCGGTCGCGATTACATCAACCATGTCCTTCACATTTTGCCTCCGTAACTCCATTTGAACCCACGATTGTAACCCGGACAAAAAATTAAAGAGTTTGTTCTCGTCTAACATATTCTCAATATCCAGCATTAAAGAACTAAATGATTTGACATAGTCTCTTATCGATCCATCTTGGTTGAGCTTCTTTAAGGCATCTCTCGCAAGTCAAGAAGTATTCATGGGAAGGCACTAATCCTTGAGTTCCTTCTTCATCTGCACTCACGTTTCCACAGGAGTTCTACCCGCACTGATCTCCGTAGAGGTCCTCGTCCTCCACCAAAGTTTGGCATCCCCATCTAAGTATATGACTGTCATATTGACCTTCTCAGTATCGAATACCTTAGCAGTCGCAAAGTACTGGTCCATATCCCACAAGAAATTCTTCAATGCCTTAACGTCTCACACGCCTTCGAACACCCTAGGTTCACGTACCTTCACATATGAAAATTGTGGTGTGGAGCTTTCAACCCGATCGACATCTAGAGTTGTAACGGCATGCCTCAACACAGTGATCTTGAACTGGCCTTCTCTTGTGCCTTCAATAAATCCGCCATCTATTGTTGTAACTGTTGGAATCGCACCTCCAAATCTCGAATCGATTATTGTAAGATGTGACCTCTTCCTCTCCTTGAGAAATTAGCCCAATGAGTGCCTCCACCCTAGTCACTCGTTTTGTCAAGTTGCCCACTGCCATCCCAAAATTTGGCTCTGATACTAATTGATACAAAGGTCACCTTGGGACTCAAACTTTCACCAAAGTTGATCACCAACACCCTTTGCACGATAGTTTTACTTAGGTCCGCTTAAGCAAGACTTCAGCCTTCAACGACTCTCGAAGTGTTTACCTCGCGCACTCGAAGAAACAATGCTACGGAAGCAATAAGAAAATAAAGGCAACAAGAAAACAAGAGAGATACAGTAAAACTAACCTTTAATATTACTTTTCCTCAAAAGAATACAAGGAATACTCTCTCTAACTGAATGAGGAGAGCAAAACTCGAATGAGCTCTATATAGGCACTCTAACTTGGAAGCCAAGTTTCATTCAGAATCTTACTTAAATTGAACTGCCTAAGATCGTACTAAGATCACATCTATCTCTATCAGACTACATCACATGGACCAATTAGATGATACCTCCATCCAAATAGGACTCTAACTGATAAGATAGAATCTACAAGATAGCAGAAAGACAGTTTAGATTCAAATAGAAAACTAGCACCTTTTTCCTCAAAGATCTTCATTATCTTTATATGTTGAATCCCACTACAACTCTAACTCCTAAATGTCGCCACATCATCCAAGATCTCCCTACGACCTCTATCCACTAATGATGCAATGTGATATTGCTGAAGCCTGTCACACTAGCCTGATCCAATGCTTCCCACAACAAATCTACTAATCACGATCCATTCATCCGAGCATGGGCTAAGTCCTCAGCCTGGGTCGAGTCAATCTCCACAAGGTCCGAGATTTTATCAAAATTCACACTAAGTCTAATCCCACTTGCCTATATTTGTCTTAACATTTTCGCATGCCTCTCTCATGCATATAATTCAGCTAACCTTTTTCTTAAGACGCATCGTAAAGGTCACTGAGAAATATTCCAAAATTTAAAGGTCTAACACAAAGCTACTGTCCGCACTCAAGTAAGTGAAATAGTCTTATTTAGAAAAAAGAAAGGACGGAGGGCTACATGGTTTCCTTGGACTGAACCAAGTCCTGCCATTGCAATTTTATTCAACGCAATTTAAATTAGAATATACTAAGTTAATATTTTAGCAAAAGTGTATAGAATGGTAAATTAGCAAATGAATTTTGATTCAGAATGTGTGCTAAATCATGGTTGACAGCATCGCAAGCAGATTGGATACAAGCCTCAAATTACTCAAGTTTATATTCAGATAATTTTCTGTCACAAGCCAGCTACAAACTCCAAATCCATTCACTTTGGCATAAATTAGACTACTTCAGAGTTCGCACATAAATTAGACATGGATCAAGCTTTTGATATCTCCAAACTCCACATGCCTCCCATCTTTTTGGATCCTGTGCCATCTACCAAGATCCTTCAGCACCAGCTGCTGGATTCTTAAATGCTGACAATTCCCAAGAGGTCTTCAATGCATAAGGTGGTGAAATTGTCACACCTTCTTCTGTGATCTTAGCTATCTGCAATTTGAGAAGATGCAACATGTTTATTCAACAAGAGGCATCAGTTTATTATAAGCAACATGCATCACTGACATGAAACCTAACCATATCATACAGTTTTGCATAAACCCTTCTCGCTAACAGATAAATTTGCAAATAAGTTGTCCTAGAATTGCTGACATTGTAAGTCAGACTCAAAACTAATACGTTCCAAAGCTGATCAAAGGCTGGCACAGAGCCTTGCTTTCTGCACGAACACACATCACAAGACATGCACATGAAGGTAAAACAGGCAGTAGGATAAATATAATAGTAAGAGAAAGAAGGGAAGATAGATGTTTAGTTTAACCTATGCGCAAATTCCTAAGGTCATTAATGCCTATCCATCTGAAATTCTCCAGATCATTGAAGATCTAACAAAAGAAACACGTTAACACAAATAAGATAATTATTGATACCACTTTTTCAAGATGATTGTACAGATTAACTCTGAGAAAAGAAAAACAATTTACTGCCACGTTGTTTAAACTTGAATGCAGTATGATGGTTGGTGCAACAGTATTTAAGATCACCAGGTTAAAAATACCATAAAAACATCCACAATGAAGAGTTGAAAGGAAAAAAGAAAAGAAAGAAAGATAAAGGCTATCTGGATATGGTAGTTTGAAGTTTCAATCACAAATGCATCTTAAGAGACTCAATTTTATCCCACACGAAAAGATGATAATTACTTATGGAGATGATACATAATTCCCTTGAAAATTGTGCAAACTGAAACAAGATCAAGATTCAATTCATCATCCCTACTTCATAGTAAGAAAGGAGTCAAACCTGCAGCTTGTTGATGGCAGATCTATCACGGTAGAGAAGCACTCGCATGCACTTCTCTAACAACTTAACACCTTCTTCAAAGCTTAAGTTCTCATGCCACTCATCACGGAGGATGGGGCGTGCCAGGTGATTTCCAAATCCAGTAGCAACGTGATTGTCTTCAAAATTTACTCCTATCATTGTAACCTGTCAGTACAAGTTAAGATAATTCAGTCTCTGTAATTGCCTACAGGTTTTTCATCTTCCTACAAAACTACTTGGTCAGTGCAAAATGTAGTCAAGTGTCAAAGGATAATGTTACTCAGTTATACCATGCCAAGATACTTTTGTCCGTTTTTTACTCCACCAAGAACAAGTGTATTCCACAATGGATTGAACTTGTTCCGTCTGTTATACATGACACGAGTTAAGTAGTTGTGGACCTCCTTTGGCCCCAAAGAGTTCCCATCATCCCACAAATTGTCATACAGGCTGTAAACACAGAAACAACATCCAATGCTCATTACATGTTCAAATTAAAGGAAATACAGGAAAAGAAAAAGAAAAGATAGAATGAAGATGCAGAAATCAAAGAAAAATAAACAACAGGATGGTTAGCGAATCATCTACTTTAAAAGGAAAAAGAAACATAAAAAGAGCAAATTCTCTACACAAATTCATCCTTACATAAGTTCATCAAGATAGCGCAATATCTCCTGGAAATCGCTGATCTCTCCGCTGGCACCAAGAAGAGAATGCTTTCCAATTGTTTTCATGCGCTCCACACTCTTGTATCGGAGTGTGGATCCATATGAACCTGTCAGTTTCAGTGGCATAGATACGATAATAGGGAGTGTCATCATAATATGCAATACAGAGAACACAAACACTATGAACGTGATCCAAATGCGAAAGGCAAGATAAATCAACTAGGAATGGCATGTAAAATAGATGATGAATGCAACCCAGTATAGATGAAAGAGTAAAACTGAGGAAAAGGGCTAGCAAATAAATCATAAGATATAGTAGTAATCATGCCATCCTTCAAAGGGATGGAAATTCCTGCAAAAAGCACATCGGTCTCTCATAACTAGATTATTCTAACTTTACCTATTACCATTATAAGTATAAATAGATTATTATAAATATAAATGGATTTACCTATTAACTATAAAATAGATTAACTATAAAATGAACCTCCCAAGGAAAATCCCGAATTGGATCCCAAACTGACAGGTTAGTGTAGACCTCCGGGAAAATCATGAAAGAAAGGGCTAATAAGAGGGTGTATTTTATTAACCCACTCCAGTCTTAGAAAATATATTTTACATTCCAATTCCTTCTCAACACCTCCCAAGGAAAATCCCGAATTGGGGTGATAGTGGAAAAGTTGACGGACAAGAGGTTATTAGCATTTTCCAATATAAACCATAATCTATCACGGCTTGTTTTGATGCGAGTCAAAGAGTTTATAGTTAAGGAATGTTTTTACTGCTGTTCACTTAGAAGCAAGAGTCAAGTAGTTATTTGTTTTACTTTATAATCCTGTTCGCCTTCGAAGGCAATCAATTGCTAATTAAAGTAGCCGGTGGTAGCAACATTGTCAAAAAGCAACCAAACTTCTGGCAGTTCATATTATTATTCAGACCCTAAAAAGACATGCCAAATCCCTATATCCTTTCCACCCTGGGTGAGGGCATATGGCCTAACATTATCAAACCGTCATAATCAAAAGAAACTCATATAAAATTACACCTTTTCTTTTCCCTATACTTCACTGAAAGCATTCTTCAAATTAAATCAACAAAACAGTGTCTTAGATGCCCTTGACCTGTGAACCATACTGTATTCACAGCACCATTAAAATTATCAAGTCTTTAACATCTTATGCATGTCTTATCATTTATATCTAAACTCCCAAGATAGAAACTTAAACTGAATATTGAACAACCTACACATCACTTATCATATCAGAACTCAACAGAAAGGCACACTAGCAACCAACCTCCCGTATCAGCAGCCATCAAAATACCATCTTTATACTTCAAAGCAACCACAGATGTCCCAGTGACATAAGGGTACCTACAACAGAAAAAGAAAATTAAACAATCCACCAAAAACAAATAAAATACAAAACAGACAGCCATTGCGAGTCCAAATCCAATCCCTCTAAATCCCCAAATTTCCAACAACTATAGCCATCCCCACACTTACACAGGCACAAAAACCGAAACTTTGATTGTTAATGGAAAGTATGTATCTTACAGTGTTCTCTGAGAATCGGATTCCGGGTTCAAGAGGCCGTGGTAGGATTGATTGGCGGCCATCGTCTGGTTCAAGAAAACAGAGCAAAAAGGGTTAGCCACCAAACAATCACATAATCGAATGCTTGGTGAAGATACCTGCCTAAGGACTTCTACGGCTTTCGAGATTTGAGAGCGAGCAACCCAATTGAAATGAAAACTTCCTCGGCAACCAAACAAAGGGGTTATTTTGTTTAAAGCTTGCTGCTCAGCGATCCGAAGCAGTTTGTTTGAAGTTTACAGTGACTGACTTGGACTCTCACGCAAGAAACCCAAATTTGCTGATGGACCGACCCAAAAGCCCGACCCATATACCACGCGATTTCTAAAAACACAACATGCTCGCGTCACTGACCATAACAAATTCCTTGGTATCGTTACTTCTATTTTAGTACTTAAATTTAAATATAGTGGGATATGAAATGAAAAAAAGAAATATAAAGAAACAACCGAAAAGCAACTCACCGGCGGAACCCATTATCAAGGAGAAAGTTTTCACCGATAGCGTGTGTAATCCATAGTCTAATCAGGCAAATGGAATGGCTAGAGAGCTCCGATCACACTCAATCCTGTGAGCCCTTCAACAAACAAACACAGATTAGATATTCTCTGCAGTATCGGGACGGCTAAGTGCTTTTGCCACAAATTACCTAGAGAAACCTCTTAAAAACTGTAACGGAGGGACATGCATCATCATCCATGGACTCGCGGCGACGAAAAAGTAGCGAAGCGAAACCCGGACGTGTTCCCGTGAAAAGACCGGATTTCATAAAACTCCGACAGGTCCGGGGCTTTATGTACTTGCCGTATGGTATGTATCGACTTTTTAACATTTATCTCATTCAAATTTAGCTCTCTGAAATCAGTATCCTCGCTTATTTACAGGTATCTCATCAGCATTTAAACAACAATCAGTGTTCAATGAAGCCTTCTATATACTTTGTTTGGATGATTTGAGAGAGTTCAATACTTGCTTTTGTTCAATGCATTGACATGGATCTTCTGTTCTCAACTTCAGAAAAATGCAGGTTTCTGGGGCAACTGATTTTGCATCAAAGGGACACAGTGTTGTGGATGTCAGTAGTATAAAAATTATGGGAGAAGTTGAAGTTTCATTTTCATTAGACACGAAAGTATGCTGTCCATGTGGAAGCTTATTCGAGACAGATTCGATGATTAAGGTTTATACGTTTCATCTTGAAATGATTGTCTGTTTTGCTGTTCTGTTTACTTTCTGTGTTTACATTTTGCAATTGATATAACCATTTAGATCATTCTTCATGAAGTCTTTTTTTTTTAAATTTTTAAGTATGCAATATGTGATTTACGTTTGTGTCTGTTGGAAAAGTAAACTAACTTGATGGAATATGCATGATTTAACATGATAACTATGTATTAATCCTTATGTAATTCAATCTACACCCATCTTTGTTGGCATTATTCATCTTGTATTTGCTCCCTTTTGAGGTATGTTTGGGTGTTGCAAAATAAAAGATTCTGAATAGCATGACAAAGTATTGATTGTCATGATGTTTTGGAGGACTGTTTAGGTCTTCCATAATTATGAGATCGTTAGTTCCTTGAAAGGTAGTATGAGACCTGGTGGTATCTTTCTTCTCATCCATGGTCAATGAATTTTGCTTTGCCCATACAATGATGGCATCTATATCGTTGACAAGAATAACATGGCATTTTCTGTGGAGGCCATGACAATGCATCTATATGTCTGCAGATCTTTGCAAACATGGTGGATGCTACCTTTGTTGCATTCTATTCATTTTAAAGCAGAAGCTTATCTTCCCAGTAGTTTTTTTTTTTCAGGTGGCAAATTACTATTTTTTTTGGGCCACCTTTGCTTGCCCTCCATATTTTTGGAACGTTTTATTTATCTCATTGCTAACGATCTGTACCTTATATTGGCAGTTTGAGGATCCTAGATGTCAAGTGCGGCAGCATGTAGGCTGTGTTATAATTCCAGAAAAACCCATGGAGAATGATCCTCAACTTCCTGACTTGTTCTACTGTGAAGTTTGCCGACTCAGTCGAGCTGACCCGTATGTATTACAATGCTCCTTGTTTCTTTTGACTGTTTTTCTCTCTTGCTTATTTAATTTTCTTTTGGAGATCTTATAATTGAACATTGTCAGTTTTTTTTTTTTTTTGGCATAGTAATGCCTGATTTCTCTGTCAGATCAGCCTGCATGGATAGCATGTTTTCTTGTTAAGCTGACTTATCTCATTTTCATCATACTTGTGTTTGTATGTACTTTGCTGAGAAACTATTTTCTTTCTATTCTGCTTTGATTGATTTCAATGAGCTAATGTTCCCTTTTCGTTGAAAATTGAAATTCCATAAGGTAATATTTTGATGACCGAAGCATGTTTATTGATTTAGTTGTTGGAGATGACTGCACAGTAATTGACCTGGATTAATATAATCCGTTGTTAGCTAGGAAGGTGTCCTTTTTCAAGTTCAAAATGCAATTCCAAGTATGTGGCTTGAATGGAAAATACACTTAAAAGCCAATTTTTACTTACTGGTTGAGGACTTGTGAGTCGACTTTGTTGAGATGCTTGGAAATGAATGTATTTTCAATTTGAATGTCATTTCCCTTCTTTTGGCTGAAAGCTGCACCCCATTTGGAAGGTAACCCAAGAATATTTTGAAGTAGGATATGATTTAAATCATGGTTCAGTTGAGATATATTTTTATTCCCATCTCTCTCTCGGTTGGGGCTTGTCAAAGTCAAAGTGAATGTAGAGACCTAAAGGTCTTGTTATAATAGCGTATATTACATATCGTGGTGCATTAGCGCAAATCGTGTACAGTACAATAACACGTATTCAACGTGGACTGCAAATGTTTATGTTGGGGAAATTTTTACACATGTTTTCTTCATGCTTCTTAACTTTCAGTTATTGGGTTACAGTTGGCCATCCCTTATATCCTGTGAAGTTGGCTACTACAAACATTCCAACCAATGGGTAAGTTTTTGTATATAATCTACTGCCTGTAATTAATTTTTTTAAATTTCTTCAATGTGTGTTAGTGTCTAGGATTCATGTTAGAGATGGTTGATACATATTATTAACTTGAGAAGTGTCCGATGTAGTTAGGTTTTCTAGTGAATTTATGCCATGTTTCTTAGGGTTTGTTTGGTATGAGGTTGAATTTTGTGGTTGCTGTTTATAAAGCACTGCTCACAAAGCTACTGTTGATAAAAATGCTTGTTTAGTTAATAAATAATCTTTTGGAATGGTGACTGATTTAAATTGACATTGGTTAATGAAAAAAATAAACTGAAAATTTTACTGATAAGGCATATTTTTGTTTTTATGTTAAAAATAATTCTTTATGAAATTTTCTTTCAAACACTTTTCCTCCAAAACTCTAAATAGTTGCATTTCCTATATTTGTGTTTGGAGAAGACAAAATTTTAATTTTATGAAAAACTAGCATGGTTGCATTTGATGCAATGCATAGGTTTAGCGTGTTTGGCAGTTAAGTTGCTGTTCACTTTACTCCCCCGTACCTTGTGGCACCTATTTTAGTGGCATCCACATAATTGACGAACAAAAGTAACAAATCATAATTGTCCTATTTGAATAGGACCATATCCTCTTTGTTATATAAGTGTGATATATTCGTTTGGGTTAGAAAATGCAGACATCTGATAAGAAAACCTTGCTAAAAGTGTAAACTGGAGTTTAATTGATAGTTATTTGTCTTTTTGTTTATAAATTGCCCCTTCTGTTTGGTAGTTGATAAGAATCACCATAAGCTGTCGTGCATTGTCTATGATGTATACATTCTATTTACTAGAATTACTAATTAGTTATTTTATTTCCTAGATCAAACCCAGTGCAAGTTGTGGAGAAGACATTTCAATTGACAAGAGCAGACAGAGACTTGTTAGCAAAACAAGAATATGATGTTCAGGTTTGTTCATATACGTCCTAAGCTTATTTTATTTGGTTAAACTTCAGCTGATAGCTCGCATATGATGTTCTTACAATTCAGGCTTTGTGCATGCTTCTGAACGACAAGGTTCCTTTTAGAATGCAATGGCCACAATATACAGATCTATAGGTCAATGGTTTAGTCAGTTGACCTTTTATTTCTGTTGGTGTCTTTATTAATCTTGATTCAACAATTTGGAATATGTTGTAGTTGGGACTGTTTTTACCTTCAAATTGATCATCTCATTTCCTTAACCTGGAGCAAAAGTATTCTGAACCACTTTTAACTTCTTCACTATTCCCATGTTCTTTGCCAATTTCATTGGTATCCGTGTATGAATTAAGTGTGGTTAGATCTTTATTATATTGCAGCTCATAATAGTTGCTGGATGCAAAATTTAACACAAATATCTGTGTTGATATTTTTTGTTCTTGGCCATCAAATAGATTTGTGTTCTTGGAACCTGCAGGTGTGTACCTATTTGTGCTATTAATAGGCCGGCATCACTACTACTAGGGGTTAATGGTCGTGATGATGGCCCAATTGTGAGTGTACATTCTTTGACACTGAAAGTTTCCTCACAGTTGATCATCAGTTTCACATTTTGTCTCTGTATACATGTCTATTAGGATATATGCTTCAATTTTCTAGATCTAGGCAAATGCATTAGTCACTATGTTTCTTCTTCATTGCCATTTAGATATTTATATCCTGAATCAACTTATTTTGTTGTGTCTTAGTTTATTTCTTTCTTTTGTTAGATCACGCCTTGTGTAAGAGATGGAATCAATAAGATTTCACTAACTAGATGTGATGCACGCGTATTCTGTTTAAGAATAAGAATTGTTAAGCGGCGGACTATTCAACAGGTAATTATTGTTAACTCTGATGGTCTTATGTAATGTAAATCATGTTAATTATGTATAATGTTAAACTGCTAACTAAACAAGTTGCAGTTCTCTAGTTTTGGATCATATGATACACATTGGTATTGTGGTTGGAAATCTTACCTTTGGTTATGGTGCTTTTTATGCATTTAATTACCAGTTGACCTATTGCTGCCTTGTTATATGTTGTGTGTATGTTTTACTGGAGTTAAGTTGATTCTTGTTGGTTTCTGCGACATCTTTTGTTCTTACAAGCATTTTGTGATCCGTTATTGGCCAAATACTTAACCTAATCCCTAGGGAGTCTGATGGTGAGTTGTTTGAAGAAGCGCTTACTCGTGTATGTCGTTGTGTTGGTGGCGGAACAGCAGACAATGCTAACAGTGACAGTGACAATGACAGTGGTAGGGACTGGGTACTTTAGATGATAGAAACAAAATAAAATATATTAAGCTCTCTATAAGCAGGAAGGAATAATAGCTAATGGGAGAATCTCCACAATAAAAGGTTCGTATGAGTTCTCTTATTCATATCTCTGCATGCATAATATTTATAGGCAAATAGAATAACTAATTGCCTAGAATGACTGATCCTATCTAACTACTGAATAGAGTTCTAAATTAACTAGTAAACATAACTGACCCCTATCTAGAATACGTAGAACAGTCCTAACACAATTAAAACTACTTAGCACGTGGCTTCCTTTAAGAATACGTAATCAGGGGTTTATCATGTCTCCTCCGATCGAAAGACACCTTGTCCTCAAGGTGAAAATCTGGATATTGAGCAGCCAAGAGGTTACGCCAAGCTACTAATAACTCCAAATCCTATATAGAAGTCCAGCGATGGTCAAGCACACGTTCTGGTTGCAATTGCAGTTCCCAATCAGCAGAAATGGGTAGTGGAGCTGGTGATGATGGTGGTAGAACACCATGAGCAGGGCGAAGCAAGGAAATATGGAAAATTGGATGAATCCGTGCATCTGGTGGAAGTTCCAACTCATAGGCTATTGAACCTAGCTTTCGCAGAATCTTGTAGGGCCCAAAAAACCGAGGAGATAGCTTCTCATAGCATTGCTTGGATAGAGATTTTTGTCTAAAGGGCTGAATCCGTAGCAAGACATAATCTCCAACATTAAAAGAAAGTTACCTACACTTCTTATCATTTTGATATTTCATGCGTGCTTGAGCCTTAGCTGACTCATTCCATACTAGAAATAATCGCAGGAAATCTTTTGATAACACGGATTCCTATTTCTCAATGATATCCCACGATCAAGACAATTGGCTGAATCCTGTGAAACCTTTCAAGATTATCTTTTAGCAGTTTTAGCATTGCATCTCTCATTAATAATTGGTCTTCTAATTCTGCATTAGCAGTCTCACCTTTCACAAATGGATGTAGAGGTGGTGGGTCCCTACCATAAACCACCTTGAAAGGTGTAGTACCCAAAGAAACATGAAAACCAGTGTTGTATGAATATTCAGCCCAGCATAAGTAGGAACTCCATTTTTTGGGTTGTTCATGAGCAAAACAATGTAAATAGGCCTCTAAGCATTAGTTGACAACTTCTGTTCGTCCATCGGTTTGAGGATGGTAGGCAGTACTCATCCGTAAACGAGTTTAACTGAGACGAAACATCTCCTGCCAAAAAGAACTTAGGAAAATTGAATCTCGGTCAGAAACTATGGAACGAGGAATGCCATGGAGCCGAACAACTTCCTTGCAAAAGATTCCAGCCACTATTTTAGCTGTATACGGATGAGAAAGTGGCAAAAAATGGCTGTATTTACTCAAGCGGTATCTTCCTCGTAATTATCCACATTAATTTGTGAAAGTGTACAACTACAGAGTATTTTTTAATTTCCGCTCGTTAAATACAGAAAAAATGGACAGTGTTGGAGTAGAGAAACTTGCCACTAATGCTAAATTCCCTGCCGTAAATAGTGTGATTGAGGAGTTCTCACACGAACGAGCCAAGAATGTTCTTGGTGATATGCGCACTAGGCGAGTGATAAAATACGCGGTAGGCATGTCTGAGGCAAGTGTAGCCAAGCTTCGGAATAATTGTGTTAGGATCTTCGGGAGAGGGAAAGAGAATTATTCTAGAAGATGAACAGTGGGCCAAGGAGGGAGTTTGTTATTTAGCTGATGTGGCTAGTTAGTTACGCACAACAGAATGTACCTAGAGAGGGGGGTTATAAAAGGGTAGGCAGAGAAGGGAAAGGTAGGCAGAATATTGGAGAGAAGATAGGACAGAAGGATTATCACCTTCTGAGGAGCTTATTCAGCTCTGGTTAGGAGCAAATCTGCTCTGGTTAGGCACTACCATTCGGTAGTGATAAATACATTACATATATTGTCTCTATTATCAATCATCAATATAGTAAATCTCTAGCATATTCAGCTAGAGTCCTAACATTGGTCGGACTTGCCGGATATCGAAGAGAGGATCAGCTTTTGGAGGACATCCACAAACACAACAACAAATTCAGAGTAACATACCTTAATACCACCTAAGATGACCGATAGAGTAGAAGCGTTGGAATCCCGCATGGCAAATCTAGAAGCTGGAGTGAAGGAGATTCAATCATCCATGCGGATGGCTATGGAGGAGATGCAGCGCCCATTGCTGTCGGAAATGAACAAGATGCTAGGCAAGAGGCCAGAAGAGGAACAGGGAAGTAATACCGCGGGAAGGGGACCAACGATGGTGGGTGAAAGAAAAACAAATCTTCCTCGGCAATCAACTTCGATGGAGCATTCTTGCGACACGACGGGGAAATCGATACCAGTTGATATTCGAAGGAGGGTGCGGACGTTTGGGCTAGTGAATCGATACCAGTTGATGAAAATAGCTAGGGCAGTGGAGGAAGAAGTCATTGGAGATGGGGGAGGAACCAAACATTCCAGACTTTGCACAAGTATCTGGACGCCACATCGAGGGAACTCTTTTAGGGGTGGGTTGCGGGTTAGCCTGCATCGTAGAGAAGTGGAGCACCCACACCCGATGGGTCGTGGCTAGATGGTGGATGGGTATGGGTCGGGCAAGACCCGGGAGCCTTACGGGTTACAACCCAACCTCCATGAGCAGAACAGAGGTGGAGTCTCCACCCTCGCGACGCCGGCCAGAAGACCGGACGGTGACCGAAGGGGCCTGACGGAGAAGAACAAGGGCTTGCGGCATCTCTCCTATCACGAACTCATGGACCGAAAGGCCAAGGGCCTTTGCTTCAGGTACGGGGAGAGGTTCCACGCTCTCCACCAGTGTACCGAGAAACAGTTGCGACTCTTGATTTTAGATGACAATGGAACGCTGAATGAGGATGGAGAGATCATCTCTTTGGAGGTTGAATCAGAAGAGGAGGGAGAGATAGCATTAGAATGTCGAGCTATGGGAGTCTTCGGTGCGAGGGAGATTGAGACAGTGACGCCTGAAATGAGAACCATGAGGTTGAAGGGAAGACTACATGGAGTGCCTATTGTGGTTCTGGTTGACAGTGGTGCCAGTCACAACTTCATTTCACCCGAGCTAGCTAGTGGCCTTGGACTGCATATAGGAACGAGTCGAGCCTTGGGAATCAGATTGGGGGATGGTCATAGGGTGGCTACAAGAGGAAGGTGTATGGGAGTGCCTATTCGGTTAGGAGAAATGGAGTGGAAGATAGACGCTTATGTTCTAGATTTAGAGGGAATGGATATGATCTTGGAAATTGCTTGGTTGCAAACATTAGGAAAGGTCATGGTGGATTGGAAGGAGATGTCCATGCACTTCCGACATGAGGGACGACAGGTCCAACTTGGGAGCAATGCAGGACTTCAGATTACACCAGAGAGGGGAAAAGGGAACAATGAAGATAGAGGCTCAACACAGCAAGGGTTGTTCAAAGGGAAGGGTCAAACAGTGGCACAAGCTACAGGGGAGGATGCATATGTGAACTGGAGTCATTTTCCTCACTTCAGCCTTGAGGACAAGGCTGCTCTTCAAGGAGGCGGCAATGTTAGGATCTTCGGGAGAGGGAAAGAGAATTATTCTAGAAGATGAACAGTGGGCCAAGGAGGGAGTTTGTTATTTAGCTGATGTGGCTAGTTAGTTACGCACAACAGAATGTACCTAGAGAGGGGGGTTATAAAAGGGTAGGCAGAGAAGGGAAAGGTAGGCAGAATATTGGAGAGAAGATAGGACAGAAGGATTATCACCTTCTGAGGAGCTTATTCAGCTCTGGTTAGGAGCAAATCTGCTCTGGTTAGGCACTACCATTCGGTAGTGATAAATACATTACATATATTGTCTCTATTATCAATCATCAATATAGTAAATCTCTAGCATATTCAGCTAGAGTCCTAACAAATTGTCTGTGCTTCACTTGGGAAGAGGAGTCCGTACCACTCCCCCCACATCCCTTTGCCGCCTATTCAAGGCGTGCTTTTACACGCTGGGCTTTGCAACAAGCTGGAGCTGTCCCCATCAAACATTTCGGGGGCAATTGGTTTCTACATTGGCAATGGAAAACAGGAGCTCATTGTTGCTGCCCATTGATGAACCCTAGGGATGGTGCCCGCCAAACTAGAAGGGAATTAGCCATGGAACAATTTGTGTGCCGCCATGGACCGATTTACTCACAGTTTGGTGAACTGTTAAGACTTGATGTATGTCACAATCGTACAGAAGATTGCAAGGTTAAGGCTAAAGTTGCTTTGTCGATAGATTCGGCTTACGACATGGGCCTTAAAAATACTTCTGTTGCGATGCATCGGGCCGGGAATGAACTGTGGTACGGGAATGTGTTGTTCGATCCTGATATGCTGATTGAGGAGAAAATGGAAGGGTTTGTAAGTGGAATGAATTATCATTGGAAAAAGACGCGATGCACTTCAACCCCGATGCACAAATTTTTGAACTTTGGATCTGAATTCCTTGGAGAGGTTGAGAATACATCCAAGGAAGGACAAGGATGTCATTTTCTGAGGGTCGGCGGAACAAAAACGTGTTTACCTCTGCATGAGTCGGATATTTCTTACCACTTCTTAGATGACACTGTGCTTAGTTATACACATAATTTAGCAGATGTCCTTTCTATTGCCACTGGTTCTTATTTGAAGTAGGGGACACATTTTATGAGCTGGAGAGAACCGGTTTGAAGTCCGGCATGTTATTGTACACAATAACAGCTTGTAAAGGTAAATATGACCGGGCTGATGCTAGATTGACTTTGTACCGTCCATTTGTAAAGGACCATATGGTGTTGAAGTTTGTGAGACCTAATGTCGTAGGACAGATGCTAAAGCAGGACTACATTGCGCTTAAAGTTGATCTTGTTAGAGCTGTGGCATCTTTAGCTTTTAGGGCGTTCAAAGAGGATAAAGATGCTTTGGACCAAATTCAAGCTATTGCTGGGGCACTGTTCGCGAAATCGTCAACTATCATCATCAATGGTATGCCTTATTAAGTGGGTGAGAAGCTTGATCCCATTATCTTTCCTTACATAGCTACAAGTTTCTATCTCTTTGCGATGAAAGCTTCAATGGAAGTGAGAGAAACGGTGGATCTACATGTTCCACACAGAAACTTATAGGATTGGTTCAAAACCCGAACTGAGATGAAATGCGAAGAAATTCTCATAAAGCTCGGTTTAAGAGGTCAACATTCAGAGTGGTTATTAAAGCAGATAGAGTTCTTTGAACTATCTGAAGTAGTAACCACTCTTCTTGAAGAAGGATTTGAACCAATCTCTAAGGTCGAACATCTCAATTAGGCTATGGAGGAATGGAGGAAAGGGAAAGAGCGAGAACACGCCAATTCAACTGAAAATTTGAAAACTTTGGCTGTGTTAGTTGATCTAGCGAAGAAACTGGGCATCTCGGCTTATGAAATTTTAAATTCTCGACAGGAAGCCAATCCTACACGTCCCAAAGATCAGTGGTTTGTAGAAGCTGCAATGATCGAAGCAGCTGAATTGGAACAGGCGCATTGGAAAATGTTAGAAGCTGAAGCACGATCAATAGCTATCTAAGACCTTTGTCTTGGGAAGCTAAGATGAAAGGCTGGGCATATGAATCATCGCATATGTTACCTTACACATGTCAACATGTTACCTTACACATGTCAATATGTGTGGGTGAATGGAGCCTTTAAAGAACCCACATCTATTCAGGAAAGAACTCGAGTGTTAATCAACCCATCTATGCGTGTAATGAATCAGCAAAAGATGGCAAAGGCGATGGAGATTGCGCTCGAAACAGAAGCCCCATCTTGCAAAAAATTTTGGATTGATGGTGTAGCTGGATGCGGGAAGACTTGTGAAATCGTGCACACTGCTGACATTTTCCAGAAAGATGACTTGATATTAACTGCAAATAAGAAATCTTAAGAAGACATCTTTAAGCAGTTACGTCCAGGTGTTGACTGTGCTAAACGCGTTCGAAACGTAGATTCTTATCTGTTACCACCTAATGTGAAAACAAAAAGGTTGTTTATAGATGAGGCTGGAGTTGTTCATCCTGGCAAGTTACTAGTAGCGATGCGGTTCGCTAATGCTTCTGAATGTCATTTATTCGGCGATTCAGAGCAAATTCCTTATGTCAACCTGGTCAAATCTGTGATGCTTGTGAAATTCACACATCTTGAAGTAGATGAGAGGGAGGTTCGTGAAGTGACTTGGCGGTGTCCGGCGGATGTAACCGCTACTCTCTCCACTTTGTTTCTGAAAAAGAAAATCCGAACTTACAGTAAGGTCCAACGCTCAATAGGGCTGAAACCGATTCCCGCAGTCAGTGCAGTGACAAGTTTAGATTTGGACAGTTTCCATTTAACCATGTATCAAGTTGATAAAGCTGAGCTTGTTAGAATCGCAAGAACCCAAGGATGTGAGCAGACGTGGATAGATGAGCACATAAAAACTGTGCATGAGTCTTAAGGAATTTCAGTTCCACATGTGAAGTTGTATCGATTTAAAGTATTTGACCAACCTTTATTCGATGCAGCAGATAAATCTGCTTATCGTCTAGTGGCTATCTCGCCCTGTTCCAATTCAGCTCATTCGTGTGAGAACTCCTCAATCACACTATTTACGGCAGGGAATTTAACATTAGCGGCGAGTTTCTCTACTCCAGCACTGTCCATTTTTTATGTATTTAATGAGCGGAAACTGAAAAAACACTCTGTAGTTGTACACTTTCACAAGTTAATGTGGATAATTACGAGGAAGATTTACATTGCAGTGTTCGCCAAGGGCTAGAAAAGATCTAGCGCATAGCTAGCCCGTGGGTACGTGGGTGATGACGCCAGTAGAGCAGTGTTCGTCTGGTGCTAAAAAAAGGTCTAGCGCACAGCCAGCCCACCAATGCTTGGGCTACGAAGCGTAGTGGGATGTTACGGTCTAATTGTCTCACATCGGTAATAAAAGAGACTGATGTGGGGTTTATAGGAATATGAGCTCTCCCACCCTTCAAGCTAATTTTTGGGGTTGGTTCTCTCATAAGACCCTACTACAAGATTTTTCAGATATATTCGTTGAACCTACCTCTCTGCCACCCCTCCGCAGACATACTCATACCATCAATCTTCATCCTAATGCTCAAACTCCAAACATACAACCATATAGATATCCTTATTTTCAGAAGGATGAAATTGAGAGGCAATTTGCTAACTTGTTATCTAAAGGATTCATTTGGCCTAGCTCTAGTCCGTTCGCGAGCCCGGTGCTGCTAGTCAAGAAGAAGGATGGTTCATGGAGAATGTGTATTAGACTATCGGGAACTCAATCACATCACTATTTCTGATAAGTATCCTATACCCAATGTGGATGAGTTGCTCAATGAACTCCATGGTGCTGCCTATTTCTCAAAGATTGATCTTCGCTCCGATTATCATCAAATTCAAGTCCAACCTGAAGATATTCATAAAACGGCATTTCGAACACGCTTCGACCATTATGAATTTACTGTGATGCCATTTGGCCTTACAAATGCTCCTTCCACATTTGAAGCGGTAATGAATGATCTCTTTCATCCCCATTTGAGGCGTTTTGTCTTGATGTTCTTTGATGATATTCTAATTTACAACACCTCTCTTCATCTTCATAAGTTTCATTTGGAAGTGGTCTTTAATTCATTACGCTCACATGCATTTTATGCTCACGCTAAGAAGTGCACTTTTGCCCAACAACAAGTGAATTTTTTGGGATACATTGTCTCACAAGTAGGTGTTAGTGTTGACCCGGAGAAAATTGAGGCTGTACAACAGTGGCCTTCTCCAACCACTATCAAAGAACTTCATGGTATCCTTGGACTCACAGGGTATTATAGATGGTTTGGAATGAACGGGCTAAAATTGCATTTCAAAAGCTTAAGGACGCATTGACAACGGTGCCAGTCTTGAAACTACCAGATTTTCAACAGTCTTTCACTATTGAACGTGATGCTTCTATGGAAGGGATTGGAGTTGTTCTCATGCAACAAGCGCACCCTATAACGTATTTCAGTAATGGACTTTCTTACTCTAATCGATATAAGTCAGCTTATGATCGTGAATTACTAGCTCTTGTGCTTGCTGTCCAAAAGTGGAAACATTACTTAATTGGTCATCACTTTTATGTCAAGACTGATCACAGCAGTCTTAAACATTTGCTTGAGCAGCGGATTTCTACGAATTCTCAGCAGCGTCTAAATTTGAAGTTACTACCCTTTGATTTCACCATATTATATAAAGCAAGGAAGCATAATGCAGCAGCTGATGCACTCTCCCGGAAGCCACAACAATCTGATTTCTTCAATTTAATCATGCCTATTCCTCTAGATTTTTCTGATTTGCAAAAAGCATATCTTCAGGATAATCACACCAAGAATCTCATTTCAGACCTACAGAAAGATCCATCTTTGCATTCTAATTTTTAGTGGTCAGCCAATAAGCTCTTTTACAAAGGTAAGTTGGCAATCCCTTCTACATCCAACTTACGTGCTACTCTTTTGGCTGAAGTACACGAAACAACCACCGGTGGACATGGAGATTATTTGAAGACTTTAAAGAGGCTTTCCGATCAGTTTTATTGGCCTCATATGAATAAGGATGTCAAGCTTCATGTTCAACAATGCTTGACTTGTCAGCGCAATAAATATGAAACTCTTGCACCTGCTGGTCTTTTACAGCCACTACCCATTCCAGAAAAAATTTGGGAAGATATTTCCATTGATTTTGTAACTGGGCTGCCTAAATCAGAAAGTTGCGACAAAAGGGCTTCGGTCAGGTTAGGGGTAGGATTCTGCAGGTTTTGTGGTTGCTGTGGGTTCTGGGTGTTTTGTGGGTTTGGTTGACCAGAAGAAGAAGATGAGCGTGTGTTCACCATATTCGAACTTGCTTTGATACCAAATTGGTACGGACTGGGTACTTTAGATGATAGAAACAAAAACAAAAAATCTATTAAGCTCTCTATAAGCAAGAATCTCACTTAAAGAAGGAATAATAGGCAATGGGAGAATCTCCACAGTAAAAGGTTTGTATGAGTTCTCTTATTCATATCTCTGCATGCATAATATTTATAGACAAATAGAATAACTAATTGCCTAGAATGACTGATCCTATCTAAATACTGAATAGAGTTCTAAAACTAACCCCTATCTAGAATACGTAGAACAGTCCTAACACAATTAAAACTACTTAGCACGTGGCTTCCTTCTAGAATACGTAATTAGGGGTTTATCAGACAGTGACGTGGAAGTTGTTGCAGATTCTTTTCCTGTCAGTCTACGTTGTCCTGTAAGTTGCATTTGATTGTTGCTTGAATGTTCGTTATTAGTGCTATTTCCAGTTCAATGTACATCCAGTGTGAACTTATTTATAGAGGTTCAATATAGTGAATTTTGAACCAACGTTTGATTGTGTAATCATAGAGTTCTCCACTGTGGTTGCGAAGACCTGCTTGGAGTAGTGGATGAAAAATCCACTAGGTTGATATTAGCCTGGAGCGTAGTTCTGATAAATCGGGGAGGATGGGGAGGATAAATGGGCTTATAGTGTTTCCACTAGCATTTTGAAAGAATCAATGTAAATCTAGTCTAAAACATTTTTTGGCCCATGATATGTTAGTTTAAAGGATCAGGAGTTGACTACAATTATGGTGTTCTATTGTTTTACAAGTCTGGAATCTGCCCTAGTCTAGGATCTGTTTGGAATGTGTCATGCTAATCTGGCTTTTCGAAGATACTGCAATTGTTTTTCTGTTATCCACCTATCTCCTTCACTGAAATAGGACACTGATAATCATGCTGGCTTAGACACATGATTTTATTCATTATATCCTTAGCGTAAGCAGGTCTTCTCATCCGTTTTACTGTTAAAGAAGATTACTTTTGCCAAGTCATCCATTGCGTTTTGGTTTTCCTTAGTATGGTTTCAATCCATCTTATTATGGTTCTCCCAGCCAGCCTCCACCAAAACCTGTGACATTAACTCTTTCCTCATTATTCTTTCTGTTACTGTCTATAACCTGTGGGCTGAAAGGAATAGTCGGACCTTTAAAGAAGAAGCCATGGATGAACGGAACCTCTCTATGCGTGTGAACTTTCAAGTTATGGAGCACCTTCGCTTAAACACTGAGAGAAGGTAATTCTACTTCTTGTTTATTTTTATCTCAACTGTTTTATCTGTAAGTGATGCAGCCAGGTGTCCGTTCAGTTCTCTTAGGGCATTCAGACTGTGTTGTCCTACACTTGAAGGGCAGCCTTGTACTTCTATCATGCGTGGGTCAAGGTTCAAATTTACCATCCTTGCACGGGGCTTCGGAAATCTAGATCTTTTCGCACAATAGAGAGTAACCAATTTCAGGCTCCATAAAACTTGCTATTGTATTGTTGATTGAGAGTGCTTCTGGAATTGGGTTGCTTATTTGTGTTGTTGCCAGATTTGTTAGTCTTTAGCTCTTTTGGGTGGAAACTATCAGATGGATGTTCTTGTGTTTGGTTTTTGGGTTTCGGGTATTGGGCAGTGGTGAGCATACCTAAAGCTTCTTTGGGTTCAGAGATTTTGGGCCCAAAATCTCTAGACTGTACATATCTTCTTCTTTTTGTTTAAATATATTCTGATTTGTCCAAAAAAAAAATTCTGTGATTGGGAGGGTTTTCCTTCCTTGAAGAATTACTTATGTTTTTACCATTAGGATTAGTGTTCTCTGGGAACTGGATTCCACTTTTTTTTGGTTACACGTTGAAGTCCTCTCTTTTGAAGTTGGCATCAGATATTTGAGATGATCAATTTCATTGTGCTTCCTAAGAATGAAGGTTGCGGGAAGGTTCAAACCTTGTACTCACATGGGTTGTTTTGATCTAGAAATTTTTGTGGAGATGAATCAGCGATCTAGGAAGGTAAACAACTACTGGTTTCTAAACGTTTTCTCCTACTTGAGCATTTCATCTCTGAACTAGCAATGTGCTCCATCCAGTGGCAGTGTCCCATTTGTCTCAAGAACTATTCACTGAAAAACATAATCATTGATCCTTATTTTAATCGTATCATATCCAAGGTAATCCCATCCGATTTTTTTGGTGATTTCTCGTGCTCACAAGGGTGAATTTTTTTAGGGAGTGTCACTAAATCAATAAACTATTTGGTTATGTTGTTTTGGTGGCATTACAGATGCGTCATTGTGGCGAAGATGTAACAGAGATTGAGGTGAAGTCTGATGGCTCTTGGCGTGTGAAGAGCAAAAGCGACAGTTGCGTCATTGTGGCGAGAATGTAACAGAGATTGAGGTGAAGTCTGGCTTGTGAAGACCAAGAGCGAAGCTGAGCGCGATGTTGGGGAGCCTGCACAGTGGCACAAGCCTGACAGTACTCTCAGTGCCTCTAATGGTGGGGAAATGAACTCGATTATGGATACGATGGCTCAAGTCAAGAATATGATAATATTTGATATTAAATATTAAAAATGATAATGAGAAATCTATGACTTATAGTTATTATATAATTTGTTTATACATATAATTAATTAAATTACTTTATGTTTTATAAATAATTAATTAACATTTTCAATATTTTATAAAATTGTTGATTTAAAAAAATTTGAATGATTTTTATGCTAAGAATAAAAATATTAATGAAACCAAATAAAATAATTATTAAATAATTTAATAATATTGATGATAATATTAATCAATGTTTTGATAATATTTATTAATATTTTAATAATATTAATATTTCTTATCATTGCTTTTGTATTTCACCTTGTACTCACACGAATAAAAGTTTAGGATTCTTTAGAGTTCATTCCAGTTTTGTTCCCATATTGATTAGTATTGTTACTTATATTTTAGTACTTAAATATTTGACAAACATTGATATGGATTCGTATAATTATTCATAATGATTTATATTTCTATTTTTAAGATGTGAAATATTTAAATACTTTTTTCCGTCCTTTCTTTTTTATTTCTTCAAAAGAAGTAGTTATAATATAATTATATCACATAGATTTAGCAATTGCATTATTATGAATAGATAATTATGTTAAATTGCATTAATATAATTGAGAAATTACATTATTAAATAGATGAATCTTATTAAAAAAAGATATAAAATTTTGAACTCAATAAATACTAATTAATTGATTTCTAACTATATTAGTTCACTAATGCTAATAATAATAAAGTATAAGCTTGTAAATTTGATGACGTGTAAAATTATAAGTGGGGTTTATTTGTTTTTTGCGAATTATGGGATCCTATTAATGTGAAGAACTTAAACACCTCCTTTAATTAATTAACATCTCTTGAATTATTAAAGTGACGCTAGAAAATATAGTTAAATAAAAAAATATATATAAAGAAAAAGCCAAAAGGGAACTCACGGGACGGGACCCATTATCGAGCTGAAAGTTGCCACTGGTACCGTGTGTATCTTAACTCCCAGTAATCTCTGGTCTGATCAGGCAAATCGAAAGGTTAGAGAGCTCCGAACACAATCAATCCTGTGGGCCCTTCAATTTACCAACACAAGATCAGTTTTTCTCTGGGACGGGTATGTGATTTTTGTCACAAATAACGTTAAAGAAGCCTCGAGTCGAGAAGGTAAAAAATTGCAACGGAAGGACGTGCAACAGCATCCGGTTCGACGAAAAAGTAGCGAATCGAAACCCGGACGTGTTCCCGTGAAAAAAACAGGATTTCATAAACTCCGACAGGTCCGGGACTTTATGCAGTTGGGATATGGTATATGCTGGCTCTTTTTTCTTCGGTCAAAAAAGGACTGAATAATGATAAACGCTGAAAACACCATTAAAGCTGCTCTAAACCCTAATTCCGACTTTCGATTACTCGCTTTAATTTTGTTTACCTCAATCTAAAGACGTAAATTCTCCCAGTCTTAACTTTGTTTCTGTCTTTGATCGTTTTGTATCTGGTTCTTATTCTCATATGAATTAGTTTAATTCCTATTTTGTCATTAGTTTGGTCAGATCAGTCGGTTTGCACGAGTACACGATTTGGGTTGGTTTTGAAGCGTCGGTGATGGTTTGATTATTGATTGGCTGCTAATTCTTGGATTGCTGTTGAAGAGGTGACAAGCATGGATTTGGTGTCTAGCTGTAAGGTATTTCAGTTTCATTTTTTGCACGGTTTATTAAACCTTTTCTTTTTTATTCGAGCAATTAAGAATTCTAACTACTGGGTGGGGTGATTTTATGCTTGGATTGGGCATAACTCATAACAAAAATCGCTTTTACTTAATGACTTGAGATTGTTATTATTGCAGAATATCTGTTTTGTTGCTTGTCTATTTATCAGTGGTGTTAGTTTAACTCATAATGGTTTAGTCATTTGACCTTGATTGGCATTGGTGTCTGTTTGGGAACTGAAGCTTGTTTTGTAGTTAATTATGCAAATGGATGTATGGGAATGAGGACGTGCCTTTTATTTTATGGTTTGAGTTTTTTATGATTGTCTATTTGTCTTCAGTTATATTGGTTGGGTGGGTTAAATGCTTGTTCATTTTCTTGGTTGTGCTTCTTCTGCAAGTAATTTGGTTACTGATAACTTTTTGGATATTTGCTGCGATGGGATTTTAAATATCAATTTACATCTGAGTTCTCTTAGTGAACGTATACACAGTGACAGTTGAGAGTTGCTGTTAGGTTCTTTACTTGGTCTTTATTGATTTACTAATTTTGGCGACTGAAATACATCACTAGCTTTCTCTTTGCTCATTCATACGCACACGTACCGACATTTTGACAATATGCACACACTATTGATTTTGAGATGCTTTGATATTTTGTTCAGAGGTAGAATGATAGGGACCCTTCAATAGAGATGACGGTCAAATCACTCCAACATGATTTCTACACATTGCCTTTTTTTTTAATTTCTTGATCTTCACTATTTGGGATCTCTTTTTTGTTAGTTTTTCTATCCTAATGTGATTTTGCTAGGATATCCTTAATTCCAAATAGGTTGACTTACTTCCAAATGATCTTGTAGGATAAATTGGCATATTTCAGAGTAAAAGAGCTAAAAGATGTCCTAACTCAGTTAGGTCTATCAAAGCAGGGAAAGAAACAGGTCAGATTCCTGAAGCAATGCTATACTCCATTGGCTTCATATTCTGCTAATAGCTTACTTGCTTGCATTTCCCATTTAGCTTTACGATGGTGAATTTTGATTCCTTAAGTCCATTGGTTTACTTGTTGTGAAGAATTGACCCTTCTGGTGGATTTTCTTGGCCCCATCAGAAATAGTTATTTTATTTCAGTAGTGTCCACTGAAGGACAAAGGAAATCTATCTTGTACATATATGTTTGGTTAGGTCTTCTGTTTTCTGCATTCACCTTTGCTGTTATTGGAATTCTGTAGGATCTTGTTGAGCGGATATTAGCTACTCTCTCTGATGAGCCAGGTAATGTATCTTTGTGATGCCAACTTTCTTTTTTCATATACAAAGTTTGGTTGGTTAATCTTGAATATCTAGTCTTCCTTAAAAAAAGAAGTTGATTGACATGCTTATACCGTAAAAGTTATGGGTTGTTGTCAACGTAATTGTTCTGGTGTTTTTTAGATGTAACATATTAATGATCATTTCTGAACTCATTTACTTGTGGTATGCATGAAATGTTGTGCACTTCTTTTACACAATAAAAAAGGCTACTATGTGCATATGGCTTACTGATAAATATGGACTAAGGGTTTCTGAACAATCAAACATCAATGGTTTACTATTGTCACATTATAGAAACTCAGTGGACTGAAGAGTTCTACGGCCTTACTTCTTGTAGAAACATTTTGGTTGTCCAAACAACAATTACCTATGCATGAGACTCTGTTAATAGTTAATCTTGCAATTCTAGTCATATAGAGTGCTGGCATTCAGAATCAACTTTTGTCCACAATCGGGTGAATTGGGCAGATTCTTTACTCCCTGTGCCTTGTTTTTGGGTCAATTTTGCAACATAGGTGATCTTTTTTTCTCTTTCTTTGGGTAACATGGGGTTGGAGTGGGCAGAAAGGGGTTCAGGTGGGTCAGGGATGGAGGAATAGTTGTGTTTTATAGTTGTAAATACCTCTTTTATTTTTGGGTTTTTAAACTTTCATATCAGACATGAACAATTTACCTGGACTTTATTTTTTATAGTGGCGAGGACATGGGCAAAGAAAAACACTGTTGGAAAGGAAGAGGTTGCCAAACTAGTTGAGGACACTTACAGGTTCATCACTCAAATTCAGCTCTCTGAAGTCAGGATCCTTGCTTATTTACATTTATCTCATCAGCATTTATAAAAAAAATTGTGTTCAATGAGGCCATCTATATACTTTTTTTGGATGATTTGAGAAAGTTCAATATTCGCTTTTGTTCAATGCATTGACTTGCATCTTCTGTTCTCATCTTCAGAAAAATGCAGGTTTCTGGGGCAACTGATTTGGCATCAAAGGAACAGAATGTTGTGGATGGCAGTATTATAAAAATTAAGGGAGAAAATGAAGTAGACCCAAAAGTACGCTGTCCATGTGGAACCTCATCGGAGACAGATTCGATGATTAAGGTTATACATTTCATCTTGAAATGATTGTTCTGATTACTTTCTGTGTTTACATTTTGGCAATTGATATCACCATTTAGATCATTCTTCATGAATTTTTTTTAAAATTTTTAAGTATGCAATAAGTGATTTACGTTTGTGTCTGTTGGAAAAGTAAACTAACTTGATTTTAATATACATGATTTAACATAACTATGTATTGATCCTTATGCAGTTAAATCTACACCTCTCTTTGTTGGCGTTATTCATCTTGTATTTGCTCCCTTTTGAGTTATGTTTGGGTGTTGCAAAATAAAAGATTCTGAATAGCATGACAAAGTATTGATTGTCATGATGTTTTGGAGGACTGTTTGAGGTCTTGAACCATAATTATGAGATCGTCAGTTCCTTGAAAGGTAGTATGAGACCTGGTGGTATCTTTCTGCTCATCCATGGTCAGTGGATTTTTCTTTGCCCATACAATGGTGGTATCTATATCATTGACAAGAATAAAAAGGCATTTTCTCAGGAGGCCATGATAATGCATCTCTATGTCTGCAGATCTTTGCAACCATGGTGGATGCTACCTTTGTTGCATTCTATTCAGTTTAAAGCAGAAGATTATTTTTCCCAATATACTTTTTTTTTGTGCAAATTATTTTATTTTATTTTTTGGCACATCTTTGCGTTGCCCTCAATATTTTTGGAATGCTTTATTTATAGGATTGCTAATGATCTGTGCCTTATATTGGCAGTGTGAGGATCCTAGATGTCAAGTGAGGCAGCATGTAGACTGTGTTATAATTCCAGAAAAACCAATGGAGAATGATCCTCAACTTCCTGACTTGTTCTACTGTGAAGTTTGCCGACTCAGTCGAGCTGACCCGTATGTATAACTATGCTTCTTGTTTCTTTTTACGGTTTTTCTCTCTTGCTCACTTAATTTCCTTTTGGAGATCTTATAATTGAACATTGTCCGTTTTTTCTTTTTGGCATAGTAATGCCTGATTTATCTGTCATTTCAGCCTGCATGGATAACATGTTTTCTTGTTAAGCTGACTTATCTCATTTTCATCATAGTTGTGTTTGTATGTGCTTGAAACGATTTTCTTTCTCTTTTGCTTTGATTGATTTTAATGAGCTAATCTTACCTTTTCATTGAAATTTGAAATTTCATAAGGTAATATTTTGACATTCTAAGCATGTTTATTGATTTAGTTGTTGGAGATGACTGCACAGTAATTGAACTGGATTAATATAATCCATTGTTAGCTAGGACGGGTGTCCTTTTTCAAGTTCAAAATGCAATTCCAAGTGTATGGTTTGAATGGTAATGCATCTAAAAGCCAATTTTTGCTTACTGGTTGAGGACTTGTGAGTTGACTAGTTGAGATGCTTGGAAATGAATATATTGTCAATTTGAATGTCATTTCCCTTATTTGGCTGGAAGCTGCACTCCATTTGGAAGGTAACCCAAGAATGTTTTGAAGTAGGATATGATTTAAATCATGGTTCACCTGAGAAACATTTTTATTTCATTCTCTCTCTCGTTTGGGGCAAGTCAAAGTGAATGTAGGGACTTGTTATAATAGCGTATATTACAGATCATGATGCATTAGCGCTAATCCTTTACAGTACCACAACACTTATTCATCGTGGACTGCAATGTTCATGTTGGGGTATTTTTACACTTGTTTTCTTCCATTGCACTGGCTAACATGCTTCTTAACTTTCAGTTTTTGGGTTACAGTTGGCCATCCCTTATATCCTGTGAAGTTGGCTACTACAAACATTCCAACTGATGGGTAAGTTTATAATTTGCTGCCTGTAATTATTTTTTTAATTTCTTCAGTGTGTGTTAGTATGTAGGATTCATGTTAGAGACGGTTGATACATATCATTATCTTGAGAAGTGTCCGATGTAGTTAGGTTTTCTAGTGAATTTATGCCATGTTTCTTAGGGTTTTTTTTGTTATTGAGGTTGAATTTTGTGGTTGCTGTTTATATAGCACTGTTCACAGAGCTACTGTTAATAAAAAATGCTTGTTTTGTTGTCAAATAATCTTTTGGAATGGTGCTTAATTTAAATTGGCATCAGTTGATTAAAAAATGTTGGAAATTTTATTGATAAGGCATATTTATCATTTTATGTTAAAAATAATTCCTCATGAATTTTTCTTTCAAACACAACTTTCCTCCAAAACTTTAAATAGTTGCATTTGCTATATTTGTGTTTGGAGAAGACAAAATTTTAATTTTATGAAACACTAGCACGGTTGCACCTGATGCAATGCACACTTTTAGCGTGTTTGGTAGTTAAGTTGCTGTTCACTTTACTGCCTCATGCCTTGTGTCACCTAATTAGTCGCACCCACATAAGTGATAAACAAAAATAACAACTGATAATTGTCCTGTTTGAATAGGACCATGGCCTCTTTGTTGTGATATATTCTTTTGGGTTAGGAAATGCAGACATCTGATATCAAAACCTTGCTAAAAGTGTAAACTGGAGTTTAATTGATAGTTATTTGTCTTTTTGTTTATAAATTGCCCCTTCTGTTTGGTAGTTGATAAGAATCACCATAATCTGTCGTGCATTACATTCTATTTGCTAGAATTACTACTTAGTTATTTTATTTTCTAGATCACCCCCAATGCAAGCTGTGGAGAAGACATTTCATTTGACAAGAGCAGACAGAGACTTGTTAGCAAAACAAGAATATGATGTTCAGGTTTGTTCATATTCATCCTTGGCTTATTTTATTTGGTTAAACTTCAGCTGATAGCTTGCATATGATGTTCTTACAATTCAGGCTTGGTGCATGCTTCTGAACGACAAGGTTCCTTTTAGAATGCAATGGCCACAATATACAGATCTACAGGTTAATGGTATAGTCAGTTGACCTTTTATTTCTGTTGGTGTTTTTATCAATCTTGATTCAACAATTTGGAATATGTTGTAGTTGGGACTGTTTTTACCTTCAAATTGATGCATCCCATTTCCTTAACTTGGAACAAAAGTATTCCGAATCACTTTTAACTTCTTCACAGTTCCCATGTTCTTTGCCAAATTCATTATTATCCGTGTATAATTTAAGCAAAGTTAGATTTCTATTATATTGCAGCTCACAATAGTTGCTGGATGCAAAAATTAACACAAATGTGTTTATATTTTTTATTTTTGGACATCAAATAAATATTTGTTCTTGGAACCTGCAGGTGTACCTATTCGTGCTATTAATAGGCCGGGATCACAACTACTAGGGGTTAATGGTCGTGATGATGGTCCAATTGTGAGTGTACATTCTTTGACACGGAAAGTTTCCTCACAGTTGATCATCAGTTTCACATTTTGACTCTGTATACATGTCTATTGGGATATATGCTTGAATCATCTAGATCTGGGCAAATGCATTAGGCACTATGTTACTTCTTCATTACCATTTAGATATTTATATCCTGAATCAACTTATTATGTTGTGTCTTAGTTTATTTCTTTCTTTTGTTAGATCACGCCTTGTACAAGAGATGGAATCAATAAGATTTCACTAACTGGATGTGATGCTCGCATATTCTGTTTAGGAGTAAGGATTGTCAAGCGGCGGACTACTCAACAGGTAATTATACTTAACTCTTGGCGGACTTATGTGATGTAAATCATGTTAATTATGTACAATGTTAAACTGGTAACTAAACAAGTTGTAGTTCTCTAATTTGGATCATATGGTGCATATTGTTATTGTGGTTGGAAATCTTTCCTCTGGTTATGGTGCTGTTTATGCATTTAATTACCAATTGAGTTATTGCTGCCTCTTTCCTTTTTTTTGGAAAATGAATAAATTCCATTACCATAGCAAAGCTATTCCAACATTACAACATTACTACATCTTTTGTTCTTACAAGCATTTTGTGATCCGTTGTTGGCCAGATACTTAACCTAATCCCTAGGGAGTCTGATGGTGAGCAGTTTGAAGAAGCACTTACTCGCGTATGTCGTTGTGTTGGTGGCGGAACAACAGACAATGCTGACAGTGACAGTGACCTAGAAGTTGTTGCAGATTCTTTTACTGTCAGTCTACGTTGTCCTGTAAGTTGCATTTGATTGTTGCTTGAAAGTTCGTTATTAGCGCTATTTCCAGTTCAATGTACATCCAGTGTGAACTTATTTATAGAGGTTCAATATGGTGAATTCTGAACCAACACTTAGATTGTGTAATCATAGAGTTCTCCACTGTGGTTGCAAAGACCTGCTTGGAGTAGTGGATGAAAAATCCACCAGGTTGATATTTAAGAAAAACCAAAAACAGTAAGATTGTTGCTTATTGTTCTGTCAATGTTGATGATTGAAAGTGTGCTCTGCTTTACAGAAGCTTATTAGCCTGGAATTTAGTTTCTCATAAATGAGGACTGATGGCGATGATAAATGGGCTTATAGTGTTTCCAGTAGCATTTTGAAAGAATCAATGTAAATCTAGTATAAAAAGATCTTTTGGCCCACGATATGATAGTTTAAAGGATCAAGAGTTGACTACAGTTATGGTGTTCTATTGTTTTACTAACTTGTCTGGAATCTGCCCTAATCTAGGTTCTGTTTGGACTGTGTCATGCCAATCTGCCTTTTCCAAGATACTGCAGTTGTATGTTTGTCATCCATCTATCTCCTTCACTGAAATAGGACATTGATGATCATGTTGGCTTAGACACATGATTTTATTCATTATATCCTCAGCGTAAGCAGGTCTTCTCATCAGTTTTAATGTTAAAGAGGTTTATTTTTGCCAAGTCATCCATTGCTTTTTTGTTTTCCTTAGTATGGCTTTTAGTTGGCTGTAAATTCTGTGATTGGGAAGGTTTTCCTTCCTTGAAGAATTACTTCTGCTTTTAGTATTAGTACTAGTGTTCTCTGGGAACTGGAGGTCCACTTATTTTTGGTTACATGTTGAAGTCTTCTCTTTTGAAGTTGGCATCAGATATTTGAGATGATCAATTTCATTGTGCTTCCTGAGTCCAGATGAGTGGTTCAAGAATGAAGGTTGCGGGAAGGTTCAAACCTTGTGCTCACATGGGTTGTTTTGATCTTGAAATTTTTGTGGAGCTGAATCAGCGATCTAGGAAGGTAAACATCTACTGGTTTCTAAATGTTTTTCTCCTACTTAAGCATTTCATCTCTGAGCCAGCAATGTACCCCATGCAGTGGCAGTGTCCCATTTGTCTCAAGAACTATTCACTGGAAAACATAATCATTGATCCTTATTTTAATCGTATCACATCCAAGGTAATCCCATCTGATTTTTTTTGGTGATTTCTCCTGCTCACAAGGGTGAATTTTTTCTAGAGAAGGTCACTAATCAATAAACTATTTGATTATGTTGTTTTGGTGGCATTACAGATGTGTCATTGTGGCGAAGATGTAACAGAGATTGAGGTGAAGTCTGATGGCTCTTGGCGTGTGAAGACCAAAAGTGAAGCTGAGCGCAGGGATGTTGGAGAGCCTGCACAGTGGCACAATCCTGACAGTACTCTCTGTGCCTCTAATGGTGGGGAAATTAACTCGAATATGGATATGATGACTCAGATCAAGAAGGAAGGTGTTTCAGAAGGTCATACTGGCACTGGTTTGAAATTGGGAATCAGGAAGAACCGCAACGGGGTTTGGGAAGTTAGTAAACCCGAAGATTTGAACCCTTCCTCTTCTGGTAATAAATTTCAGGAGAAGTTCGAAAACCATGAGCAGAAGATTATACCTATGAGTAGCAGTGCCACAGTTAGTGGTCGGGATGGTGAAGATCCTAGCGTAAATCAGGGTGGTGGTGGGAATTTTGAGTTCGCAAACAATGGGCTTGAGCTTGATTCGTTGTCTCTAAATGTTGATTCAGCATATGGATTTGCTGACCGAAATGCTTCTGCACCTGATGCAGAAATTATTGTTCTTAGTGATTCAGATGATGACAATAATGTGCTGGTGTACAATAATAATCGTTTGGATGCTGGTGGGGCTGCCTTTTCAGTGCCTGCGGGAATGGCAGATACTTATCCTGAAGATCCTACTTTAGGGCATGGGAATTTACTCTACAATGCTAATGACAATGAATTTATGCCTTTCTGGTCGTTACCTTCTGGGACTCAAGGAGCTCCGGGATTCCAATTATTTAGTTCAGATATGACAGACCAATTGGGTGATCTGCAACATGGTTCTGTCAACTGTCCCACCACTATGAATGGATACACGTTGGCCTCAGAGACCGTCATGGGGACTACTGGTTTAGTGCCAGATTCTTCTGTCAGTCAAACTGAGGCAGATATGAATGATGGCTTGGTTGATAATCCATTGGCATTTGGTGGTGAAGATCCTTCACTTCAGATTTTCCTTCCAACTAGGTCTTCAGATGCATCCTTGCAGTCTAACTTGAGGGATCAAATTGATCCGTCCAATGGCATCCGCACTGAGGATTGGATCTCCCTTAGCCTTGGTAGCAGTAACGGTGAATCAGTTCCTAGAGATGGGACAAATCCAAGGGGGCAGATTTCATCTGGAGAATGTGGCATTGAACCTCTGGCTGATGCTGGTTTGTTTCTTTTCCATTAGTTCTATTTTGTTGATAGTTTCTGGAGGAGGTTTGCATCCAATTACATGTCATTGCTAGCAGCGGCAATGCTGTCCACTGTATTTAAATGGGGTTGTCAGATACAAGTCTTATTTGTTTTTGTCCTAGCTTTTGTTGCATAAGTTTACTGTCTTATTCGATTTTTCATGTGTCGCTTTCAGTTTTTCTGATTGTTATTGCTCCTGCAGCTTCTTTACTTCCTGCTATGAATGATAAATCTGAGAATGCAAGTCGGCAAAGATCTGACAGTCTTTTCTCATTTCCTCGACAAAAACGCTCTGTAAGACAGCGTTTGTATCTTTCTATTGACTCAGACTCAGAGTAGAGAAGAGCTTGTTTGCTGAGATTGTCATTTTCTTAATTTTGAATTTTTCGGGGACAGAAGACATTTCCTGGAGTGATTCCGTGACTAAAGTTCAAATCGTGATGTTAGAACTTGAAGAAATTTAACTTATGCTCCTCGTGACTATGGATTCTTGAATGGTGATGTGATGCATAAGCAATCGAAAGAAGTCGTCGTCATAATTTCTTCCTTAAAGAAAACATTGCGTTGGCACCTGCAATATTTTACTGCAGTTGTTGGGCACCCGTTTCAAGGTTAGGCAGCATAACCCAGTTTCTACTGCTGTTTGTTCTATCAGAGTGTGGTCCATAGTAGCACATCCTCCCTCTCAATTAGTCAAGTGCTCGCTAAAATTGTACTGTACATAGGCAGTGAATATGAAGATTGGATTAAATTCCATTGGTTAATAGCTTGTGGATCTAGCGGCGAAGGTCCCAATTAGCCGAGTATGAATTGCCTCCTTTTTGTCTCTGATTTGAAGATGAGAAGAAATGGCCTGTACATGTCACTGTCATTCAGTCATTTATAGAAAGTAAAGTTTTTGAACATATTTATGTACATTCTGATCGTCATCTGGCCTTTTGTTCACTTTTAGAAGATGAGACTCCATAGAAATTGATGAATTTCTCACGTTTGCTGTAGATAATCTGTTTAAGAGCATGAAGAGGAGGGATGCGTTTTACTACTTACTGGATGTTTCTAACGCTAAAAGTTGACCGATCTGAAGGTACAGGTGTTCTGCTTGATGATTGGTCTAATACCTTTCTCGATTTTGGAATATTCAACTACTTACGAGTAGTTGTTCTCAGTTGCTCGTAAGCATTGTTATTTTCTCTTCTTGTAGGCAAAAATGTTTACCATCAGAGTCGATGAATTTGGTTATTGTCCAAGGGTGCGTGAGTTTATCAGTCAGCATATGATTGACTCTACTAGCGAGTTCAACGACCTTCCCTTATATTAGATATGACCCCATACCTTCAATGAAAGGGATTTCAAGGAAGCATCGGTTATAGGCATATACTCCGTTATAGGCGTGAAACTTACATCTATAGACCTTGAAAATCTTAATAAAAGGAAACCCAAAAGGACAAAAAGGAAAGAAACAGAAGTTCCTGAAAGTGGGAAGTCAAGGCAGACTGTCAGTTTCATCAGCACAAGTGAAATGGGTGATTAAAAACATACCAAGTAATGCAAAAATTGGCTGTTGGGTATCTGTCAGCATCACTGAGCTGAAGCGTCCTTGATAATAGAAGACTGTCTAATGGAATATTTGACCGGCAAAACAAACCAAGGAGAGGTCAATCGCTTAAACAAACTTTGGGTGCGGAGAGTATAAGCATCAAGCTACTTCCCTGTTCCTAATCAAAATCAGAAATTGTAGTCCAACATGATATGAAGACCTACCTCGGTAAATACCGAGAGGAAAAGAAGTAAAAACGAGAAACATCCGTGATTTATTCGACAGATTGACCTTGTTCGTGTAATTTGAGGAGAAAATAGGAGGACGAGATAATTTTAATAATAGCGTAACACAGATGAAAGAAAAAAGACAAAAGTAAATCTTGTTTAATCTCCTGGAGCTGCAATGCCCTGTCTGAGCCTCTCCTTCTTCTTCGTTTTCTCTGATTAAAGGCTTGTTCTTCACTTTTGGATGTGTCTTCTGAGCATAATTATAGAGAACATAGTTCCCCACCACGAATACTAGTAAAATACCCATAACAATACGTTTGCATTGGCATCCTTCATAATCACTTGTCCCTGGAAATACAGGAAGTAAAGAAGCTTAAAAACCATTATCATCTCTACCTTCTGATTATATTAAAACAACCATTTCATAGTTATTTCTATCCACATTACATAGCTTCTCAAAGAGCACTTGCTAAAAGCCACAACAGACTTCTGAAGGTCAAAAAGTAGTTTTCGAGCACCTATTATATAACTTTCATTTTTGTTGCATATAATTTGATTGCAGCCAATAATTTTGCTACCAACGCATGATCCTTTTGCAATAAATACAGATTCCTGTAACAATTATGCAGTTCCAAATGGGAGACTGATTTCCCAGAAAGTTGCCAAATTTTAATCAGTAACTCATGCATTGAATTGTATAAGGGGACGAGAAGGCAAGGAAATGCGAATGTAATTTGTGAAAAAGAGAAATAATCTACCTTCCTAAAGACGGCCGCAGGTGGGGACTGCTGATCATCGGCCTCGTAATCGTCCTTATCACCAGATGAAATTACAACAAAAAACAAATTTCTCATTAATTGCACCTTCATGCGTTACTTAGAAAATGATATGACAACAAAATAAATATCGCCCACCGTGGGGCTCGAACCCACGACCACAAGGTTAAGAGCCTTGCGCTCTACCAACTGAGCTAGACGGGCCTTACGTTTGTTATTGTAGATATTAACTTTGATAATACAAACAATTAAAATGAGAAAAAAAAATATCATACGATTCCATTTCACTTGCTAGTGGGAAATTGTGACAGATTACTAATTGCAGGTCAAAGATGGGAGTCTGACAAAACCAACATTCGTTAGCTCCTAAACTCTCGCAACGATAAAGTGTGAGTCTTAAGAGAAGAGAATCCGCATATTTGCTAAGCAAAATAATGTTATGATAAGTAGAGATTTAGTGAAAATTAAGTTGAACTCTACTATCCAGAATACTACAGTCATCAAATTCTCGCTCTTAGACCATGAAGAGGGTATCACATTGCATACACGAACATCAGTACACTGCTTTTGTAGATAAGACCACCAAAGAATGAAAGCCCTTGCTATCTCCGCATGAGCAAAAACATTCCATTTTATCCAAAGCGCTAAACCCTCTCCTGAATCTCGTGCTTTGCTCTTCTCTAAGACAACTCCAAGGAACCTAAATCAGGGAAATTTCCCAAAGCACTGGATACAAAAAATAATGTACAATGTGCAGTTTCAGTCCTAAACTTCCAATGTTTGGGGAACTAAGGCTCAGAAGAATGGAGAAGAGCTGGTGACAACATGAAGAGAAAGTACAACATCAAAAGAATTTCACCTATCGTTAGTTGCCAATCTTTTGGTCTCCCAAGTTACAAAATCACCATTCATTGCATAAAAGTCCTCAGTGACTGACGATGACTAACGGACTAAGAAAACTGCAAATGCAGATACACGCACCCTGCATCAGAATGCCAGCTCAGTTGGAAAACATATTTAATCGGTCCAGAAAATTCAGAATGGAGAAGATGAGTAATCGGAGTCTTTCTTGGGAAGGGCTATAACAAGCAGGTCATCTCAAGGACTGCAGCATATCTTACAGTACTCAGTCCTCAGGTTCTGACTCAAGAACTGGGAGAATGTTTAAAGCTGATGAGCCAAGATGCATGCCCCTAACAATGCCTCCATATCCAACCTTGATCCCATGGCACAAAAGCAAGATGGAATCCCAGAGAGCAGTTCTTCCCTGAAATCAAGAAAATCGATCTTGCATCAAAGAAGATCCAATATCACAAAATAGTACATCCAATCAAATATCACAAAATGGTACATCCAACACTAGTACACTTGATTGTCATCTTAACTGTCCATCTATCCCTGCAGACAGAGGATCAATGAAGAATGAAAACAGTTCACTTCACCTACAGAATCGGTGTAGATGTCATGACCACAAGACTGTGTATTTGGATGAACTGTGACTACTTGCATTTGTACATAAACAGGCGCAATATGAAGCTAATACAGTCTTTAAAAAGGTTCATCACTCAGGCTCCATCTTTTGTAACTTCAAAGTACACATTTCTTCTGTTTTGTTGTGTTTTATGTTCTACACTTCACAGCCAGTTAGTAAAATTGTGAGCTTTGATGGGGTTCCCAAAAAATATTGCCTATTTCGCTTATCAGATTTGATTTATATAAACTAATTCCCTCTTCTAATGAGTATTTTTCTTTACTCTTTAAGTTTTACTTTCCCCATATTTGGTACCCATCACTCAGACATTATAACATTACCAGTTAGCTACGTACCTGAAGTGAGAACTGCAGCTTCTTATCCCAGTACAGTGCCAAGATTGGAGGGCTTTTCTTCCCAATCACAAGTATGCAAGCTCCTGGATGAAGAATGGAAGGAACACCGGATATGACAGAAATGTATTTTTCAGGGAACCTTTCTTTTGGAGGCAGAGCTCCCAAGAATAAGGGATTTTTGCTAGACTGAGCTCCAGCATAAGATGTAGGATCCACATGTAGCATCCACTTCGGGTGCTCAAGGAAGGCGCAAAATAGATACAAAAGCAAATGAGAATCAGTTGGCAATTCAAGAGTCCACTTCTTGTTCTTTCTGTCATAAACCTCCCCACTTCCCTGATATTCATAATTCTTCAAGCAGGTTCCTTCAGAAAGCTCTGTTAGAGTTGTACAAGCAGGTAAGTCAAGTATATGTTAACCACAGCAACGGGTTGCCCTTGCCATCAAATTTACCATGCATGAAAGACAAAAATAGCTGATGGGTATAATGACAATAATCCAGCAGATTTGATTACCCCGGATCCTTTGCACCATATAATCTGCTGGAATAGTGCTATGTGGCAGCAAACCTTTGGCCCACTCTCCTTTCATTAATGTACGCAGCCGCTGATGTTCAGTGATAGCATCGACACATTCTTGCATAATGGGGATTAAAGGATTTTGCTGCGGGGACTGTTGTAGATTGGCTACAGGAACCTTAGCTGCATTTTTTGGAATGATCAACAGGACAAAACTTAGAAACAGTCAACTAAAACTGAAATACAACAATATAGGAAAAGATAACGATTAGTGGCCAACTTACGGGTGTAACCTTCTATATTATGCACAAGAGTAGCACGTATTTGATGGAGAAGTCCATCTTCATCAAGCATAAATGCTGGCTGCCATTCTTTCCTATCCATCGAAGCCACAGAAGCCATGGTTCCACTGTTTGGTGAATCACTTCCAACTTGACTAATGGTGACTGAAACACCAAGTTTAGCAGCTGCTTGCATCACCTACATACATTTTGACAACAACCAAAGACACTGTAAAAGTGAAACAACTATAGGCTTTTTCAAAATTATGCAGAAGTATTGCCTTATAGACTATGAAATGTTTTAAAACAAATAACTATAGGTAACATGTAAGTTGTAAATCAACCAAAATAGTAGACAGGTCCCAAACACGATAAATATCCAAAAGACTAAAGGAGTGCTCAAAATAGTAAGAACATAAAAGTAATAGCTGATTAGGGTAATGACAAACCTGAATATGACTGGTCTCAATCTTGGTAAGTAAAGGATTTATTACAACCGAAGAAAACCATTGCCTGAGCCGATCGCGCCACTGCTCAATTTGAGGATAGACACCCAAATTCTTGAAAGCTTCAATGGACTCTTCCATGGACATTGGTGTCGGAAGGTCACCTTCTCCTTTCTTCGGGGGAGTAGTGAATTTCTGGGAACCAGGAGACAGCCTAACAGGCCTCAAAGGCATGCTCCTGGTGGTTCCAGATGTTTTGGCTGGACTTGCAATTGTATTAGGACTAGAAATGGTTAAACCCCGAATGGTGGGGGGTGGAGTTGCAAGTTTACCAGCTGATTCAGTGATTTTTGCATCCACTTCTGCCAAGAATTGTTCAAGCTGTTCTTCTGTTGTTATCTCTTTAGTAGAGGAGGCTTGCTTACTTGACCAAGGGGTTGAGACGGTTGAATTCATCCCTGGTGAAGTTTTGCTGGCAGATAAAGGTGAGCTGCCCCCAGGGACAAGATAAAATGAGGAAGGAGAACTCTGTGATTTGGGTGGGGTGCTATAAGAAGACATCTTATTTCCACCGCTTAGACTATGTTTATCAGAGCCTACTCGAGACTTGTGATCGGAACCAGTGATTGACTGATGAATAGGAACAAGTATATCTGAAGCAGATAGTGTAGGTTTGGACCTTGGTGGTTTTCTTGATGATTCAAATTCAACTGGCTCAACTTTTGGCTTCATACCCAAAAGCTCTAGTTGACGGCGTGTTAGATGTGATTGACCCATCATTTCTTTAGACAGAGATTGTACTGGCGCACCAATAACATTTCTCTTTTTACATAGAAAGAGGCCTTTAAAAAGGGCAAATACAGATCCAGTAAAAACTAACCCCAACACAGCCTGTAGTACCTTGGCAACAAAATCTGTAATAGAACACAGATAAGCACAATTTTTTATTCAAACAAATCATATCCCTTACAGTTTTTCAGACAGAGTCACAGACATTTCATCAAACAAGAAACTTACAAGCTGCTTCTAAGGAAAACGTCCTGAGTTTTACCGCCTGAATCAAAACATTTTCCCTGCATCATTCATAAGCAAGTATGAGCATTAACAGCATAAGATTACGATTAATTTGCCCCAAGCAACTAAGCACGAAGTTTGAACTAATCTTTGCAGATTGCCAGAAAAAGAAAAGAATGTCAATAAAGAAATAGGATCTCAAATCCAAGTTTAGCATCCAAACCATGCAGTTGAATACTAGAATTAAAATATGCGTTAAACATGTAAACAAAATATCAAACTTGCCCACTTAGCTTTTTCGTTCATATCCTATCGATTTTCTCAATCAACCAATCTCCAAAAAACACTAATGAGCGGTAAAAGCCCTAACAGCACATTTTCGAATCAACCCACGCCTAATTAATGTGTTCCGCACTACACACACTCGCTGTACGCTAGAACTGTGGCATCGTTAAATCATAACAAAGGTACATACCTGGAAGTAACGGAGACAAGGGCGACAGCTGAAATGGAAGAGAGAAAGAAGATGAAGAGAAGTGTTGAATTAGAGGGCTGTTGGCTGTTGGCGGTTAAAACGGCAGACATTGCTGGGTTCTGGTATACAGTAAACTTTATTGCCTTTTCAGGTTTGTCTCTGCCGCCTCCTCCTTCGTTCATTTTCGGCGATTGGTGGACCTGGACGACGGCGACCTGAAGCTAGCGGGGGAAGTCTCAGTTTTGAAGCTCAAAAAAGTTTGAATGTTGAGAAAACAAAAGAGAAGAAACGCTTAACAAAGAAAGAGACCTATGCCTTCGGCTGATACTATGTTAGTCTAATTAACCCTTTTAGACTTTTAGGGTATGTTAGGGAGTTTAGGATGGAATTAAATAGAATGGCAATTAATGGAACAGAATGGAATGGAGTGGAATGAAATGAGTCATTTTATTGTTTAGAAGTTTAAATAAAATAAGAAAGGGACTCATTTGACCATTGTTTGGAAGTGCTATTAAAAATGAATGGAATGGAATAACTTGTAATATTTTTTTTTTAAAATTACCCTTGTAATAAAATATGCATAGTTGCCATGAAACTATTTTAGTAACCCCAAAGCATTTCAAATTGTAGGATGCCCAGAATATAATTTTGTCATTTTCCGATATAAGCAATAACTTTCTTGTTCTTTTTCATTAACCCCCATCGCACTGTACTCTTCGTTAAGCATTTATTAATACAGAGAATTTTGCAAAGATTTGTGAACAGATAAGTTTGAAGCCCAAATTAAAGATGGTCCTATGCATAAAAAATGTGGAGGAAAACGCTCGTCAATGGAAGAAGTCAGTTGAAGGAGAAACACAATAGACGTAGTAACTTGTAGCCGCGTAGGTATTTGCTGGACTGAGGTTGTAATTTCATTAATTTTTTTAGGGTATTTTTGTCATTAAATTAAGGTTTGGAAGGCAACTCATGTCATTCCATCCTTGACCCCCCAATTTGGGAAGTCACAAAATATTGGATTTTAGATGGCAAATGATGGCTTCCAAAGTCATTAATTGTCATTTCATCATGTTTCAAAATAGACTCCCAAACAATGGTCTGAGTCATTTGGGTCATTCCATTCCATTCCCTTCCATCCCTTCACCTACATCCAAACATACCCTTTCTTGACTTGGACAGTAGGAAAGTTAGATAAAAGAAAGGTAGAAAATTAAACTTCTCTTAGTTTTTATTTGGATAAAAATAAGTAAAGGGAAAGTGAGAGAATGGAGAGAAAATTAAGAAAAATTTGGGTTAAATATATTTCTTCTTAAATTGGTGAAAAAGGAGGAGAAATCTAAGATAAGAGAATTTCAATATATATAAATTACCATAATATCTTTATCTGTGTATGCTGAAGTTCCATAATCAAAGACATAAAGGTCTTAAAAAAAATTTGTCCAATATAAGTTTCAATTCCCTCCTTTAATAAATTAAGAAAACAAACAGAGAAAAAAAAGTCTCATTTTTTTCTATTATTTTCTCTTCTTTTTTTCTCAATATTTCTTTTCTTCTTCTTTGAGCAAATAAGAATTCAAACAAAGACTAGTCAATTTTGGACATCATTAGATTTTTAAAAAATGAAGGGAGCCTTCACCTTAAGTTAAACAGCTTCTTCAAAAAAATGCAAAGAAAGTTAATATTTTATTTTAACCATGGGTAAAGAAAGTCGAATTACCCATGTCTATATGTGCAACATTTAGCAAGAAGAATAAAGACGATGATTATGGAACATTTTAATGGCAAGAGGGAGGACGTAGAGAGGAGAGGCAGAGAATTGCCCGATTCTTGGCGAGGCTTTCTCAACTTAACAGAGGTTGCCGTCATTACCACTGAGAAGTTGACGGGGTTTTGACTACTACTATTGCTACTTCATTTTATGAGTCCAACTTCAACCTCAGACGTATAAGGTCTTCGACAACTCGGCTAGCCATATACATGAATGAAGAGGATTCTGTGTTCAATGCGAAAAAAAAAGGTCCAAGACTGCCTCTGGTAAGACAAGACGCCATGGTAATAAGAAAGGAGATGATAAACGCGTGAAGTAGGAAAAGAGAAAAGTTGTTGTTCCAAACCCTCCTGCAGACTTGCCTCAGGATTTTAAAATTCGCATTGAAGACGTAGAGGGCAAAGGGGGTTACGTTGGTTAAACGGAAACCATTGTTCGAGACTGACTTGAAGAAGGGTGAAGGAAGTACGTCCATTCCCGTGAACCAAATTTAATGCCACAACTTTCTCAACAGTGCAGAGAAAGAATCAGCCAACCAGTTGGACGAATGTGAAAAGTTGAAGGTTATAGACGTCGAAATCTAATCGTGATTGAATTATGGGTGCAGTGAAAAATAATTTTTTTTACAAATTTTGAACAGATCTCGATAATTAATTAAATTTGAATAAAACACAAATTGATTTAGAAATCATACCTTGTTCGCTTTTCGTTGAAAATTCTTTGAAATTTTTTACGATTGATCAATCACGAGCTATCCAATTGTCCAATTTCTGATGGTATCCGTAGAGCAATTCCCAAATTACTTTTGAGAGGAAAAAGACAAAAATGATCAATCACGAGCTGTCCAATTGTCCAGTCTCTGATAGTATTTACAGAGCAATTCTCAAACTACTTTTAAGAGGAAGAAGACAAAAAGTGATAGCTTCTAAAATGCTCTTCTTTTTAAATAGAAAAATCATGATAGTCCTTTATTAAAATTAAATCTTTTTAATTATAATTATAATCAAAATCAAAATCAAATTCTAATTATAATTAATTTAATTTTAATAAAATCAAATATCTCATATTTGATTCCAAAGTTTCTCAAACTTTATAATTAAGTCCAACTTAATTAAATTGATTTTTCTTTCATAAATTGATTTTTCTTTCATAAATTGCTTTTTTGATGTTTGACCCATTAGGTTTCTAATAAATTGGCAATGATTATAAATTATAATTCTAATTCACAATTAGAATTAGATAAATTAAAACTTCTTTTAATTTGTCTTTAATTCTCCAATTAAATAATTCATAATCATAAATCATGATTGACGTCTAACAATATGTCATGATTACCCAAATATCAGGAATGTCAAAGTGATTAACTTCACTTATCAATGCATTACTATAATGTATAATTTAATCATTTTGTCTTTCAATATTCTAATTGAACAGATTATGGATATAGTGTATACTCTTATTATCCAATCATGTCCGTTCTTGCTAATTAGTAATTGATTTATAATTAAAATTTGAAGACTCTTTTTCAAATATCAATTCACTTTGACCAATGAATTCCATAAATTATTACTAATCAAGAATAACAAAATATTCTCTCTAATTATTTTAGAGTGACGAATCCGATATTAACTTATTCAACTATCTACATATGGTTAAAAACGTGAGGTCTTGCCTCTCTCTCTCTCTTTAAGCGTGCAAGTTTTGGTCTTGCCGTTCATGTGCAAGGTGAAGTCTAGGTATTATCTCTACGTTGGTCTCTCTTAGATTTTCGTTTTAGCTTCATGGATTCAGGGTTGCAAAGGCTCTC
>JAOTAX010000008.1:4459570-4484152 GCA_025629825.1 Erythroxylum guanchezii
TCCTTCACTTGTCCTTTCAATGGACGCGTAGGATTGCCAATAAGGCGGCTCATGCTTTAGCCAGGGTAGCCTTATTATATGCAAACCCACATCACTGGATTGATTGTCCTTCTTGTTTAGTCTCCATTTTAAATTCAGATTGTTCGGTTTCTGTTTTTGTTAAAGGGGAAAGACTATTAGGTTCCGGGTGTACGGGGTAAGCCTGTTAGCTTGGGTTAGTTTTCTTTGCTTTCCCTGCCTTTGTCTGTTTTTTGTGCTAATGTTGATTTTATTCAAAAAAAAAACTATCTACATATGGTTCATACTGTATCTAATTACTACCGACTGAATTATCTCAGGACAATTCATAAGTAACATCAAAGCACAATAATTCTCATACTAGATACATTGGTAATATCAAGTCTGATGATCAATTATACAATCATCATTATGAGATAATCCATAGACACATAAGTAATATTCCATTCGGAATTCTCATAAGCAGGCTAGTTCAGTGACTTATTTTCTAATAATCACCTACACATTAGTTTAAATATCTCTATACTTTAATTTGAGAGATCAATTACTTTCTTTGTAAAAAAGAAACGTAATGTGTGCTAGTTTTACCGTTTCAATAATATCCAGTCATAATGAAACTTCAACTAGAAATATTTAGGAATAACACTTGAGTGTAAATTGAATCTCATAATTATGATCTCATTATAATTTTAATTATTCTAAGGATTTTACCTTTAGTATTAAAACCTAAAATATTAATTAAATTAATACATAAAGATAAATAAAGCCTTTTCATTAAGTCCAAATAATATTATACATTAATTTGCATCCAATTGATTGACTACAAGGGCATAAACTAACAATAGAAACTAAACTAATGCAACTCAAGAAACCACCATCATAAAACTTCAAGAAATGGATCATGAAGAAATAAAATAGGAGAAGTAGCACTTCCTATGTGTTGACAACAAAGTGGAACAATCTAATGAGAATAATGCTATTAAACGTTGAAATTAGGCCATATCATTCAGTTGTGTTCCTTTAGACAAGAAGGACATCTTTGTGTTTGCTCTGATTGTTTTGATCCCACCTGTTGAAGATCACCAAGAGCAGTAGATGACAACTGCATCCGTAGATGTAGCTTTTATTTCTTGTTAGATTTGATTTTTACATGTGCAAAGAAGATGTTTTTTCCCATTATTCTGTCAAATACCACCTTTGCAATTCTTTTGAAAAATATTTAATTTCAATGATTGAACTAAGAAATTTTGATTTTTAATAACAAACAATATTTATCCTTCTGTATTAAATATAATAAAATCATAAGTTACTCTTTATTAATCAATTTTTATAATAAACATATATTTTATAAGAGAATTGACACATATATAACAAAGATTAAAGGTTAAACTATAAGGATACAATGACTGATTATACTTTTCGCTATAGATGATTTAATTTGTATTAATATAACATATTAAAAAGTTACCTGTTTTTAGAATCGTAATCACATCATTAGTAAGAGATTTGGTGGAGTTTAAGAAAATAAGTATTTTTAATTAAGAAAAATTTTAAACTTTTACCTAAAATTTAAATTTATGATAAAATATAATTAAAAAATTTAGATTTTGTATTGCTTTAATCTTAATTTAAATAGTAGTTATTTCACATTAGTTAACTAGCCTTCTCTATTAAGAATTATATTACTTTATGATATAAATTAATTATTTTGGATAAATGTGTAACATTTAAAAAAAAGACAAAAACTAATAAAAAGACACCGCACAGTTTCACGCAATAATTAATAATACCCAAAATAATCATAATAATTCTCAGGATTCATCTTCTTAAAAGAATGCAATAAAAGCAATCTTGCAAATACCGTACTGGACTGAATTTTGTAATGGTACTGTACCAATGTCGGTTAATACCGGGTACCGTTTTAGGTAATTTTTTAAATATATGAAATAGTCCCTGAATTTTTTAAAATTTGCAAAATAGTCAATTGTCATATTGTACAGTTGTACTGTATATTTTAAACTCTATCTCTAAAAATCACAATAAATAATAATAATTACAATTAATATGAAATAACAATAAATTTTAGATATTTCACATATAAATAATAACCAAAATTTTTATAAAAACACAATCATCACTATAAAATATAAAATTAAAAACAATACAAAGTATTTAAAATATTACAATTTCAATTTTCGTTATATAATAAATAATAATTACATCAAAAACATCTAATAAAAAGAACAATAAATATCCTTAACTCTCAAATTATTACAATTTACAACAAGAATTCGTGATAAAGAAACAACCAAGTAGAATTGAAACATGAAACAAAAACATATATTATTTAATTTATTATAAATTAAATGTATTATATATTTAATTATTACCAAAATTATAAATATCTTAATTTAATTTAATTTATAAAATTAATTTAATAATTATTAATAAATATAATTAAATTTAAATTTTTTTAAATATATAAATTTAAAATAAATTTTAATTTAATAATTAATAATATATAAAATAAATATTAGTTTATAAATAATAATTTTAAATTTATTTATTTTAAAAATAAAAATTTTTATTAATACTTTATTAATAAATATTATATAAAAGATTAAAACAAATTTAAATAAAATAATTTATTTTTATTTTTAATTTAATTTATAATTATTATTAGCAATAAAAATATTTATTTTATTTTAAAATTTAAAATTTAAAAGTCACAATAAAAATTTGAATAAATAATTAATTATAAAAATTTTGAAAAAAAGAAGGAGAAAGGGAGAGAATGAGGAGGAGAGTAATTTTTTAGGAAAATTTGAGAATTTTACTAATAAATCCTTATATTTTTTTAAAACTTTCGGTATTGGTCGATATATGGTTGGTATTATAAATACTGGTCGGTATTAAATAAAATAGACCAACACCAACCAATATTTATATCCAATATATTAACACTCCTATTTTATATCATTTTTTAACCGATAAGATACGCACCGTTCGCTACCGGTCGGTATGGAACAAAGCTAGTAAGATTGAAAAAAAGAGTGTTGCTGATGACGTAAACATAGTTGGTCGACACATTAATGTTGGAGGAAAGTCTAATTTAGACGAGACGAGAAAGCAATCATTCCTATAATAAATTGGCAAGCTCATATGACATAGGACCTATAGTTTTTTGCCACTAATAGTTTGGTCTATATTATGATTAATGCGCGTAAGTCAACGCATCTTAGACTATCATATGTTCAAAAAATTTTATTTTGTATGTACTAAAAAAACAATAATTATAATGTTCAATCTAATAACTAATTTAGATTTGTTCTAACAATGACACATGCTTAATTTTTTAAAATTTAAAATATAAAAAATATTTTGTCTATTTAATTCGGACTTAGGTTACATAATTTCATGCCTACCCAAAGCTCAACTTTTTAAAACAAAGCAGCAGTTAGATCTTGAACTTACCCAGCTAGATTTGATCCATAAGTCAGAAAATACTTAAATCTAAACCTATAGTCTAACTATTGCTATCCTAAATAAAATGGCACGGGATCATCTGTACCGTTTAACCTATTCCAAACAATTGCCACCAGTTTGACAGTAAATAAATAGAATACAGTGAAATTTATGGATGAAAATTTATGGCATAGAAACAGGGTAAAGGTTAAAAGTAACAGTGGATCTGATCCAAAACAAAATATATGTAACATTGTATCTGTTATTATGTGTTTTCAATTAGTGAAAGTCCTAAACTGTTCTTTTGGTTTTGATAGATAAGAACAAGTTGAAAGTTGCTAAGATGGCGTGTCGTTCGCATCTTTCGATCCTCGACTCCTGCCGTGAGAGAATTGTACACTTGTGTTTTTATTAATATTTGATAACATCTTTTTCTTTTGCTATCTTAATTTACACCATGCCACGCCTGCATGTCCACGATGGAAGGAACAGAGTCTAAAAAGAGCACGGTTGCCTGCTCTTGAGTTCCGTTTTGGTCTCTGCTTGTGTTTGGGAAGGAGTGTAGTTTGAGTTTGGTAAGAGTGTGATTGGTGAAAATTTCTTTTCAGAAGATGCAGAGAATAGTTGGGGTGGTAACAAGATTTTTATCGAATTCTTCCGTTGTGAGGAAAGAGGCAACGCGACGTGCTTCTTCCTCATCCTCTTTCCTCTTCGATGATACCCAGTTGCAGGTTTCTATTTTCGCTCCTTTATGGTGCTATGAGAAGAGAACTTCTTGTTAAAGGTTTTTTTTTTCCCCTTCCCTTTTTGTTTGCAGTTTAAAGAGAGTGTTAATCAGTTCTCACAAGAGAACATAGCGCCACATGCTTCGAATATTGATCACACGAATTATTTCCCCAAGGTAGGAAAATTTCAACTTCTGTTTTAACCGATGGCATTGCTTGTTATTGGGTTTTCTGTGGAAATTTGAATTGGTGTTGTGATTTGCATGCTGCCGGGTTCAGGAAGTTAACTTGTGGAAACTCATGGGAGACTTCAATCTCCTTGGAATTATTGCACCAGGTTTCTACTCTGTTTTTTTTATGAGTATTGTGATGCTTTAGTTTTTTGGGGCCTAATTCAGTATCTTGGCAGAGGAATATGGAGGGCTTGGTCTTGGATACTTGTATCATTGTATAGCTATGGAGGAAATTAGTCGTGCTTCTGCATCTGTTGCTCTTTCATATGGTGCCCATTCTAACCTGTGCGTCAATCAGCTGGTAAGAAGCATGTTTGGCTTAAGGATTCTAACGGTATGTGTACTGTGGACTGAAGGTGCTTAATTTAATTGTATCTTTTAGGTGAGGAATGGAAGTCCAGCGCAGAAACAGAAGTACTTGCCTAAGGTTCTACTTCCAAGACTTTGACATCATCTTCCCTATAAGAGACATTCCTGCTGAATTAGTTTAGTTCTTGGAATTTGAATGTTCCTCAATATGTCATTAATCTACGAGATGATCATTAGGATGCTGTTGTATGGAACATAATGGACGCTTGTGATATATATGTCAAACCTCAATTACCTTCCTTTGGTCTTAAAAGTATATGAAAATATCAATTTCTGCGTCCTCTTCCTCTTCCTCTTCCTCTTCCTTTTGATACAAAGATGAGGAATGTGGCACCATTGTTAAGTTTAATTAATAATTTAATCTTTTTTGTGAAGCTCATCAGTGGAGAGCATGTCGGAGCCCTTGCAATGAGTGAACCGAATGGTAAGCTATATGATCTCTTAGATGCTTATTTGGCATTGATAAACATGGGTGGAAGTGAGAGATCTACCATTTTACTCAACTTGCTGGTTGATGTCCCTGTATCTTTCAGCTGGGTCCGATGTTGTTAGCATGAAGTGCAAAGCAGATTGTGTCGAAGGAGGCTATGTTCTAAACGGAAACAAAATGTGGTGCACCAATGGTCCAGTTGCTCAAACATTGGTAACTTTGCCAAACCTCTATGTCCTGCACTTCCAACAGAATGAACCTGCTTTATGATCTCTTTCTGGAATTTTAAACTTAACCTGTGTTCGTTCCAATCAGTTTTTCCAGCCGCATAGCAGTGAATGTAAAAGTGGAGTGTAAGCTGAAAGAGGAAATTCCATGATTCGTACAGTATTAAAGCTTAACATCTAAAGTTTTTCCCTTAACTGTTGAATCCCTCAAGTTCTTAGTCCTTAATATGAGGACCTTTGTAATGCAACCAGGAGTACCTGTAAAGAAGAATTTGCAAACATGTTGAAACTAGTACGATGCACATTCAGACAGATTTTTCTGTTAAGTGTGTTTTAAGTAGAGTCTTATGCTGCTTGAAATTATTTCGTCTGAAGTTCCTGATTATGCTGTAAACGTCCACAGAATGGTTAGATTAACACCTGGACTCTCTGAATTTTTTTACATTAAGCATGATGAATAGAGATTGTTTGTCTTTTAGCATGATTTTGGCTTATCTATTGTGCTGAAAAATGATAAGGAGAATTTTGGCAGGTTGTTTATGCGAAAACGGATGCAAAAGCTGGCTCAAAAGGCATCACAGCATTCATCATCGAAAAGGGAATGCCAGGGTACTTAACAAAATAATTGATGTTAGTTCATTCAAGTGGCAAAGTTATAAAATTTTGGTAAAGCACAATTAACGGGAGAAATTTCATTATTTTAGCTTGTTCCCTGTTTGAAGGTGGCTTTGTATATGGCACATTGACATGGAAATGAATGCTTTTAAATCCTGTGTCCCATAAAATTTGAAGCCTGAAATGTTTTTTCTATGTTCATGTCTCTAGATGGACAAATAAACATTCCATTTTTTTTCTCAATGCAATCCTAAATGAAATGCCAATTTTCACAGACAAGCAGATAAAGCTGATTTCTTCGATGGAAAGCATAAATTGGATCATAGTAGAAAGGAATATATTGAAATCCTTGGAATTAACTTATAAAGTTCTTATTTCTGACTTCAGGTTTAGCACCGCTCAGAAACTAGACAAACTTGGGATGCGAGGAAGTGATACGTAGGTCATCAATAGATTCAATGTCATATTACAGCTAATAATATGTTACGTCCTCCTCTGTTCCTCATCCTTACTGATATGGTGGTGGTCTTGCAGATGTGAGCTTGTATTTGAAAACTGCTTTGTCCCCGAAGAAAATGTGCTTGGCCAGGAAGGAAAAGGTTCTGACATACTGTGAGCTTATACTTTTTTTGTCAAAGATAACGAAAGGTTCTTAATGCAATACTAGTGAGTGTGTGTGTCCTGACTGCAAAGATACAGCTAGGCATCAACATTTTATTGTTGGAAATACATAGCCAGATCAGTTGCAACATGCATAACATTATTCTTATAACTTATAAATCAGAAAGGTATAATTATTCTGGCGACTCTGGAGTAATTCCATTGTAGTTGCTGGGCAATGGTATAATTATTTTGGTCCTCAAACGAGGACTTAATTGCATCGATGATCTATTCTGAGTTGGTTGTGACCATGTTTATGAAATGGCATAATAGACAATAAACTTGTAGCCCCTTTTTTTTCCCTGTTTTTTGAGATATAAATGGTTCTTTTCGCCTTTCAGGTGTCTATGTCATGATGTCAGGACTGGATCTTGAGAGGCTTGTTTTGGCTGCTGGGCCTCTTGGCATCATGCAGGCATGTCTTGATGTTGTTGTTCCTTACGTTCGACAGAGAGAACAATTTGGCCAGCCGATTGGACAATTTCAGTTTATACAGGTTCAACTTTTATCGATTTTTTGTTCGAGGTTTTAGCTACTTTTTGTTCCACGTATTATAGCTCTCTCTGTCAACGAACTGCATTGCAGGGGAAGCTTGCTGACATGTACACTTCATTGCAATCTTCAAGGTATACAAATGTGATAAGATATTGCATCTACCTTCACAAACTTAAATGTTGGTAATGCAATGGTTAACTGTTCAATCTTCAGGTCCTATGTGTATTCTGTGGCAAGGGATTGTGATGATGGAAGAATCGATCCTAAGGTGAGAGGTGGATCTTCATGCTTGCTCGTGTTCTGTTCCTCCATTTTTAAGTTCATTTTCATTTCATGATGAGAAGCTCGTAAATTTCTTATGTTTTCCTTTTCAAGTTTTTTCTTGAAGCAATTTGTTTGCTCTGGAATGTGTAACAGTATGTTTTGGGATGTAATGCCTATTTGAACCATGCAAAACTAATGTGCTTATAAACCTTCAGGATTGTGCTGGAGCTATACTTTGTGCAGCTGAAAGAGCAACCCAAGTCGCTTTGCAGGTGAAAGAGCAGTACACCGCTCTTTGTATTTATATGGCTTATCAATCACACCTTTCCTTACTTGATTAGACTACTACAGAATGACAAATCCCTTTTTCTCAACTTATGTGCATGCTATATTTACGATGCTATGTTATTATTGTCAAATTTACAGGCTATACAGTGCCTGGGTGGTAATGGATACATTAACGAGTACTCAACTGGCCGTCTTTTGCGAGATGCAAAATTATATGAGATTGGAGCTGGAACTAGCGAGATCAGAAGAATCATCATTGGCCGTGAACTCTTCAAGGAATAGAGTGAGAAGGTGGATAAACTTGCTGTTGGTGCAGCAACATGCACGTTAATGGAATTCTGTGCAAAGAAACAAAAAAGTGAATCACATTTCTCGGGGGAAGATGAGTGTACTGGTTTGAATCTTCTTCCAGTAGAATAAACTGCTGTCGAATTCTAAGTGCAGATAGATCTTTGAGGATGGGGGTTAAAGGTTTATGTTCATCTCCTGCGCCTTTGATTTAATAAACCAGTATATATGACCGTCAGAAACTGAGCTGGACCTTTTCTGGGTATTAACTTGAGGCTTCTTTTGGCATGTTAAGGTATATTCAAAAGAATTCTCAGCTTTTAGTGTGTTAGGAATTTTCGACTGTCTTAGAACTCTTCAGCTGCGTAACTATCTTCCAGGTCCAAGAGATTACCTAGATTTGACAAGTTCGATAAAATCAGCCGATCCATCCCTTCCATTTCCAGTTCTTGGAAATTAGAAAAGATGATGTTTTGCTTCCTAAAACTCATTTTCATAGTCGGTTTGTAGATGCATGAAAAGTCAACCAGAAGTTGCCAACTCCATAGCAAGATGAGAAGATTGAAATATTTCATTACAAGAAACACCAGATTGAAATAGTTCAACTAACTTCAGTTGCCAGCCATAAGCTGTTCCAGAGGTTTCGAATTCTTCCACAGATTATTGGCATAGATAACCTAAATAACTACTGATGGAACGGATACGCGTTAAAGTTTCAATAGTTACAAGTTGCACAAACAAATACAGCCAGCATAATACTCAAGCCAAATATTAATTTCAAACCCTTATTACAGTTGGAGAAGAATCAGGCTGGCTCACAGAGGAAGACTTGGATGCTTCCATTATCAGAAGCGCTTGATCCAAACAACTTTGAGTATCATCACCAGTTGTGCCGATGGTCATCTTCTCAACTTCTTCTTTGGTATGTATATGGATCTTTGATACAACATCACAGAACTCACTGTCACCAGCAATGGCCACGATAAGGCAAAATGAATGAAACAAATGACTCACAATTTGCCAAAGATTAACCACAAAACATAAGCCTAATTCATAGTTGCTTATCACATAAGTTGCAGTAGAGCATCGCAAAGCAGTTTGAAGTAGAGGATACAATTTAACCACCTTCCATACTTCAGTCATTTTATTTCCACGTCTTTTTCACGTAAAACACTAATAAATGTAGAATCTTTTCCTTTTTTGGAAACTAAAGATAATGAAATATAAGGCGGCTGCATAATTACGTAATACCGAAAAACCAAGATTCAAACCCAGGTTGCATAATCATCTCGGAAACTTAGCACCAGTTATCTTTAGAGCATGTCTTCTGTTTCCAACCTCTAAATGACTTAAAGTAGATGCTCAAAAAGGCAACAATTGACATTAAAAATTCATGGTCTATTTCCTGCATAATCAGGCAATATACTAACTAGCTGATCTACACACAAGGACTTACTGCCATGGATCGTCGCCAACGACCATTACATCATTCTCACTGTCTGTGTATAATATACGCCATCCTTTATTAGGATCTCGCAGAAGGCCTTCCATGCCAAACAGTCCTTCTAGCTCATTCAATAGATCACTGTAGCCATTCAGTCTTGAGAGATCAATGGCTCTACCAACCAAGCTGCCTTGCTTGTGAACCTATAACCAATTTATGTAGATATTATTGGATAAATGAAGAGAAGTCAAGTCAGTTTTTCACTTTTCTTCTAACGCAGCTTACCTTTGTGCAACTCCTCTTACCAGAATTTTGTGAACTTGGTGTTGGTGATTCTGCAGTCAAAGAGAACCCAAATAGTTTGCAGCCAGTGGCAGTCCCATTAAAAGATTCGTCCTTTTGAGTTCTTAGATTAATCCCCATAGCTGGGGAATTGAAATTCTTTTCTACTGGCTGATGCTCACTCAATTGATTTGACTTTCCAACGTCATCCCTGATGTCAGCACTCCCAACAGAAGATGCATTGAACTGGACATTTTCTCCTGGGAAGTTATTTGCATAAGAATGCATTTTGGTAGTTTCCCCAGAGTGGTATGGGGCACAATGAAAGAGTGTCTCTCCCCCATTTTCCGCTGCTTGTGAATAGAGATTACGTCCGGGTAGTTGACAAATGTGGAGTGAACTGCATCCAAGATCAGATTTTCCCCAAGCACCAAGATTGAAATTATCTTTTCCTGTCAGGGATCTCAGTGGACATATTTCTTGACCTTGCAAGACCCTCGGAAATCTTTCAGATTCCGCTAATCCTGTGTATGTGGTGGGGCAAGCCTTTGTTAACTTGCTGATATTTCCCTTCATCATTCCAGGTGAAATGAAAGTTTGATGTGCGGGGGCTCGCATCTCAAAGTCCAAAGGGCGGTTTTCTGTGTCGTACCCAAATACGGGTGACAGGAAACCTGAATTTTCTTGACCTTGCAAGACCTTAAAGGATCTCATGGACTCCTCAAAGTCTAAAAACCTACCCCTTCCTGTGGCATCAAAACAAACAATTATTTCCCAAAAAAAAAAAACCAACAATTACTCTTCTTCTAGTGTAAATAATTGTACCAGCTGTGGGGTTGTCAGGTAGGGTTGCCTGCAGACCAGTCCGCAGTTTCTTCAGCCTTTGGGGAGATTGAATACTTAGTGGTGGCAGTGAAACTGAAGGATCAATTTCCCAAGGGGAGACTCGTTCTTGATGATCACTCACAATATCTTCATCCCATCTTACCTGCTCAATGACATAAATAAGTCAATTACATATGACACTGAAATTCAGGTCAATAACTATACTACAATTCTTTTACTGCCCATTTGCACAAGACAAGGATACATTGAAATGGTGAATGCATATGCAGCAACAGTAATATACAAGATGAAGCTGACAATCAAACAAGTTTCCAGTGCTGCATAAGAAAAATTTCCAATCTAATGAAGCTAGATATAGATCCCGACACATTCTGAAATGTAAGAAATAGAAAAGGCGACCATACTATTGGATCAATATGGATAATTCATCACTTAGTTTGACTTTTGGATGGGAATTTGAAGTTGTTAGACCATATAGACATTGATCATTCAATAAAACCGACGGTTAGCAGAGCTTGGACCAGGTACTGCAGACTTCTCTAAATGTTCATCTTCCATCATCTCAGGGAATAAAGAGAGAATGGTATGGTAAAACAGTTTGTTTATGATATGTGCTTTTAACAATGGGGTTCAAGGTACATAGTGACCCTTCCAAAGAAAAGTATGATTTACATAATCATCCAGCTTGACTAAAATCATGTGACAAATTTCTGTCTCACCATCAGGCATCTCCATTTGGATTTTGGCCATCTATATGGATCAAAGTCTCCAATACCAGCCACAACTCCACTGTACGTGCAAAACCACAAAGTGAAGTTACAATCTCAGAAAGTCATAATAGGAAAGTGACTTAATTTTCCAGCAAAGGGAGATATACAAGACCTTCTTCCTGGTGAATCATCCATTTCAAATCTCAATTTGAATCTTGTCCCAATACAGATTGGATTCCTTATGCTTTTGATATACTTTTGGAAGGGTACAACAAATTGTGCATGAGTTGCCCTGCATTTCAGCAATTTTAAGCATTTTTCTGATAGCAAATAATAACCCCCCTGTCAAATATATATGCACATATTAGATGTTATCTAATAGCACATAAAATTTACCATTTAAATTACTTTTGACATTACACAAGGCAAGCAGACTAAAAAAATATCGAAATAATTAAACAATATGGTTTCTGAGCAGTTTTAAATGCACGTTTGAAGATGACTATCTTACATTTCCTTCTAAAACAGGTTTTTGCCTCTCCACATGCAACATTTCATCAATCTACATAGGCAACTCTTTTACCCATTAAAATTACTGTAGGTAGTTTCTCAGAATCAGTTTAACAAGCTAGAATAGATGATGCCTAGGATTGCAAGTTCTTATTTGTGCTTCATATATTACAGCATCAAAAAACATTAGGGTTATGTAAAGGTATATCATAATTTTCATACCTCCAGTAAATTTACAGCTTGATTCGTGAAAAGATGTTAGCTACAAATTCATAGAATGTTCCAAAGAGCACTAGCATCAGCAATTAAAACATTGTTATGAGTAACCAGTCAGTGACTAGAAGCTAAGAATGTCCTCTCCTTTTATACAAAAAATAAGATCAAGCAACTAGGTAAGTCTAATTCATCATATGGTTAGGTAATGTCCACCAGTCTGATACTTGGTGAGTGGCTTTTCTTTGCATGGTACCTACATCACTTTGACGGCATACATCTTCAGTTGGCAATAATTAACTGTACTACATTGCTGTCAAAGTTACATTTTGGCTGTAAGGAAGAAGATTCACAAACTGAAGTAATAATGGTTCTATCTACTGTTCCATATATGAGCCAGTGCAACAAATGAAGGGGGTCAATGTGTATGCAAGTAATACCTTGGACTGTATAAAACATGAAACAAGCTTTTATTGGATATTGCATTAGCCACTGGAGAAAGAACACTCGAGTAAGAATTCTGATTGCCAATGACCAAATCAGGAAGCCCATTTCTAGGTCTAACAGCTCTTCTTATCCCCAACCTTAGCTCACCGTCTTCACCTCTAAGAAAATCATAAGAACACAGAAAATGAGCTAAAAGTTAGTATGCTGGAAATAATTTAGAAAATTATTTGTCAAATGAAATTGCAATCTTTTCCTTCCTTTTTGATTGTATGAATGACTTTAAAAAATCAGATTCTCTTTTTATTCAAGAGCAATTGGAACTTCTCTGCTTATCATGATTTCTTTTTGGCACACCATTTCTCTGCTAAAATATGTAGTATATTCTAGGGTCTAATGAGATCTGAAGTGTCTTTGCTTAAAATTTCATTTTTCATTTACGTGACTACAACTATTCTAATTCTGATTTACTTCTGATAGACTAATCACTAAACAAAAGGATGAGTAAACCCCAACTAGGTAAAGATATCTGCATCAGAATCATCTCAAACGCATACCTTAAGAAAAGCACAGCATCCCCGGAAACAAGATTTTTTTGACTCACAAAGATACTCCAACCCGTGGTCAGAAGATGCCTTCTTGGTTGACCTGAAAATCAATTATTAAACTATGCATATATATATCAACTTCAAGTCAATTGAACCGAACCCAGTACCAGATCAATATTCACCTCTATAAATATGTCGAAATCTCCATTCAACTCCATGCAGGTCTTTGGCCACAAGTTCTTGACAAGGCCTCTGTTGATTATAGTCCTTCGCAAAAAAATAAGGGTACATCTCTTAACCAATATCATGACAAATTCTAAATTAGTGGCAGGATTTGATTCTCTACTGACGGAAGAGCAATTGAATGAAAATAGTGATACCAAGGGAGGGAAACAGTCCTCTGCGGCTCTACGAGGAACAGAGAACCCTCCATGGGTGCTCGTATCAGAAGCTGTTAGCGATTTGCAGAACATGTGTGGGGTAGGTTTTGTTGGTGATCCACCACAACCCTCTTCATCCATATTTAACTCTTCAAGCTCTTTTCCCTCCAAAACTCTTCCTGCCAACTACAAAGATACCGAGAATGTTGCAGATAGAAAAATCAAACAAATTAACATAATGATCTTCGAGACATAAACTCAGCACTATCTCCTACAGTAAAACTGAGTAACCAAGAAGTCCAAAAGATCAGAGGAAAAAATCAACATTTTTAAAACCCGAGTCAACAAGCCGAAACCCAACAAGAATGTTACAATTTAACCTCCCAACAAGTAGAAAAGACAAAATTTGGCTTCTGGGAAAGTAAGGGAAACTCGGAAACGATCACCAAAAGAAGCAAATGAACACTACTTGGAAGACAGTTATACCTCTGATTGGGGAAGCAGGGTAAGCTGAGTGTAGACCTCATCATTCTCTTTATTGGCCTGGTTGAAGATATAGGAATCAGATAGCAGTATTGAACTTTGACGAAACAGGAAGTGATGACCTGAATCTAATATGAATGACAGAAAAGGAAAGGAATTAAAAGACGAGAGGTGTTCGGAGAGGTACTTACAAGTAGTTCAAAGCCTACAACTTTACAAAATATTTGAGGCTGGAGATCAAAGGTGGGGAATTCCATAGGAGAGAAGTGTAAGGAAGATGCGACCTGTTCCAAGTGGCCTTGAGGGAAGTAAACAACCGCATTCCCTTTCTTGGGCAGTGAAGCGTGAGGACCAGCACAAGCAAGCCAAAGCTCCAGGTAAATGGAAGAGGAAAAGGGAGACCGAGATGAATTTGAAGAACATGAAGAAGATGAAGAGTCTCCATTAGCACAGAAACCAGTCTTCTCCACCTCAGTCACTGCATGGTTCAGATCAATTTCCATGAACACCCACCCAGGATTCTGTATTTGAGTATGGGACTATATGCTCAAACATACGAGTACAGCCACATAGCCGAACCACCCAAAAAAAAACAAGGAATTAATAAAGAAAGTAGAGGTATGAATGGAAGATGTGCTAATCAAGAGACAAGAAACGGCACCCACAAACGTAAGATAAAAATCAAATATCAGTAAGAAATGAGGTCAATCACAGGCAAAAATAATCATATTTTTTTTAGAAGGGGCACGCATAAAGGCCAAAACAGAATAGTGGTGCAAGAAGATGATAAGAAAACAACAAGAAGGCCATGTTTACTGAACGAAGGCCAAAAGAACGAAGAAAATTATATAAGAAGACAGGGGTATCAGATAATAACAAGAAATTAAAAGTGTGACTCCTCCCCCATTTGCAGGTAGTGAGAAGAGGGAGCAGAAGCAGCAGACACAGTCACAGACACTTGCATAAGAAGCACATAAACAAAAGGCAATAAAGCCAATGTGGTGGACTCAGACACGACTCTAGAGATGGAACGAGAAGATACTGTGTTGGGTGGAGGGGACAAACCAAGACAGTGCATAACCCACACTTGTCCCTGTCTCTGTCTCTCTTTCTCACACTCTCTGTTGCTTTCTTTGCCTTGCTTAGCTTTATGTTTTTGTTACCATTACCAATTCATGATCGTTATTAAATATAAAAATCAGAAAAGAATACATTTTAACTGTGGTTGATGGGCCAGACAAAAAAGGGTATTTTCAGTGAATGCAAAAGAACTCGTGCCTTTCTTCACCGAGACCGTCTCCTTTTCTAGGTAAATAAGACCAAGAAGATAAAAACAAACTCATCAAAGTTGTCTCTCACTAAGGTCCACTTAGGAACATCTTAATTGTCCATTCCTTTCTTCCAAGTTATAATTACCCACCAATAAGCAATAAGTATGGGTATTGACCACTTATTACAAAGGGTAAGCACTTGGATATTAAACTTCTCATGTGATATCACAGATGTAGGTAGGGTAGTGTTTTATTAATTTCCAGTAATGTTTTGTACAGTTGAGTTGACATATCAGTGCAGTGCAGATAACTCACAGAAGGGGTTGAACTGTAGATGAAAAGGTTAGGGACAAGAGAGAGGAGAGACGGTTGTGACGGGGGATTTTGGCAGCAAATATCGTGGGCGTGTTGTTAGTTGTTAGGACCCATTTGAGTCAGAGGCCCAGCAACCATCCACTAATACTGCATTGCACTGCTCTACTTTATAATCTCCAGTCTTGTCACTCTTTTGTTCTTTTATCATACAAATTTTTACTCAGAAACTGTCCCCACCTCTTTCTCAGGCGCGTTCCTTCCACCCACTGCTAATGGCTTTAACTATATAAATTAATTTATCAAAAATTTGTACTTTCAAATATTATTAATATATTTTAATAAAAACAAATTTAATATTTAGATATTCAAGATGATAAAGTACTTGAAATTGAATAAAAATTTTGACTATGTAAATTTAAATTTCATGTATAAAAATTTGTTTTCCATGTCTGCTAATATATGTAATTTCCTTTGACAAAAATTATTTTTTGGTTTGTGTGTTGCCAAAGGAAAAAGTTAAAAAAAATTAGAAACGGAGAGCGTGGGGCTTACGCCCAAAGGTGAAGGAGTGAGTGAGGAAGAGAGAAAAGACGAGCGAAGGGCCACCCAATACATTCCTCCTCCCTTTGATTTCACCTCCATTTTGCCGTTCTATTTCTGTCCTTTTACTGGAATACCCCCGCTCCTCTCGGCCTCTTCCAAGAATAAATACGTGCACCGCACGAGTGCTTCATTGCAAGCGTACGACCTTTATTCCACAAATTACTCGTACAATATAATACTTTAAATTTAAGTTAGAGTTAGACTGTTTAGTATCATTGACTGTTTTCAAATTTAAATGTAATTACATAAATAATAATATATTTTATATTATCTAAAATATAACTTGTTGATTGAATAAATTTATTTTCATAATAACTTTAGAGATCTAAAATTTATTGATCAACGGAAATAAATTATTTTTTAATTCTTGTGTAAATTTTATTTTGTATTTGTTGAAAAAATAAATCAACTAAAGTACACAATAATTTGAAAAATATTTTAGCATTAAAAGTAAAGGAAATAATAATAATATAATCACCTTTCTGTGTAAGTGCCTATTTGGATGGACTTTTGAGAGATCAATAAATACTTTTTTTCATCACAAAAACCTTTTTTAAGAAAGCAGGTGTTTGACTGTAAAAAAAAAATTCTTTAATATATACAATTTTTTTGGCAACCAAAATACAGTTCTTTTAAGAAACTCAAATTTAAAACTTATCAAAAAAGCGTTTTTTTCAGTAGACTTTTCAGATCAATTAATAAGTCTATTTTTTAATTCTCTTTTGTCCTTATATTTTACATATAATTCCTACAATACTCATAAACTCATCTTTTCGATTATTATGTATTTAACTATTTACTCAACTTGGATATTTATTTTGAGATATAATATTATTTAGCTTTTTATATGTTTCAATATTAATTTTCGATATTAATTTTCTTATGTTATAATCTATATAAAAGATTTGGTTAGATATATTTTCATTTATGTTTCATATAGTTTAAAATTATATAATAATTAATATATTGTGCTTATTGTTTAATATACTTTAAATAATTTTTATATACATAAATAATTTTTATTATAAAATAAAATATAGTTAAAATTAAAAGTACTTTTTATTTTTATGTTGCCAAACTATCTACTATATGAAGCTTTTTCAAAAAAACTTCTTTTTTAAATGACAGTTAAACAGTTAACTGACTTCTTAGAAAAGCTTTTATAAAAAAAAAAATTCTACCAACAAAAACTCTATTAATATAAGCCTGACGATACAGACGCTAAGCTTCAAATAATTTAATTAAAGCAAAAAATGAGCATTCAAATTGTGTTGTCATGCTTTTCAGAAATCCGTTAGGTCTTCTATCTTTATCAAGATGAATTTCTTATCCAACAACCTTTTGAATAGCCTAACCTAACTGAAAACGTGCATCGTATACACAGTCCTTTTTTGGTCGTTTTGTGGGTCCATCCGATTTCCACCAGACAGAAATATATAATAGTTTGACAAATATAAATCAAACGCATATTTAATTTAAATGATTATTTGAACTTCAAATATAAAGCAAACTATTAATATATGAAAATTTGAAGTAAAATTTAATGAAACACTCAAAAAGTTTATTTTTGAAGTATAAAAATATAATTATTAGTGCTTGTAAAAACGTATTATGAGTTTGGAACTCCTTAATCTTGTTCATTGAAAAGGCTAATTACTTTGTTCATTTCTCTAAACACTATGCTCATATTATTAGATTTGAGTGACCTTGCACGTGGGAGCCAATCTGCCACTTTCGTTTCATCAAAAGAAAACTTTTTCTTTTCCTTTTGTAATCTCTCCAAAAGAAAGCTAAAGGGTGCAGCTGAAAATCTATGGACCATGTGATGTCACACCAACATTTGTCGTGACAAATGACAATTTATAAAATTCAGGCCAACTTTACTAAAGGCACAATGTCGTGTGAACTGAAAAGGTAAGTGTTAATAATAAAAATGGAGCATAACACTGTTACAGAAAAAACAAACACATGAAAAATTGCCTTCTTTTGTCTGTAGCAAATCGATCTATCTTACCTAACATCAACACTGTTTGTTTGTAAATATATAACAGTAACACGTTATTAATACCAAATGTTGCATTTTGAGCGTGTCTGAGATTTTTCTTTTTTGCTCTCTCTATATTCTCTTAGTATCTTTTTTTTTCCGACTTTTTGACAACCAGCAAATTATAAGTCGAACTATTAGTAATTAGTTAATAATAAATTATATCAGTTGATTTGACTAACAGATAATATCAACTGTTTATTAAAAATATTTAGTAAAATTAGATGTTTAGTATTAGTTGTTTACGTATAAAATAACTTATAAAAGTATAACTTTAAAAAAGATTTATAAAAGCATAAGTATTATTTTTAATACTTTTTTAAATATTTTCATAATAATTTAAAATTTAGATTTTTAATCTTACAAAAATTAAGTTTATAAATCTCTTAAAAATATAAAAACATATAATAATAATAATGATAATGATAATAATTAATTTTTTCTTGATAAATACTTAACATAGCTCAAGATTAATAATTATTGCCAAAATAAAAAAAAGCTTTACCAATAATTACACGAAAGTTGGATGCAACTTATAAGATCGAGAAGATGGAACGGAGAAAAAAAAAAAAAGAAACAAAGGCTTTGTCTCTTTTTGTGGGTATTTTTAAGAGAGCACAATTTGTTATTTTTGATTAACTGAAGGTCAAACACTAATTATTTTGAACATTTTAAAAATTAGTTAATTAGATTCAATCAGTCAACTCGTTTAGTTGATTAGCAAACATAGTAATTAGTTGTTTAACATGTCATTTAGTTAATTTTTAGCTGATAAATCATTAACTAAACATGCCAGAGCTCCTTAGCCTATTATGTTTTAACGTTAATATGTTTTAACGTAATAATTTTATTCCCTACATTTTGTAGTTAGTTCTTTTAACTTTTAAGGGATTAACTCGTGAAGCCGTTGCACTCAAATCTGTAATTTTTATATCTCCTAACAACATTTATTTAGTCTCGTTTAAATCAATAATGTAAAAACTGATAAGATGAAATGCTTAATGCTTATGATTTCATGAGAAATTAGATTTTCGTATAATTGACTAAAAATTAAATATTTTAAAATGTGATTAAAAAAATTATGTTTACTTGTTAAAGTTTAAAATTAAAATTAAAATTATTTAATTTATAAAACATGTTAATTTAAAAATAAAGATCCATTTAATTTATTATTTAAATTATTGAATAAGTTATTCTGAAATATGTAATGTATAATCTATGACGTACTCTCCTTTGTTTAGTACGTATTGAAAAAATAATTCAGTTAAAGAAAACTGAACTCTGAAAGTGAATAGAGTGGGTCCGGTGTAGAAGACAAACGGTATCTAATAATTACGGAGGCATCACAAGGCAGGCATCCAAGTTGTTGCCTTTTTCTTTTATGTTTTTCACAATGATAGTAGAGCAGCGAGCACTCGACGACGTCCAATAAAGTTGAATGGTCAGTTTGTCATCATTTGATCTGCGTTGGAGTACACTAACATAATTGTGTCAGATAAGAATATGATCCAATCCACCGGTTTACGCCTAATATTCGGCTTTAGGTTCAAATAGATTACTAATCATAATTAGTGAAACCAGATGAAAAATAAAAGCAATTACTTTCACCTGATCAGATAGAAATAGGCAAATTGAATAATGACCTATTAAGCACATCAAGAGGGTTCCATCACAAGCCGTTAACTTGAGGAGCATTCAAGGAACCAACGAAGATGAAACTTATTTGAGTTCTGGGACAACAGACAGACACGGTTAGCTCGAACAACCCATACACCAATCGAGCGGGGCGACATGTTTTCGATTATATTTATAACACAGATGCGGGTCACCCCAACTGTGTTTTGTCGCATTCACTATCAACTTGTTGGTCTGTTGTTTGATGCTGCTTGGGCCTTACCGATGAGGAATGTGTAGGCCTAACCTTGAAAAGGCAATAATCTTGTCATTGTCCTCCGATAGCTGTAGTCCAAAACGTCCTTTTCTCTAATGGGTTAGATTACCTTATTTTGGCATCGACTTATCTTAATTCAGAGAACATCATCTCATATCTTATCATTTAGTTTAGATTAAATCATGCATAACTTAATCATGTAATTTATATTGCATCAAAGATAAATTAATCCATCTTATTTCAAACCATATATAAGTACACACTACAAGAAAATTGAGAGTTAGCGATAGAAAATTACCGACAGATAATAAACCGTCGCCAATTAGTGACGGAAATGAGTTTTCCGTTACTAAAGTCAATGGAAAAATTTTCGTTTAACGACGGTTGTAGCCTCTGCCGCTAAAAATGGAGGAAAACCGTCGCGTCAAATTTGGTGACATATTTTAGGGACAGTAAAAATTACTGCCGGTAATTACTATAAGAAATTATCCAATTACCGACGGAATATTCGCAAACCGTTGAAAAACTTGTGTGGAAAATTTCCAGTTATCGACGGTAGCAATATCCGTTGCAGAAATTCTAAGAAAATGAGTTTACCGATGAAATTTTCGTCCGCAATCTATTGGTAAAGTGGCTATCAATACGCCGTCGTCCTTCGTCTAGTTCTGTTTAACTTTTTAATAATAACAAACGACATCGTTTGGTGTAACACAACGACGTCGTTTCGTTATTGCTGAAGGTTTTAATAATAACGAAATGACGTCGTTTCCTTATTGCTGACGGTTTTTAATAATAACGAAACAATGTCATTTGATTTAAATTGAAACGACGTCGTTTCGTTATTGCTGACGATTTTAACCAAACGACATTGTTTCGTTATTATTAAAAGCCTTCAACAGACCTTCTCCCCACCCGACCCAACCTTCCTCCTCCTTTTTCAAACCTGCTGCTGTTCTCCCTCGCATTCGCTAGCGTCTTCTTCGTCAAGGTGTTGCGTCTTCCCCGACCGTTGCTGCTGTCTTCTCCAGTCGTGGACCTGCTCTGTTGGTCGAGGTATGGCGATGTTTTTGCCCTTCAATTTTCTGCCGAAATTGATAAAACCGTGGTTGATTTATTGTTTGTTTCATGTGCAATATCTATGGATGTGTAAATGTTTATGTATGGGATTGAGTTTCTATAGTGAATCAATGAGTATTAGAGAAATTTAGGGGTATATGAATGAAGGAATTTTTTCATTGGAATTTCCTTCTTTTTATGTTGGGTTTGTTTTGTTTTCCTGAACACGAATTATGGTATCAGTATGTATCTATTAGATACTGTTGTCTGTTGGACCAATGGTGGTTGACAAATAAAATCTCTTTATGTTTTGATAATAATAAAATGTATAGAATTGGTTAAGAAATTATTTCAGGAATTTTGGACTGTTATTCAATTAAAGGTTCAATGCATAATAAGTGACAAATCTCCAACGATATAAGAGATAGACAACGTTCATGTTAAGATTACATTAATCTTAAATGTGGAAGAGATAAAGCGTCGTGAAATCAAGATGGATATTATCTTCAATGTACTAGAGATATTCAAACATGAAGATTATGGATGAAGAATTCAAACCATTATCTCATAAAATCAGAAGATTGAAGATCTTGTTAATCTATCCGTTGGAGCCAATACAAGTCGACTAGAACATTGCCAGTTGATTGAGAATTCATTTAGCTGTTAAGTGGAGCTTAATCAAGTCGACCAGAACATCACAAGTTGATTAAGAATTAGCATATTTGTCAAGTGGGGCTTAATCAAGTCGACCGGAATATTGCAAGTCGACTGAAAACAACAAAACTGTAAGTTGGATAGCTGAACCAGTCGACTAACATCACTTTAGTCGACTGATCGTGGAGCAAAGATGAAAGTTTTCATAAAAACGCTGGTTCCAGTCGACTAACACATCTCAACCAGTCGACTAGCAGTACAGCTGATCCTATTCTGACAAAGTCAATTGATATCAAACGGATTAAAAATAATTTTACAACGTCTATGAGTATCAACAACGGCTAAAAGAAGATCTACAACGTCTATAATCCTCTGGAGCATGCAAATAAAAGGAGTAACATCAAAGAATCGAAGTGTGTAGTCTTCAGAAAAAGCATACTGATCATATCTCATTTTTATATCTCTCAATTGCTCTTAGCCTGTTCTTAATTATACTCAACTGTACCAAGCATTGTTACTTACAATTTTCTATCATTGTTTCAGTGAGTTGAGTGATTAGTGGAAAATCATTGGTAAGGTAGGATTTGTGCCGGAAGTCAAATCGGATTTGAAGGTGTAGCTTGAGTCGGAAATCAAGTGGGTTGTAAAAAGTTCACACTGAACTAAAAAGTGTACAGTAAAGTGGTTTGGCAAATCCTAAGTGGGAGTTTAGGTAGAGGACGTAGGTCTTAGCATCGAACCTCTATAAAAACAGTGTTTGCTCTTCTTCCTTACTCTCTTTATTTAATTTATTTGATTGTTCGTGTGTATTAACTTATTGTTTCTTTGTAGAATCTTTGCGAAAAATTATAAACGATCTATTCAACCCCCTTTCTAGATCGCTTTCAATTGGTATCAGAGCAGATTAATCCAGGGATGACTCTTAGTCTGACACACAACAATCTAGCGGAAGAAGGTAACATTAATAATCACCCTCCTTTGTTTAATGGTACTAACTATTCTTCTTGGAAAAATCCTATGAAATACCATATCATAAGCGAAGGAGTGGAGTATTGGAAGATCATCATCTTCGGTCCACATGTTCCATTGAATGAAAACGGTGAGGTAAAGACGGAGCTGGAGTATGACGACAATGATTGAAAGCAAGCTTACATCAACGCAAAAGCCATGAAGTTGATATACTGCGCACTTACTGTTGAGGAAAGAAATCGCGTGAACTCATGCACTAGCGCTTAAGAAATGTGGGAGAGACTTCGCATCACTCACAAAGGAACCAACCAAGTTCGAGAAATAAAGATCAACATGCTACTCCATGATTACGAAATGTTTGTCATGAAGGAAGGTGAGTCTATTTCCACTATGCTTAATCATTTTGCAGAAATTATTAATGGTTTAGGGAACCTTGGAAAGCATATGACGGATAGCGAGAAGGTGAAAAAGATCCTCCGTTCACTACTAAATGAATGAGACTCACAAGTAACAGCAATTATGGAATCTAAAGATCTCAATCGTTTGGAATTCAATGCCTTGGTGGGATCACTCGTAAACTATGAAATTATTCTCAAATCAAGAGGAGGAAGAGGTAAGTCTCAAAAGTCAATTGCTTTAAAAGCTAATGTGTCTTCTGTGGATGAAAGTGATGAAGAATTAGATGAGGAGGAAGAAGATGGAGAGCTAGCAATGTATGCCAGAAATTTAAGAAAGTTTAAGGGTCTACTCAAAAATAGGAAGAGAGAATTACGTGGTGGAAAAAATGAAGAAAGAAAGAAATACACCATGGAAAGAAGGACCAGAAGCTACGGAGAAAAGAAGAGCAATGAAGAGTGTTGGAAGTGTGGAAAAAGAGGTCATCATGCTAAAGAATGCAAAAGCTCATCCTTTACTTCAAATATCCAGAAAAATGACAAGTATGACAAAGGGAAAAAGAAAGCTAGCCTTATGGTCACTTGGAGTGATGATAAGGAAGCTTATCAAAGCAATGATGAAAACAACTTGGCTCTTATGGCAAGTAGCTCCTTGACAAGTAATGATGAGGATGAGGTAATGATTATTGATCAAGATCTTAGAGATTCTTTTACTACTTTGCAAATTGATTTTGAAGAAGCTATTGATATTAACAAGAAATTGAGAAAAAGAATAAGAGAACTAGTTTCTGAAATTAGTGATTTGCATGAAACCATTGATGATTTAGAAAGCTTTAAAGAAGAACACTCTGCTTGCTTTGCTGAAAAAGAAAATTTATCTAGTGAACTTGATAGACTTAGAAAAGAGTTTTCTTATGTAATTGGAAAGTTTGCTGATGGGAATAAGAAATTTGAAAAGATGTTGTCTTTACAAACATATTCAATTTCTAAACATGATTTAGGATATGATCAATTTGATAGAGATTGCTCACTAATTTCTAAATTCACTAAAGATGGAAAAGTTGCTAAATGTTTGAAAGATGGTCATATTGAAATTGCTTGTAAAAGTATTAGGAGATGTATAAATGTAAAGAAAATATGGGTGGTAAAAGGTACAATACCTTCAAATGTAGTTTATATGACTAACCAAAATGGACCCAAAATGGCTTGGGTATCAATGAGAAGAAAGAATGTTTCTGTTATAGGTACAAGCAAGGAATGAAAATCCACCAAGCACGTGGTATATTGATAATGGATGTTCAAGGCATATGAGTGGAGACAAGAACCTATTAATCAAACCAAAGAATCAAGGTTATGTTACGTTTGGAGATAACAATAAAGGTAAAGTCATTGGTGTTGATAAAGTGGGTAAGGAACCTTTGCCTACCATTGACAATGTTTTACTTGT
>JAOTAX010000008.1:4520752-4531832 GCA_025629825.1 Erythroxylum guanchezii
GATACAGAAGAATGTTTAAATTATAAATTGTAGATTTACTTAATAAAAATTAAAATTTGAAGAATTAAAAATACTTTTTAATAAAAGTTAAATAACCTAATTGGGTCTTTAAATATTCTATTTAAGTATTAATGCCAAACAGGTAAATGCTCCAGAACGAGTGATCATGGATATGAAAAGCGTCTTGAAGCTGCGAAACCCTCTCCTCCTAACCGGGTTTAAGAGAAAGTAAGGGACTGGGGGCTTCGTAGCTTGTCTTAAATGTACATACAAAATCAAAGAACGGTTGGTCTTGGGCCCATTCCGAGACCAGATCAAACCTTTTGGTAGATTAGTTAAGCGGATTCAACGCAACAAATTATGGATTGGTTGATTTTTTGATTTAATTTTTTATTTTGATTTATTTTAATAATTTTTATTGTTAAAAATTAAACAACTAATTAATTAATCAGTTAATTTTACAATTTATTTAATTTTTAAAAAATAAAATAAATTAATTAATTTTAATTTAACAGTTTTTATTTCAATTAAATTTTAAAATTTCTGATAAATAAGTATAATGTCCTTTAATTATATTTTTAATTTATTCAAAATTTAACTAATTTTACGATGTTCTAGTTGAACTTTTTAGAATTTAACTATCTTATATTATCCGTGAAACGTCTAATTTTAAAATATTGATTTTATCTAAACGTCAAAATCTCGTGCTTTTGAATTTGCATAGTCGTTCATAATTTAAGATTACTTGGTCAAAAGTTGCACTATTTAATTACCTGCATTCAATTCTGTCAGAAAGGGAAAAAGAAAAGAAATGGGTCAACAAATAAAAATAAAAATGTGTTCGAACTGAACTCTTCTGGCAACTGTTGGAACTGGGGACATTCCTTTCCAATTTTGAAAAAAGCGTCATTGTCGTGGCCTTTTATTATGAGCATGTACAGATATTAATATTAATTATATAAGCATCAAAAGCTTTCTTGTGATCATATACGTATCTCTAATCAAATTTGGGTTAGTACTTAGTACGCAGAATTCTGAGACCAGGCTTCTCGTGCTGACGCTTCAACAGTTGTTATATAATCGACACTCAGTGACCCACTTATTGAATGCCTTGACGCGTTAGTTTGTTATATTGACCCCTATTTGTTAATCATGCTCGAATCATTGTTTAGTCGCAAAAAGGGGGAAAAGAAGGTTATAAACTCCTTAAACACGATGGGAACTGAACAAAGTCTCCATATTAATTCAGTTACCTTATATGAACGGTGCAAAAAACTTGGTCTGTCTGTGCCTAGAACAATATGGGATTAAGTTAGAGACGCAAATGTGATAAGGTCCAATGAGTTTTAAAATTGACCATTTCTCTTCCACTAAGTCCATCCTGCAATATTATCTCTTTAAATTGAGAAAAGATTAGGCTAATTATATTCATAACCACTAATTTAAAAATCAAACCAGATTAACCTGTTCAACCAAATTAACCTCAAATCAGCCTGATTTTTTGTTCGATTTTTACTATTAACCTCTAGGAATGAAAATCGGCCAATTAAATAATAAATCGACCGATTTTTTTTAATAGTGAAGAACCGTAGATCCGATTCTCCTTCTTTTTCACGATAGGTCATCACAGACACGGGAGATCTTCCTTCAAAAGCTTGAGCAAGTTTTTTCTAACTAATCACCTTTGGATGCCTTTTATGAAGTGAGTGAAGAATCGTTGATCTCTCTACCAGTCTAATAACAAGAATATAACAAAGATCCTTCACAACGTACCAAGAGAAACTGCAAAATTCAAAGAGGACAGAGCCAGGGAACATACAAAATACCAAGGGGAGAAGAGAACTACTTTATGATTAGGGATGAGCCTCTCAAAATTTATAGTGAATGGCAGAACAAACAAAACACCGAAACTTCAAACGAGAGAAGAAGTATGACAGAACAAACAAACAGCTATCGTAGAACAAACAAAAACACCCAAAAAGTTATCTGTGCGTCTTGAGCGTTTAACATAAAAACTCATTTTTTTTCTTTCTTTAAATGGAACTTAAAACATTGGGACAATTAATAACTCGAGAGATGTATAAGAAAAGAGAGTTTTTATTTGTTAGTGTTGTCTTTTTGAGTGTGTTACAAAAGTGAGTTATAGTTGTACAATGGTTTTGAAAGTAGAATAAAAATTTTATTTAAATATTAAAGAAGTTTATTTAAAAAAGAATACTAAAAATTAGTAATTAGTAATTTACAACAGATAAAATTTTTTGTTTAAGATAATTTTAGAGTATTTTAAGAAGTGATATTTAAACTTTAATTAGTTCAATATATAATAATAAATATTTGTGTATTTTTCAATAAAATATTTTATTTTTACTTATATTTATATATTTTACTTTCTGTTTATTACATACAGGTTTTATAATGCTTTAATACCAGTTGAATCTTTAAATTTTAAATCATTTCTTTGACCGGTTTGATGCTCGGTCTAGTTTTTAAAATATTGGTCATAACTTATATTTCGCCACTTAGTAAAATTATAAATAAATATTGAGGTTAATGTAAAAACGTCACAAAGATCTCTAATACTCAATATTTTTCAAATATTATATATAGTTTGAATTAGTTTCAAAGGTTTATGTGATTGGATAATTCTTGAGATATATTTATGTTTTGATTTTATAATCTTATTTGAAAATTTTATTAATCCAATGTTTTGATATTAAATATTATTTTAAACATTAATTAAATTCATTTGTCGTCAGCATGTTGTCAAAATAATTTATTTGAATAATTTAAAAATAAAATCTTCCAAGCCCAAGAGTCTTCTTACTAAATAGTAAATATTTCTATCATGTCAACAGGGTTAGTTTTCTGTGTTATATATATATTTATTTATTTATTTATTTATTTATACTCATGAGGTATTTTAGGAGGGTCCTAATTATGAGAAGGTACTTTTAAATTATTCATATTTAGATTAATCCCTACTCGAGCCGAGTAATTCTTTTACAGAAAGTAAAATTTTAGCTTCAAATTTTAAACAATTGCATACATAAAGATAATTTAAACCTACAACCTCACTTAAATTAAAAAAAAAACTCCTTACCAATTCACCAGTAACTTGAAAATTTTCATATATATATTATTGGTCATATACGCAAATCAAGTTAGCTGATGTGCTTTCCCATTCTTCAGTTTTGTACTCTCTTTTTTTTGGTTAAACGGGAAAAAGATGCAATTATTGTTGGGGATCCTGACAGTATACAGTATGATTGAACACATCATAGTTAGCAGCATAAAGAGGTTTGAAATTATTGGCCACACACAGTATTTGGGTCAGTATTCATTCTAGTTACGTCTGCCAACATCTTGGAAATTTATTACAATGTTGATCTTTTCATTTTCTTGCTTATAAGCACAAGGTTATTCAGTCGGTTGGTCGGTTGGTCTCTGTTATGTATATCACATCCAAACAGTAAGGATGATTGTAATTCACTTATTTTTTTTAATGATTAATTGAGAATAATGTTAAGTGACCATTTCATCACAATAGCTTAAGCTGTTGTGTAAGGCCAACTTAATTGGTTTTATATATTCGCTAACACACCCCCTCAAGTGAAAGCCCTTTGGGCTTGAAACTTGCACAGACTCACTCTACCTTGTGCTGAATAATAGGTGAGTGGTAGGATTCGAACTCACGACGTGGAGGCAGCCCAGTCCTATACCTGGACGCTTTGATACCACTGTTCTACCCAAAACTCGAGTTGTAAGTAGTGCGGAATCAAATTACTTAAATCCACCACGAATCCGCTGGGTTAGCGGCGTTCTATAAACCAATGAGTGGATCCAGGCGCATTTCTGCGAGTGGTAGGATTTGAACTCAGGACCACTTGATCACAGAGTCTCTGATACCATGTTAAGTGACCATTTCATCACAATAGCTTAAGCTGTTGTATAAGGCCAACTTAATTGGTTTTATATATTCGCTAACAAATAAAAATATATTTAAATTTATAAATATTAATTAAATTGATTAAATGAATTATTAAAATATGTAATCAATGTGTGTATCTTATGATTTACTCGATACGTATGTAAATAATAATTATTATAAATTGTATAGTTGTCGAAAATTATGTCTCTTTCGGTATGTTTAATCACATGCTGCTCGTCTTGCATGTTTGGTAATAAAAATATGCTCTATTTGATTAGGAAGGCCACAGAAGTCCGTCAAACACAAGCAATTGAATTTTGTGGGCTTTGTCGTTTTGTTTTACACGTCTCCCCCGTAATCTTCGAATGGTCATGGTGTCTACAGAAAGTGAAAGGATCGAACTTTGGAGAATTAAAACTACACATAATCAGGACCTATCTCTAGAACACCAAACATGACGTTCTTTTCTAGAGGGTGATTTTTCAACTTGTGTTCAAAAGGAACGTACTGAAATACGAATATTATGCTTCCCTTTTAATTAATTTACCGCAATTATTGTATTTTTTTTAATCAGATTGTTCATAATCTTTTCGCCGTTAATTCTTGGAAGTGCTAATATTCCACTTCATAACTCTGTTATTTCACTAAAAAATCTTTGTTCTTGTTTAATAAACAACATATTGCATTAGTTGTTAGCTAATAATTGATTCTATTAGTTAATTTGATTTGATTATCTGATAACATCAACTGTTTATTAAAGATATTTGATAAAATTAGCTATTTAGTATTGACTGTTGATGCGTAAAATGACTTATTAGAGCATGATTTTTATAAAAAAATTATAAGAGCGTAAATATTATATTTCTTAGTATTTCGTTGAATATTCTTATAATAATTTAGATTTAGATGTTTAATTTTACAAAAATTAAGTTTATAATTTTAATTAAAAACATAATAATAATAATCAAATGTTAAATTCTTTGTCAATATGAATGATGTAGCGAGCTACATCATATTAGTATTTTTTCATGTAATATATATGAATCTCATTATTTAATAAATTAAAAATATCTATAATTATAATATGACACAAATATGATATATAGAAGTTTTATACTAAAAAAATTAATTTAATGTGATTCTTTACGTTCAAAAACTTAATATTATGGTATTTTTAAATGTAAACTAATATTATAAAATTAAATAAAGATTAAAAAGTTTAATTAACTCATTTATTATATTATTCCAAACTTCACGACATAATTGTACGGAAAAAAAAACAAATTTAAAAACACACAGAGTAAAAGTAGAGAGTAAAGTGGAGGACAATACTATCATTAGACAAATAACTAACTCCAAAAACTCTCTTATGAAACTTTTAGAAATCAGCTTACTGGAGTTGAATAAGCTAATTAATACATTATTCACTAAATATATTAATAATTTTTTAAAATAGTAAAAAAAAAGTTAATTTTTAGTCAACAAATTAAAAAACAGCTGATAAAACCCCTTTATCGTACGGAATGCAGGGCCTCAATTATTGATCTTCCATTTAACTTCATTCATCAGACAATGAGTTTCCCGTGTACTATTTTGCTGAGAAATGCCATCACAACTCGCCGCTATGACCGGAGTATGGTAGGAATTGAATCATTTCGATTGAAACGTGAGGAAATATGTTGACATTTTCGACTCTTAGTCTGAAATCTAAAGCCACCATTTCTTGTTGTTCCTTCAACGCATGAATCAAATAATTCCATTGGTCGAGGTACGTGTTTATGCACATAGATGCTGGTTAAGACCACGAATATGTCGGAGAAAAAGAACAATTTTGTTACCAGATATCAAACTTTTAACAGTACAAAAATAATTATAAAATATATCACAACATGATTCACGGGAATGTGTGAATGGCGAGGTCAAGGAATGTGATGTCAATCTAGCTATCAAGGCATGTTTGATATTTTGTTAAGAGTTTCATAAATAAACAAAAAAGGGAAACAGATGAATCAATAGTTTTAATTTGCAGTGACAATCTCTCTTAGATCGAAAATTAAGGAAAAACTAAAATATATAGTTAGATTATGGTACATTAGTTAACAAATCATTTATTATAGTGTCCTTGGTATCATTAACATCACCAATGTTTTAAAAAATGAATTGAATTAGTGAAAAAAAATTTAAGGTTTAAATATTTAACCGGTATTAAACCGTTATTAAATCGGTATGTGGTAAATAAAAAGTAATAAACTTGGGTCATATATTTTACTTTATTTAATAAAAGAGAAAATACTAAAATAATTATGGAAACAAACATAAACCACTTAAAAGATGTGACATATGTTTGTTAATTATAATTAATTATTTCTAATAAAAAATTTAAATACATTAAGACTTAAAAATTTAAGTACTAAATTTGAAGTGGTTAGTTTTAACTAATTCAATAATTATGAATTATTATATTAAGAATTAACTTTAGATTATGTATACAACTGTAGGAAAAATCGTATTAATTAACATTAAACATCAGAAAGTTAACTGTCCAAACTCCAAAGCACATGCAAAACCTTTAATCAGCACAAACGAAACAAATATACAGAGTTCTATGCATATTATTATATATTATATTTTTTATGCAACTTTAACTTGAAATGAAAATCGACCCTGTAACTCTATTGGCGTTGATGGTGGCTCGGATGTCATCAGCAAAACATGGCTCATAGCAACGTCTCTTTGTGGGAGGTGGGGAGAAGTTGAACTTGGCCTTCTCGTCTTGGATGCATTTGGCGACTTCATCGTAGGTGCGTGTAGCATCCTTCGCCACAGCCCTTGCCTTATTCCTCTTTACATGTTCTTTTTGGTTCATCTCTTGTTCACTTCCTCGTCACCAACTGCTCCATGAACAGAACAAGAATCAACCAAAAAAATAAAACAGTTAGTTAAAATATACATACTTTATCGTTATTTAAACCCACAAATTACAACCTAGATGAACAAACTTCGATCTCCAAGTACCCCGATCTTTGTGATTGTCGTCTTTGTGCGATTATGTTACGTATAAAAATATTATAATTATTGTTAAATAACAACGCAACGTTTAAATAAACCCACATCATTATTATCAAACACCAATTGTTATACTAATAATCTCTACGTCTATTTAAAACGTTACAGTAACAGATATTGAGGATATAACAGATTAGATATTGTCTTCTTTTTTTAGAATTCTCTGTGTGTATCCTTCTTTCATTATTTCTTTTCTGCTGTAAGTTACAATCGTGACAAATAAATTTTTATATATATTTTATTTTATAATAATAAATATTTTATTATTTTATTATTAATTATATACAATTTATTATTAATTACATAAAATTATTATTAATAATAATTTAACAAATTTTATTTTATTCTATTTCATGTGATTTATATTTTAAAATAATTTATTTATATTTTATTTATATAGAAATATATAAAAACAATTAAACAATAATTTTTTATATTTTCATTAACAAAATCTTTATTATTAATTATATACAATTTATTTTTATTATTATTAATAAAATATTTTTATTAATTATTTAATAAAATTTATTATATTAAATATTATTTTATTCTATTTAATGTAATATTCTGACTTGGTCACAATTGACATTAGTAAAAATTATTGAAAATATATTAGGTAGTATATATTTATTAATTTATATTCCATCCTAAATTTTGAATTGTAAATTTCTTATTTTCATTGTATAAAATAGAACAAAACATAACATAAAATTTACCGCTTCTATCTCATTCCAATTTCTTTTCATTAAAAGTTAATTTTCCGTTTCTATCTCATTCCAATTTCTTTTCATTAAAAAACTTCCAATAAAATTATGATATGTTCCATCTGTTTTATATTATAAAACCATCAACAGGACCAGGCCTTACCACTTTACTTCGGTGCTCGGTGGGTGCGGGGCCCTAAATTCTGTTGCCATACGAAGTGCATTTTAAAAAACATAAATACAAAGAATCTCAGTCAAGTCAAGCAGCATCCCCCCCCCTTTTTTTTTTGTCCATAACAGAAGTCATCATATGCCTCTAATTGCATTACCTACCGAACCTATTGAATGGACACTGAGTTCAGTATCATCCACTAAGTTTTCTCTCTTAAATAAGGAAAGAAATTTTTGCAAACGCGTCAAACCGACAAGTCAACGCGGGAAAAATGCCATCTTGTGGGATCGACGCGGGAAAATGCAACTTGTGGAAGGAGACAACAGTGATTAAAGAGATCATTACCGTCCGATACTCATGATCTGGTCAAGGTCTTTGTACAGATGTGATCTACTTTCTCTATTCCAGATGTATAAAAGACAACATATATTTCTTACATCTCTCCGTCCAAAAGAAAGTCAAAGTCATTCACTTGCCTGTTCTAAGGTCATGATTAAGTTCTCTCTCTTGTTCCGTTTCGTCTTTTTATTCTTCCAAAGTCTGTTAGTTTGCATATGTTTTCACCTTGGATTTTTGTCGTACAATTTGACAATGTTTTTAAGGGATGGGTCCTCTGTTTATTTAAATAAATGAAAGATTGAGATTTATGGGATAAAATAAAAACAAGCTAAAATAGACTTATGTTACAGAAGATCCAAACTCATATTCTTTCCCCAAGAATATTTGAGAGCTTATAGTTAAGTGTTTCTGTTGATTAGCATACGATTATATACCATTCAACTCAACCTACTTTCTGCTCCTGTTCTCCTCTTATTCTCCTCTCTCGCTTTCCTTCTTCCAAGTTCCATCTATCTTATTTTCCAAGCCACCACTCCTCTATTAAACTCCTTTGAGTGTCTTTCAAAACTTCCCATTTCTTTTAACAGATAATCTATAATCCTGGAAACTTTTGCTTAGCTGGAAGTTACAGCCATGGCTGGAGCCACCGACGCGAGATCACTGGAGGAAACTCCGACGTGGGCTGTTGCCGCAGTCTGTTTTGTTTTGGTTTTGATTTCCATAATTATCGAGCACATTATTCATCTGATAGGAAAGGTAATTAGTTTGCTGTATCCATAATGAATGAAACAGAACACTTTAAGAAGCTTTTGGTTTTCTAACCAAGTCTTGTGCCCTTTTCAGTGGTTAAAGAAGAAACATAAGAACGCTCTTTACGAAGCACTTGAAAAAATTAAATCTGGTAGATCCCACTTCTCCGTGTTCTAAATATATTTAGAGACTGTCACGGGTTTTCTTTAAGGCTCATAATTGTTTATTTTATTTTCTTTTTTCAGAGCTTATGCTTTTAGGATTTCTGTCATTTCTACTAACAGTGGCGCAAGGGTTAATAACCAGAATTTGCATACCAGAGAGTGTGGGTGATACATGGCACCCATGCAATAAGAAAAAAGGATCGTCCGATACAGATAATTCTGAAACACGTCGGAGGCTTCTAACGATAATAGCTTCCGGTGGAAGTGTCCGGCGAGCTTTGGCTGTTGCCTCCAGTGACAAATGCGCTAAACAGGTAGGACTCCTATCACCAATTTCATTGCCAATCTTTAACTTTTCCTTTTCCACCTCAAAAAAACATTTCCCAGAAATAGCGAGAGTGTTCCACAGGGTATGTTGCGATTCCAGTCTAAGTCCAACTCCTGTGCAAGTCTTTTAAAGAGGAGAACATTACTACATATTTCTTTCCATCTAGTGATGAATATATGAGAGTAAATGAGATTATGATTATATGCAGAACAAAGTCCCGCTTGTGTCGTCCGACGGGATTCATCAACTCCACCTCTTTATCTTCGTCTTGGCAATTTCTCACGTCATTTACTGCGGTCTCACTATGGCTTTAGGCAGAGCCAAGGTATTATCTTGCAAAATTCTACACCATTCACGTTCCTTGGTGATTAATATCATTTTGATTGGTCCGTGACATACATACATACATACATACATATATATATATATATATGTATATGTATTTATTTATTTTCTCGTTGAAATAAGCAGATGCGACGTTGGAAGTCTTGGGAAAACGAAACAAGAAGTGTGGAGTACCAGTTCTCACATGGTTAGGCCTAATATTTTATCCCAACAATGGTCTATGTGATGCTTTGCAACAGATCATGAAATAGTCTATACACACACACGTACATATACACAGATAAATATGTTGATAACAAGTTTGTAAATTTTACATCGAATATGACAGACCCGGAGAGATTCAGGTTTACAAGAGACACATCATTTGGGAGAAGACATTTAAGATCCTGGACAAAAAATCCCTTCCTCATTTGGATGGTAAGACTCATTTCTTTTCCCTCTTTTATACTTCTTAGCTATTGCTGCAGTTATAGGGGTTCGATTATTTGGTATGTAATTATGTGGGAGTTAGATCATAAATTAGAGGTAATCTATACTGTCACAATGCCCTTCAAATTCAGATTAGGTTTGTCTTAATAGAAAAGGTCAAGATTGAGTGGCATGAGCTGCGTCATGATCCGTACTTTGCTCTCGAACCTTTTTACGTGCATGCAAACACGTGGGAAATCGTATATTTCAATATTTTACAATACACAAGTCACATAACTAGCTCCTTAAAGTCAAGGCTAGGAAGCTCACAGTGTGTGATGTGAGTAATTAGTACAAGTTTTATACGGTAACAGTTGTCCCACTTGTTTTAAGTGCTAGTGAATATATAAAATTAATTAAGTTAGTCTCACACAATAACTTAAGTTATTGTGGTGAAATGGTCAACTTAACATGATATCAGAATCTTTGTAACCAAATGGTCGTGAGTTTAAATCTTATCATCCACCTATTATTCAGCACAAGATAGAGTGAGTCTGTACAAGTTTCAACTCCAAAGAGCTTTTATTTGAGATAGTATATTAGTGAATATATAAAACTAATTAAGTTGATCTCACACGATAGCTTAATCTATTGTGATAAAATGGTTATTTAACACTGGGATTGGGTGACTGATTCAGCTCAACACCAAAAGGTCTAGAAAAGAGTAGGGGAGTAGGTCTAGGACACTGTATTTGGAAGCGGCGGTCTTTTTGTTAGGCGCCGCTGAACTGTAGGAGCATCGTCACTTCAATGACTGAATACAGAAATTCATGACGGGACTAAATGACAGTATTTGCACGGCGTATGGTGGGATAG
>JAOTAX010000008.1:4574195-4594723 GCA_025629825.1 Erythroxylum guanchezii
TGTTTTTATTGGTTTCTCAAAAAAAAATTCAACAAGCTTTTTAAACCAAATAAAGATCTCTTTGACTTCTGATTTTTTTTAAGAGGATAAAGCTAAATATATCTAGTGAAGTGGTCAATGAATATTACATAGTATCGAAAATCATTATAAGATAATTATGGTGACATCCAAACATCATAAAAGATTATTTCTAATGATTGAGTAGATTGAAGAGTAAAGTTTGAAAAGGGCAACTAATGACTTTTATTACTGAGACAAGCATTGCAATGAGTAGAAATAGAGACTGATAAAATTTTGTTTTGAGATAGGATAGCTATTACAATTGATTTAGCAGGGTGGCCAAGTCGTGCATGCCAATTGGTGGTTGATGTTGTGGCGATTGAGAAGGCAAGAAATGGTGGAGATGAGGATGGCCACTCATAATCTCCATCCCTAGGCGTTCCCTGAAAAATGATACTTCCCTGCAAAAGATCCTTCACAAGAAAAGAGGAAGGTGAGAATTCAACTTTAACGTTGTTTGTGACACAAAACTGATATATAAACTGAAATTAAATTCTTTTTCATCTCAGGTACGCATAGTACATTATCAAGTTTCAGTTGCATATGGTATGTATTGAGTGAAGCATTGCCAGTATAGCTAATTAACAGACCTGTACCATCACCTATCATCACGTCTGTACCATTGTAGGGTTGATGATGTGCCAAATTGGTAAGATAAGTAGTAACATGATGAGATGCACCTGTATCCAAAAGCCATGGCTGACTATTATGAGAATTTGGAGTAGGGGCAGTATAGTTGGCAGTCGGCTGCCATGGATGAGAGGGAAAATTAGATGTTGATGCATAAGCCACAATTTTGAAGGTAGGACACCTTTTTACAGAGTGACCCTGAACACCACAGATCTAACATTTTCCAAGGTAAGGTCGAGATCCTTGAGCATTATTGTTCTAATTCATTTGATTGTTGTGCTGATTTTGTTGATTCTGCTGCTCATAAGAATTCGGAGGACGAGTATAAAATATACCCTTTTATATACTTTGTTAGTTCTTAAATGTTTATGTTACTTATACTTGTTGACTAAAACTAATTACATATATAAAATTACTTTATTTTCCTTTTAAGCCTCCGCACTTCACTATACATTTCTAAAAATTCCTCCTTATAATTTTAATTTAGATTAAATTCAAATTTTATTTTTATAATTTGAAATATAAGAAGAAAATAAATGATATAAATATATATAACTAATATAATTCAATTAATATATGATCTACGTTCACAGGTAAAAAGATATACTTTTTATTACTATGAATAAAATGAAAAGTATGACAACTTTTTAATCTTTCAAAGATTTTACTTTACAAGATACTTATCAAGATATTTATAAAGTAGGTTTACATATAAAAAATTTAAGTATAATTAAATTAAATTAAAAAAAAAAACTTAAGGTCACTAACATGCTATTTTTACAAGTGTCGAACAATACAAGAACTCTATTTTGGCGCATATTCAAAAATCGTGTCACAAGTTCAACGCCTATCCTACACTTATCATCAATACTAGTTTGCTTTTAACTTAAAGATCTCTTTAACTAAGACGAGATCGGCTTAGATCCCATTTCCTTACCTAATGCTTGTTAACATTTGAAATTCCATTAGTTACCAAGAACTTAAGAGATATCTTATAATTCTCCCCTTTAATTTGAATTTTCTAACATCTAATCAAGAATTGTTCTCTGTCATACCTAGACCTGAGGGTTTTAAGCTATGTGAGCATTCTCTTGGACTTTTATACTGATAACGACTTTATCAATATGTTAGCTACGTTTTTCGATTTGTTAACAAGATTCGACTAGATATAACCAAATTTTCAATCTTTTGAAATCTCACATCCTTCGTCATAGTCCTCATTCGTCCTTCTTTTGACTTTCTCTAATCTTTAAAAAATAGTTAAATCCTCATCATTAATGGTAAGAGCATAAGCATTTGAGTCCACTAGCTTTTTTTTTCCCCACCTAATGGTCCATCTTGCTTTATCAAGAACTATATTGTGTTGATGATTTCCTTTTAATATTTTTCTACTCCTGAAATAGAATTTTCAACCGCTTAACATCCATTTCAGGTTGTTCTAGTACCACTTGTACCAGCTTTGAATCAGTATTACCCAACATATATCGCTCCCCAAATCATATGTCCTTAAATGGTTATCATAGATTTTTACCAAGTGCAAGAAACTTACAAAAGTCTACATTTTGTGTTTATCATCTTTGAATAAGCTCCTTTTATAAATTTTCATCATCTTTTGCTCATTAAGAGGACTCACTCGTATTTACCATCCTATAGTGTTATCATTCTTCTATCCTAAAGATTAAGAAACAACCGTTAATCTCATATTATCTTTTCCATTAAGACATAGATATCATGCTGTAATTTTTTTCATCACAATCATTATATCGTTTACCATCTTAAGCTACCCATAATTGAAAAAAAAAACTTATAGTCTTGAGTATCAAAAGTACCCATAGAAATCATATTCTTCTAAAGTTTAGGACATACAAGGCAACTTGTTTTCTAATAATTTCATCATGTATTTTAATATACACTAAACTACTACCTTTGATAACATACTCTTCGTTATCACCAAAAATAAAACCATTTCATTCTTTTAAAGAACATAACCTGTTCTTGATAAAAGTCATATATTAATATGTTTTAGTGTTCTCGATAATTTATAGAATCAGAATTACGCACAATTAAAACATCAATATCTCTTTCATCCTTTTCGTTGGAACTCTCTCGAGCTGCTGCAACACTTACTTTTTCATTTGTTTCCCTTTTCTCATCCCTATTCTTTGATTATAGATGGTCTCTCTTTGGGTAAACTTTTTCTTTACATTCAAAGCATCAAACAACTTTAGCCTTTGATTTCGTTCTTGACTTACTTATATTTTCTTTTTCTTTTTCTTTTCTTTTTTCCTTCCTTCAGTAATAATCATATGCATGCCTAATTTACTTTCATATTTGTCAAATACTTTTTCTTTAATTCTTTGAGTTGCAGAGTATCATTTACATCACTAACAAAAATAGCCTCTCGACCATACAATATGGTATCAATAAATTTCTAATATAAATTGCACAAAGAAAACAGAAGGATTATAATTTGATCCTCGTCCTCTATTTTAACCCTAACACCTTGTAAATCTAAGATAATATGATTGAAATTAACAATATAATCTCCTACCTGTATACTTTTTGTAATCGGTTAAGGTATACCAACATTACTTTTTATATAAAAGATTTGTAAGTGATTTCTTTCAATACTTACTTTCAAATTGTTTCCTTAAATCAAAGGAATTTTTTTTATCACCTACCTCTCTTAAGACTTCGTCACATGAACTCAACAAAATTATGTTGTACACCTTTGACAAAATTTCTTCCTTCTTTGACAATCTCAAATTTCCTAGTAGTTTTTCTTTCCCTTCTAACTTTGTTACATATTTTTCTTTCCCTTCTAACTCTGTTACATATATCTCTGCTAAATAAGGGTTGCCTTCTCCTTTCATAGAATGAAATGATTTGATCTATTGAATTTTTCAATATCAAACTTACGAAGAAACATCATAACAATAAAATTTATTCTCTGATACTAATTGTTGTGCAAACAAAATAGTACAAGAAAAAAGTAAATGACACAAAAATACATAATTTACGTAGTTTGATCAATATATAATCTAGGTCCATGGATAAGGAGATGTATTTCTTTTATTATTATTAGAAAGATAATATACAGAGAAGTACGGCAACAACCTTCTCAAGCTCTCAAAGATTCTACCTTACAAAACTTGTATCAAGGAATTTGTATCATAAGATTTCATGTAAAAAGTTTAAGTGCATAGAACTTTATTTTCATAGAGGTTTAAAGTAACTTAAACTTTATTTTCACATGTGTCTACTAACACAGAAACTCTATTCTTGTGCGTGCTCGAAAATAATATGATGAATCTGATGCTTATTCCACACTTGATACGGTCACCAATTTGTTTCTAATTTAGAAATTTCTTCAACCAATATGAGAGTTCATCCTATATCCCTATATTACTAAGAATTCAATACATATCTCACAATTATAACTATTTTAATAACTATTACGATTAGGATGGAGCCCTTGCGTCTCTACCAGTTCGTCGTCTATTATTATCATTTAATACCTCGGACAGCCGATTCAATTAATATGAACAATGGAAGTTGGGGATTTAGGATAAATAGGAGAAAAAGCCCTCATAGTACATATCGTTGCCGTCGAAGTCAGGTTTTAGAAGAACCTTGGAAACGGTATGTACTTGACTGTTTTCCGGAGCAAATGATTACATCCCAATGACCTTTCAAGTTGTGTCCAGATATACAGACAGCGTCTACGGATGAGTAGGCTCTTTATTCCAAGCTTTTACGTAAAACAAAACCTTGTACGTTTCGAGGGGGGAAAGTAAAATATCCAATCCAAGGAGGCATAATTTGTCTTTCATGTCTGGAACAAGATTCGTGACATAAATACCTAGCAAAAATGAATTTAGTGGGGCAGATCAACCATAATTGAGAGGACAATAAATTAGATTTTGCAATAGAAGACGGACTTAAAGGTTTTAATTAAGAAACTCGTGATCATGGTCAATCTTACTTGTCCAGCTTGTTAACGTATTTAAGTTGTATGTTATATTTAATAAAGTTTTTAAATTGAAACCGAGAGAAAATTGTCAAGGTACAAGCTAACAGGTTTAGTTCATTTGGACATGTGAAGTTCTATGTACATATCGTTATGATTAATTTGTGTCCTTCTCTTCTACTTGGAAGATATTGGTCATGAACAGAGACGTAAACTCGTTCACACAACTGGCATTGTCTCCCCTTTTGTCCATACTCTTGCAGGCTTCCCTTCAATCCTATTTGATTTGTTGTCAAGGGAATGATCATTGTCTTCGAAACAAGCACTCCAACTTATCGCTTTGTTTTCCTTGATTGCCTTTCGTGTATCTTTGTTGTAGTTTTATAAAAAATTGCCCCCATTCAAACTTAACGAGCTAGCCTGCTGTAGAACAAACTTGAGTCATTCCATTTGTTTAATTTTGCGTCGACTCAAATTTGATTGGTAGAGTGTTCGGGCACTCACTGGTTATAGTTGCTAATTTGCTATTGATATTTTAAATTGGAAATTATGGATTATACTCAATTGTGAATTATTGTAGATATTGTAGTCACATATGTAATAAATTATTATGATAAAACTGACTACAAATCATAAAATTAGGACCATAATTATAAAGTTGGTTGATTTTTTTAAAATTTTAGTAACTATTAAAGAGTTAGTCTAGTAATATGCAGAAAGATTAAACTTTTGTTTTTATACACAAGTCTTCAAATCTTCGTACGTACATAAACTAACAATTTTATATATACATGTATAATTTTTATGCACCAAAATTTTTTAATTTCTCAAGTCTTCCATACCTCAAGGCTTACAGCCCACTGGCCATTGCTATAAGAAATAATGCCTTTTAGTTGTAGTCAACATGTTTGGAGAGGACATGTGCGAACACATAATGGCTTTCACGATGATTTTCATTATTTGTTACTACTAATTCTTGTATGCACCAAATACATAGTTAATATATTTATAAGCAACCTACCATCAATTTTTATTTAAGTTGGGCATCGATTAGATAAGTTAATTCATCTTACATGGTATCTAAAGACAGTGAAAACGTTTGAAAATTTATATGTAAGATTAACTATAAAAAACTAAATATAGGGTGTTTTATATTATAAATTTTATTATTTCCCATTTTTTTAACTTTGAAAGAAATTTAATGAATTTAAACATAGAAATATTTTAATTTGAGGTAGTAATTTGAAACCAACTGCAAGAAGATATTAATTTCAAGCACTTGTCATGTTTTAAAATTGAGTTGAATTTCTTCGCAACCACTCGACCGTCGGTCGGACGGCCTAGCCTACGATTTTTGGCGTTGCTATCTGGATGCTATGGAAATGGCGTAATAGTAGTATTTTTGAGCAGGGCTTTGTTTGGCCGACGAAGGGGCTGAAGATTGTGCTGGACTATGTGGATTGGATTGGTCGCGCTCGGCTTCTGGAAGCGACTGTTTTCTCGACCCCGGGGGTTGACCGCGAGACACCTTGTGCAGTGGACTCCGCCGCTGAAGGGGTGGGTTAAATTGAATTCGGATGGAGCGTTCCAGCCCGGGTCCTCCACGTCTTCTGCTGGAGGCTTACTCCGAGATAGCCTCGGGAATTGGTGTGGTGGCTTCCAACAACTCCTCGGGCCAGGATCACTGTTAACTGCTGAACTTTGGGGCGTGGCTTCTGGGCTCCAGGTGGCGTGGGATATGGGGTTCCGACGTGTCTTAGTCGAAGTCGATTCGCTTAAGGTTCTTAATCTTCTTTTTGCGTCTCATGGTCCACTAACTGGGGATTTTTCTTTGGTTGCAGGTATCCACGACTTTTTGCATCGGGATTGGGAGGTCCAGCTGCAGCATGTCTTTCGCGAGGCCAATCAATGTACTGACAGACTGGCAATTCTTGCCCGCGTTTTACGACTAGGTCTCCACATCCTTTCGCAGTCACTGGCTTTTCTCCAGGAGCTTCTCCACCGCGACAGGCATGGAGTGGGTTACCCTAGGCATTTGCGCTTAGTTGTTTTCTTTCCCTTTGTACGCAAAAAAAAAAAAAATGAGTTGAATTTTAGTGGCAACTGAGATACTTTTCGAAAACAGGTATTAGTCTCTTTCACAAAGTATCATTTTGGTTTCAACTTTCAACTTTCAACTTTTTTACTTAATTGTAAAGGAAAATCTTGAGGACTAAGGTGTAAAGTTCTAGAAAAAGCTTATTTTTAATACGTTGTAAGACTGAATAACTTCTTTTTATGATAATGAAATAATATTTTCAAAGACTCCAAACAGGTCTGAAGACAAAAAAGGAAGGCGGTGCGACTTTGAATGGACCCTAGGTTTAGTATTCCAAGTCTTTCACTTGGTGAAACAGCCCAAACGGAAACTTATCGTTTGCCGTATTGACCCAAACTTCAGAGGACCATCTTCTAAATGGATTAGGAATTTAGGATACGCCTTTTTGTCAACGTCGCATGTTCAGAAGTCAGAATCTAGGACCAAACACATTAGCCAATGTAAGGGGCCCCCACCGGTTGGCCATTTTACAGCATTTGGGTTAACGGGTAAGCTCTCTTTGACTGCATATATAGCTGTTTTCTACATATATAGTCAGATAAAAGAAGACTTAGAAAAGACTTAAATGGCAAGAAAAGGGTATTGAATGAAAATATCATTTTATGTTAATTATATAAGATAGGTAACATTATCTTCTTGATTTAATAATCGTTCTAAATATTCTTTATATATTAATTTTTGTTGTTTTGTATCTTCAAATTCTGTCTTTTTTATGCTTATCATATTTATATATTTTTAATATGAATCCTTTCAACACATGAGATAGATGATATAAAGAAAGATAATATAAGAGGATAAGAGATTGAATAATCAATAATATTAATTAATTTTTAATATATAAGCTGAAAATTTATTACCATTAACGAGAAGCTAAAAATTTTGTTATGCTTAGTACCCAATTCTAATACCCAACTACTAGATAAATCAGGCTGAATTGTGCTTAGTAGAGCGTGTTGGACATAATATAGAGTGGACAACCATTTGAGGGACCGTTGGTGAGGTGGAAGAAAGCATCCTAAGCTTCCGAGACGACAAGAGAAAACTAAACGAACCATATTGGAATATATTGGTTCCTGAATTGATAATTTATTAGGCAAATAATTGATATAACATTCCTACATTTTGTTTGATATAGTCCTCCATATAAGTCTATTTAAATACATTATGATGAGCAATCATATACGTAGCTATGTAAGGATTTTCAAGTGCCTAACTAGGCAGCAAAAACCCCCCTTGTTATTAATGTAACATGCCGGACTAGTTTCTGCCCTTCTTTGGGACATCATTGTGGGATCTCAATCATCTAGCTTAGCTAGCTACTACATGTGAGTCTCACATGAATCTCTGCATCTTCATTCCAAATACAGATTTGGGGCATCTTTAGTTGCGCACATGGCTTGTTCTACTCTTCATTTTGGTCCCTCATTAGCATCACCAATGTCTAGTAGATGGGATATCGCAATACCAATGTCGTCTTCCTCTCTCTCTCTCTCTCTCTGTAATTTATATGTACAATCTGAATTACTATAATTTTATTTATTCTCCTTTCCTTAAAAAATAAAGTGTTGGTAAGTATCGAACAGGTGTTGCATGTGATACTACATTGGATTTAGAATCCCAGCTTTACATGTTTAAGTAAAAATAATATGTAGAGTATATATTCTATGCATGCAGTACTTGGGAGAAGTCAAAATATGCCTTGTCGTAATGAGTACCAAAGAATGAAAGTTATTGAATTTCCCCCAAGAGAATTAGGATTTGGGAATATTAAACACTTGGGGACTTGTGGGTATATTTGGTTAATAGCTATTATGGTTTAATTAGAATCCATGGATCGAGGGTGGAGTACTCGGGTTAGAGAGAATTATTGTTTATACACATCAATGTTCTTTTCCGGATAAATACGAATGCTAAAGCCAAAAGTGGTTGAGAATGTGTTATAATTATTGCTCAATGTTAGCATATGTAACCTTTCAGGAGATATCATTAGTTGGACCTAATTGTTACTTTATTTGAAGAAACAAAAACTTGTATTGGTATGATTAGTGACTGATTGATGCTTTGCGTATAGGCAAGTGATGCCTTCAATTCTCTTGTTAAACAAATGCTATATAAGTTGGAAGACAACATTTATGATAAGTTGTATGATCCATTTGGCAGACTTGTAATTAGAATTAAAATTGTGAATTGACAACTTAAATTTTCCACTATTTCTAAACTTCAAGAGAATAAGATGGGGGTTTTTTTTAATCAAAATTTCATTTCTTAATATAATTAACATTCAGATCATCTTTTTTTTTACTGAATTGTCAATAATGATTTCAAATTTATGACATAAAATTACAATTATATCATTAACAATAAATCATACAAAAGTCCGTAGTTATAACAATTTAATAATGCTTGCAGGATTGTTTTGTTTCATTGTTCCTAAGATGAAGTGCCGCAACCAAATGTATTTCAAGTTATGATTTGAACACACAGCATTAAACGAAGATATTACAGAAAGGAAAGGATGAGAGAAAAAAAAGACAGTTTGAATGTTTGAAGTAGATAGGCAGATTGACTAGTACTAATAATAAAAAGCCCTTAAAGTAGAGGTATTCCCTCCCTGGAGGACAAGCAATTGGTCCACCAAGAAAACAACTAAACTGGTAGGTGGTGCTAATAACCCTAAAAAATAGAAAACAGAATATAATGTTGGAAGGACCAAAAGGACTTTAAGAATTTCTGAAAGCTACTTATCTAGGTTTAGCTAGCGTGCCTCTGTTTGCCCCACTTCAACTCGAGATATTTTAGACTCATCTTTCTCCAAAGTCTCCACTTGATGCCATGATTTAACATTTTATAATAAAGAAATTATCCTTACTAGTTCATTAGACACGCTTTCACCCATTCGCCTTTAATTGTTTTTGACTTTTCTTAACAACTCGAGTCCAACGTTTGATTAATCAGAACTTAGCGATAGATTCTAACATGTAGGAAATATAGAGTTCTAGTCTATATTTCCTACATGCATGATTAATTTTATTTTTTTCAAAAAATATTCAAACTGTAGTTGAAAGATTGTTTCTCATTTTAATAAGTTGGAAAATAAATAAAATGAAGATATATTGAATTTGTAAATATAAATTGAATGAAGTTTATTATTTAGTTATGAGTTGAACCCATTAAATCACTTAATAAATAATTTATTTAATATATAGTTAAAAGAAAACAAGTACTGCCCATATAAAAGGATATAAATTTAATTAAAGCAGTAAGAATTTAAATTACAATCAACGGCTTTAAAGAGGCACCCTAAATAGGAGTTTTTATTTCAACGTATATATGCACTGGAGACATATTAAAAGAAAGAGACGTATAGGAAAGTGAAAGATTCTGAAAAATAGTGTCAAACCAGCCACCGGAACGAATTTCTAGAGAAATGTGACGTTTGTTGTTGTTGTTGTTGTGAGTAGTGAGTGTCTCGTGGGCTGGTCGACAAATCGGTACCACACATCTCTTGTCTTTGTACTATTAACGCTCTCTCTCTCCCTCTCTCTATGTATGAGTATTTGTGTCATCACCTGTCTGATTGTGGGGTCCATCCTCAGCTCTCACGGACGCCATTCTTTCTTCTCTCCCACAATTATAACACAATCATTTTAACCTCCCCCCTTATATGTCATTTTTTGCTCGCTGTAAAGGTATCTTACTTTTCCCTCCTTTCTTCGCTACTTTTCATATCCAAATCATCACAATATCTACAAATATATTATTATACTGGTTAAAAGTAAGAGTTGTTACCTTTTTACTTTGAAGTGGTACTATGTTTTGAATTTGTATTCATTAATTCTAACCTAAACATATTATTATGTAATAAATTTAACTCAAGTGACTATTAAAATTTCATGTATAAATAATATAAACTCATTCTCTAACACTTAAAAATACTAGAAGAGTTTTCAAAGATTAAAACTTTCACTTTCATACGTAATGGAATTTATCACTTTTAATGCTTGAAAGTAATTGAAGAATGCCGACAAATCACTTACCAACCGAAAGGGGGTATTTGACAAGCTTTTTTGGTTAATTTTACAGGATGGATATTTACTTATGGAGTGAAGTAGAAGAAAATTTAAACAAGAATCTTTCTGATGTTATGAAAAGACACTTGAAGACATTATGTGAAGTGTACATGTAACATGTGTGAGGAGTAGCTCAGCTTAGTCAGTTGGGGCTTCAAATTTCTCATTATCAGTTTTGTAACGTATATAGTGGTCCATCCAGCTGACTCTTTTGGCTGACTGACTTGGATAGGAGCCGTGTAAGGTAAGGAGGGAGAGGGAGAGGGAGAGCGGGAGAGGGGGAGAGAGAGAGAGAGATTCCGTTTATATACATCCTTTCATTTGGTGTTTTGTTCTTGGCTTCAAACAAAGCTGGTTTTTTTGAAAGAAAGATGCGATTTATGGAATTGGAGACAAGTTTTAATTTGAGTTCTTTCATTTTACAGGAAGAGAGTTGAAGGGAGAATTTAGATGGATTCCTTTGGATTATGCTTTGCTCCGAAGGTTTAATTTGTTCTTTCTTGTTTTAGGTAGGTACTTTTGTCTAAACCCTCACGATAGTTCTTCCGGTTTGGCTAGTTTTAGCAGACACACCCATTTCTTCTAAAACTTCAGGCAAAAAAATGATGTCTGAAGATGGGTTTTCTATGCCCTCCACAATCAGAGTCCTGAACCAAGAACCACCACCTAACCCTAACCCTAATCCTGCAACAAATCCAGCGAAAAGGAAGAGAAATTTACCAGGAACACCAGGCAAGTACAGTTATCCATCCGCAGTTCTTTGCTTGCATAGAGGCCCTAATGAATATAGTTGCTGTCTTTTTGAAGCAGATCCAGATGCAGAAGTCGTCGCTCTATCACCAAAGTCTCTCATGGCGACGAATAGATTCATATGTGAAATCTGCAACAAGGGTTTTCAGAGGGACCAAAACCTTCAGCTCCATCGAAGAGGCCACAATCTTCCGTGGAAGCTGAAGCAAAAATCGAACAAGGAGGTGCGGAAAAAGGTTTATATCTGTCCTGAAAGAAGCTGTGTGCACCACGACCCATCAAGAGCCCTAGGTGACCTCACTGGAATAAAGAAGCACTATAGCAGAAAACATGGAGAGAAGAAGTGGAAGTGTGAGAAATGCTCGAAGAAGTACGCAGTTCAATCAGATTGGAAGGCTCATAGCAAGATTTGTGGGACTAGAGAGTATAGATGTGACTGCGGTACACTCTTCTCCAGGTATGTAACTATATGTTAGTATATGCAGCTTTCAAGCCTATACCTTTGTTGATTCCTTATTGATCTCATAAACATTCTCTAGTTCATATGATTACTTTGTTGAATAATTCAATGCTTTCAGGTGTTGGTTTGATGGTATTAATTCGATGTGCGTTTTAGAATTTGATGGGCTCTGACCATCAAAAGGTTGGTTAAGAATAAATGTATTTCCGGTTTATCTGAGACGAGGTTTGTGCATTGTATAACAGGAAAGATAGTTTCATAACACACAGAGCTTTCTGTGATGCTTTAGCCGAAGAAAGCGCCAGATTCACCTCAGTTCCTACTGCAATTAATGCAAACTTGATCAACGGGGCTAACAGTAACATGCAAACGGCCGGAATATCTCAGTTTTCATCGATGTTCAGGCCAGAATTCGCCGGATCAGAGTTGATGACAAGTCTTACTGTTGATGGACAAAAGCAAAGGTTGCCAATTTGGCTAGACCACACATGTTCTCCGCTGAATCCAATTGACATAGCAAATAGTTCTAATGGTTTTTTGCAACCAAGCCTAGTTTCCTTGCCGGAGATGGGTCAAACCACACCGGTGAGTATGCTTGGATCTATATCACAAACTCAGTGGCTAAACAAGTACCACGAAGCAACGTCGTTAACGGGAGGCGTCAATCTCTCAATGCAACAAGGAATAAAAGAGGAAGAAGAGAACAATGATTTGTCTGAATCTGTCACTACTTTGTATTCAAACCCGAATCAGCAACAAGGCTCGACCGCTCATATGTCAGCCACTGCCCTCTTACAAAAAGCAGCCCAAATTGGATCTACGAGGAGCAATCCAGCATTTAACAACGGCAGTAACATTGGATCAATGAGCTCTTCTCTTTCAAACGTGTCAGCCCTGAAATTTCTAAGTAGGCAACCGAATCAAGCTGAGAACTTTAATGACTTAGTGACTTCTCTATCTTCTTCAACTCCATTAGCAAAAGACGGAAACTTTTCGAATGATAGATTCTCCAACTCGATCCTTGGTAATAACGTAAGTCATCATTTGGCGATGCAAGCAAATGGCAAGCAAAACCAGCAAACGAAGGTCACAACTGCTACTCTCCATGGGGGCTCTAGCGAGGTCGAGGGAAGTTTAACAAGAGATTTTCTTGGTGTCGGAGGTGAAGCAAGAAGACCATTCTTTCAACAAGAGTTAGTCAAGTTCGCAACTTTAGGTTCAGTCGTGGACATGAGTCAATACAGTACATCTGGCCGCCACTAATTAAGCTATCTGCAAATAGAAGGTAAGGCTATTGTAGTTCATTACTGTTAAAATTGCATGAGGATAGCTTAAAACACTATCGATTTACATGATTAAAGCGCATAATGCATTGAGAAAGGTGCAACTCAGCCATGGACACCGAGTTTCGGTTGCCAGAAGAAACCGAGTCAACTCTAGCGACTGACACTTGTGACTTGTGAGTGGTCAAGGGACAAAGTGGGGACCACTTTGCATGGTGGAAGAGACTTGACAGAAAGAGACAGATAATGGCAAATGAAAAGGCAAGGGCGGAGGTTGTGGGCCCCCCGAATGCATGTAGATGTAGTTCGTAGTTTCGTTTTTACTTTCCTGACGTTGAACAAACCGTAGTAACACTGTTTACAGTTAGAGACTGTGGCAGTGACCACAGCTACTCTACTGTGACGGCTGTGAGTGACCATTAAGTTGAGATCTTCAAACGTTACCTTTTTGGATCCGCTCATCTCCTCTTTTTCAAACCCAAAAGTAACTAATTACGCGTTAATGTTAATCAAATTGGAAAATTACTTGAGGTCAAAGGAATTAATTAAAATTGATTGTCTAAAAGTGATTTTTATTATAAAATGTTCTTATCATAGTATATCTTCATTAACGGCAGATTTTAAGTCATCATTAAAAGTTTTTCTTATTTTAATATTACAAGATGTGACACGCTTGTATGGCTTTATGCTCACTAAAGAAGTCCACATGTAGTTAGATTCTTTGATCTCTCTTTCTTTAATTTCCAAGTTGTTGTGATTGACATGTCTTGTCTTGCATAAAATTGATGTGCACTTAAACATCGTGATAATATGTAGCGAAGCAACTTCCTTTTATGAATTTGAGTTTTTTGACACTTGTAGATGTTTCAACAATTTAAAGCTATCGGCGTGTAAGCCTTATTCTTTATATATGTAGATCGGATTTTTCTTAACTTTTATTTACAAGTTGGAGACAAATAAAAGCATTAGCAGACACTTTATTATGGGAAGACGAATTATTATGTCTAGCGGTTCAATAGAAGAAAATTGTAATATGTACTTTCTCAAGTCGTAATATAGTTTTAAGAAGATATAATTAACTGGCCACTACGCAAGTTTTAATCTAAATGAGGATGTACATTCATTATCTATATTTAAAACAAAAAATTAAAAAAACTAAATCGTTATCTCCAGTTTGACATCTAACGATGAATCATAAGACAAATCTCGCCTAGTTAAAGATGTAAAATGGTATTTGATTAAAGTCATCAACTAGTTCTTATCCGAGACAAATCATGCGGGCAACCTTGAAAAGGATTTTATTTTCTTTTAAGTTCCAAATCTAGCATTAATCGTAAATAGTCTTTTCGATGATCTGCATGTAGATTCTCAATGACTCCATCCTCACTTAATTGCACAAACTTTCCTTAGTTTTTTTTTTATTGTGAAATATAAATAACCAAAAGTAAATTAACATTAGATCCACAACATATGAATATGTTACAACAACGTAAAATAAAATTGGAAAATAACCTACTTAGAATACCCATAAATTAACCTTACAAATCAGTTTTTAAGTTTCAAGATTTTTTATTTAACTCAATATCAAACTATAACTCGTGATCGGTTGATACAACAATAACAACAACACTCAATAAAAATCTCGCTGAGACGAGAGATTTCAAAAGTCTCAATAATACACAATCTTATTCATAACTAGTAGAGAGGTTGTTTCCAAATGACCCACATGAATGAATGAAAATAAAAAAGAAAATAAATAGATAAATAAGTAAATAAAAGTAAAATTAGAATAAAATAACTAAAAAACCAAAAAGGAAATTGAAGTTAAAATTGAAATTGAAATTGAAATTGAAATTAATAATAATAATAATAATAATAATAATAATAATAATAATATCTCGTGATCGGTTGATAGATGCAATAATTTGTGATCTAAAATTTTGATTTGGATTATCAATATTTTATGGTCTGTTTAATTTTTAGTATTAAAATTTCATTTTTTAATACTTAAAAACACAATAAAATATTACAAATTTAGTGATGTTCTACTCTTTTTTATTTAAATAATCTATTTTTATTTTAAAGCTTAAAACTTTATTACTATTTATGTTTTCAATATTTAAATTTTGATGAAGGATTAAAATTATAATTTTGAGGGACAAAAAAGTAGTAATCTGAAATCTAATTTGAGACATCCAAAATTCAAACTTTCATATCACTCAGAAAAGCTTAATTTAGAAGTTAGAACATAAATAGGATAGAGCCAAGTCAAAAAGAAAATGTAGTTGCGTTCAGATTTGGTATAGTAGAACCTGCTTACTTTCTTTTGCTAATCATTGCTGTGTGTTGCACCTTATTTAAGTCAGCAACTTTCATTGAGTATATAGTTGTTTGCTTTCAAAATTTTGGGTTGATAATTCTAAATTGGTGGGTGAAGCTTGGATTTCCAAGATTCAGAAACGACTTCATTCTAAGTCCACGAGTAAATCATTCAGTAGTAATTCTGCAAGAGGGAAACAAAGATAACCTAGCTAGGCCTGGGGAAGACTTTGAAATTTTGCTTTTTGACGTCTTCTTGTCCACCCGCTTTGGCCAAGTCCTACTTGCCTTCTTCGTTATAAAGATATTTTCAATCGAGTTGTTGACCTCAAGTTCTTTATTGGATCTTATATACTATTGACATACTTGCTTTATAATTTGATAAATGGTTGATGGATAATTGAAAAATTTAGAGTTCATGTAGCCGACGGATGCTCCTATTACACTTGTAGTCTTTAAAGGATGAGAATCAACTATGTAGTATTGTATACATCATTAATCTGATCTTCTGAATTGAAACTCTTTTAAGAAGTGTTGCAACAAAAACAAATTTCAAAATTCACATAAAATTTAGTATCAAATTTTAATAAATAAGTATTCCCTCTTATTATAAATTTTTTATTAAATTATTAATTTTCGATTCTAAATGTTGGAATCGATCCTAAAGAGATCCCACTTCTTCATGAATTTATCTTGAATCGACATTTTTTAGCTTTAAGAGAACAACTCCATTTTTCACTTTGATTTGGTTAAAATATTAAGAATTTCTTATATTTTGCGAAGGATTAGATCCAATAATTGTACTGGCAACGAATCAGAAGGTATTGTAACATGCACATGAAAGTTCAATGTAGTGTAATAATCAATCTAGCTAGTAGAAGCAACTAATTAGTACCTTAGTACCTTTGAAAGTGTTAATTATATCCGAGTTGATTATAAGAACAATATTTTGAAAACTCACATTTTCTGTTTTATGAAACTTGTATATTGTAATTCAAGGTGGCAATATTTTATTGGTGATATATATATTAATTTAATTGAGATATAGTTTGAACGTCAAATTTAGGAAATATCTCATGCTTGATAAAATATCTATCATTATTTAATTTAAGAGATATTTTTTAGTTTACTACTAAGCTAAAAAAATTTAATGATTGATTAATTAGTTAGTACCTTGGCTGTGTAATAAAGACGTTGATGTTAGAGCATACGCAGTTCTTTCCCTGTTCCTCCTTCTAACCCACAGGCAAAGTAGCAAACGAGAAACGACAGCTTCATTTACATAACCACCAACAGAAAAACTACATCTGTCACAAGCTTCTCTCTTAAAGTAACAAAAAGATTACTGCTCGATTTTTGCCCGTGGATTTCAGCTTCTGGTCACTGTCGTGGGCACAAGGCTGTTAAATACTTATGGAATATATGGCGACTTTTTCTAAACCAACAAAACAGACGTTTGTTCATGCAATATTTGAAATACAAAAACATGCATATATATCACGTCTGTCCAAAGAAGAGACTATTTTTCCTCCTTTAGATCAAATTTTAATAACAAATTCGCTAGGCTGTACAATATAAGTAGTCACGGACTTCTGTCAGTCTCGAAATGAAAAAGGAAGCTTCAAAATTAACTTCAATCTTACACAAAGAGGGCTAGATTCAAAAGCACATAATATGTTAGTACCATCAAAAGTAGGGTCCAACAAAGATAGATCCAACATTTCATCATTAGAGCTTATTTTTGTCACAAAGAGAATATCACAGCAATCAAGCTAACCCGCAAATGCATTTTTTTTTTTGATAAAACAAATGCAACATATTTTGTCCGTAACTCATATCAAAACTTACAGAACGAGAAGTGTCTTTAGCAGGAACGTTAGTATCCGATACCTGTGCATCGACGGCCTTTGCCGGTGCGGAAGGCTCAGGGGAAGGAAGAACCTTGTCCCCTTGATATATAATGAAATGGTTATCTTGATACACAGTGTCGGAAGCTGTATTGGTAAGCCCTATGGTTATGTTCACCTCTCCGGTCAAGTCGTGTGTTTTCAAAAGGATCTAATATTCCAAAATTTTAATTCATATATCTGTAAATTGATGAGATTTAATATTTCATGAATTTTTTAATAATTATTAATTAATTTAGAGATTAATATAAGATTCCAAAAAGTTGAGTTAATGAATTCATGAGATTTAATATTTTATGAATATTTTTAATATTTATTAGTTAATTTAGAGATTAATATTAGATGGTTAGAAGGTGCGTGGTTAATTAATTAAGAAGATAACGCTTTAAGGAAAATAAATTTTTTTGATAAAAATATGTCAGTTTAATTTGTTATCATAACTAAATACTATTTGAAATTTTGAACATAAGCTTTGGTTAAATATTATATGGAAGTGACTTAATAGATTATAGAAAGATTAAAAAAGATTTAGAATACTGTCAAAAGAGATCTACATATATGTTAAGGTTTGTTAGCAAAAGGAGTGGGAAATTATGACATAGAGAGACCTACAAAACTAAAAGTAATACTAAGTTTAGTATACTTATATTTGCAGTGAGTTACCTTACGCAATGATAACGTAGAACACAATTTTGCCTATGTGATAATGCTTGTGTATTTTAGAAAAGTGAGAAAAACTAACTAGTTTTATGACATTGTATTTGCTCCAATAGTCTTTCAATTTTGTATACATTTATTTATGAGACATAGCCAAACAAGTATGGAGAGATACAAAGGGAATAAATACTTTACAATTGAAGTATTGGAAGGATATGACACTTTCATTTTGCCTTTTCTAATTGCATTAGAGATATATCTATTTTAATACATGACTTATTGCAATGCTCAAATTCTACAACTTGAATGAGAGATGGCCTATTATAATGCTCACTGGACAATTTGGAAGTGCTTTCCCTAGACCATTGAATAAGAAGATCCAAATGTTTTTAATTATTTGTAATTAATTCTTTTAACTTAATTACGGGATAAAGGGTGAGAGAACATGGACATATCTTTTCAAGCAATTGATATAGGAATGAATGGGAGCATAAAACCTATTCCTAAAAGTCTCTGCTCTTATTGAGATCCATTCATTCAATAAATGAGACACAGAAAAATTGGATATATAATCTAAATGAGAACAAAGTGGCACAAACTTTTAGAAATAGGTGGTTTAAACCCTAATTGAATGACTCTATTGTACCCTAGATTCATGTGAACCTAGTTTTTAATGCTGATATGAGTTGTCTTGTAGTTGTACATATATGACAATATTTTTAATTGCTAAAAATTCATTCATTATTTAACAAAAAACAGAAAGGAGGTATACACATGGATTACTAAATCTATTATAAACTTGATTCTTCTATAATCAATTAAAAACAAGAACGATAAAACTTAGATATGTTGCTTCAAGTAATTTAAACATTGCACGTCAATATAGAATTACAAAAGATAATTTATACTCATCATCAATTAATCAATACCTCGACTTGTCTTTGTTACAAGCAATTTGAAGCCTTTATAAAATTATATCAATTGGGAATAAACTACGATGAATATAATCACATACCAGTATTTGGTAAATATTTAATGAAAGTAACAAAGATTTCATTTACTATAATTTTAAACTATCTAGCTAATCTAGCATTTTGTTAATGATTAAAAAATTAAACTAATTAGGTTAATGTAATTGTAAAAATTTAGAAATGTTCAATTTATCAGTTCGATTTGTTTTTTATTAAAAATCAATTGATTTATTAATTATTATCTAATTGTTATATATTAATTTTTTAAGAGTTAGAGCGTGCACCAAAAGCAGGATGAGCTAAGTAGGTTTTGAATTTATTTTCATAAAATTAAATTGAAAAGAGTTTATAAATATTTAAAGAAGCATAACCATTGAGTTAATTCTATAAGTTTGATAGGTTACATTCTTAACTCGATTGTAAAGGTTGAGTGGATGAGTCTTATTATTAGATGATTATTTACAAGTTCAGTCAAATTGACTTGGGACTCATACATGAAGCTGGGTTTGTGACAATATATATTTAGGAACAAAATATAAATACACGTGATTAAGTGGTCGGGGAGTGGTGATTATTCACAGTTCGTAAGTTTATAATATAATTTTTCAATTTTCTAAAATTAATAATTTATTTTTTTATTATATTGTATGGAGTCTGGATCATAAAAAATCACCGTTTAACTCGATTGTAATGAAAACTCTGTTATATCCTTGGAATTAAAGTGAGCCCATTTATACTATTGGTGATCATCTTTTCCTTTAGGTTGCATGGCAAAGTATACTTTTAGGCTCGCTTGCTAGGCCTTCTTCTTTTACAATATTATAAAATATTATATTGAAGTGACTTAATATATTATAGATGTAAGGCCCCAAAATATACCATATTTGAAATAATACATGTTTATGAAAGTACATGTGCGATGGGAGTTAGAATTTTTCTATGATTAGAATATGAAAGACTTATGACTTGAATTTTTGATCAAGTAAATTATAGTTAGTAAATTGGAATTAATTAATATCCTTAGAGGATTAAGGTAATTAAATGTATATTTGGACTAAGAAAAGTATCAAGTGCCAAGTGAAGTTGATACATGAAAATTAGTATGACTACACTAGGGATGGCAGTGAGTTTTCAACCCGATCCATATCGGCACTACCCGACCCAATGGATTTGGATATGGGTAGTAAATTATAAAAACCGATGGATATGGATATGGATATGGGTTGAGTCATAAAATATGGATATGGATATGGGTAAAGTAAAACCCAAACCATGGATACTCATATCCTACCCGTTTTTTATTAACTCTATTTTTTCTATTTTTCCTTGAATATTTATGGTTAAATATAATAA
>JAOTAX010000008.1:4617012-4627486 GCA_025629825.1 Erythroxylum guanchezii
GATTTTCTTAAAGCCCAAATTCATCTATAACACAATTCATATACAAAAACACTCATTTCATTTTATTTTAATATTTCCAATTTTCACTAAAAATTCGGGGTCCAACAATTTCTGTCAATTTGGGGACTTCAGATTTCCTTTCTTCTTTTGCATCTTTTTGATCCTATTTCGTCCTTAAGGTGTTGAAAACTATCTGTAAACAATTATAAAGCAATTCTATTAATTTTGGATAATAATTTCAACACCTTAACAATAATTACGTCCAAAATATATGCAATTTAAATGACATAACAGTTTTTAATTTTTGGTTTATTTCCTCATATATGTAGCATACTGTGTAGACTGAACTGTGAGCTTTTGATAGACTGACAATGTATACATATGAATGATGGATCTAATGCTACATTGTAAATTATGATTTATGAAATGAAATGAGGAAATTTTTGGACTTTAGATAATGTGTTATTTCTGATTTTACTTATGATGCCATGTGATAAAATGAAGATGAGATAGTTAACACGCCACTTCTGTCGGCATGTGCACATGTGACTATAGGGCGCATGTACGTGTGTCGAACGGGAGTGGGGTGATACCATATAATTCTTTAAATTTGAATTAAAGTTATTCTTGATTCACTCTAAACTTAGGGCTTGAGAACCATATATTAAAATTCAAATAAATCATTTTATTATGATGTCATTATTTATTATAATACTTTACAATTAAAACTCACATTATATCTCCTTTTTGAATATATTAAAAACTAACGTCATAAATGATAAAAAAAAATAGAAAGAAAAATTTCTATAAAATAATTTAATTAAAATAGCTTTTTGAATTTAATTGTGAAGTTATATTTGAAAGTAAAATGATACTCAAACTAATGAGGAAACAAATCTTTAGTAAAAAGACATGAAACATCCTCTCATTCCGCATAGGCTAAATTTCTATCAAAGAAGCATTTCATTTGTCAATTCATATGCTAGTTCTTTTCATCATATAAGGAGAAACCTTAATCCCCCGTATAGCCAAAGGAAAATATTATGCTCACACCTAACAAAGCATTTTGAGGTGATTTTGTAGTCATAACTTACTTGATAATAACACTTCCAATTTCCATCATATGAGATGCTATTTAATGGTTATTATGATTATATCTATAGAAATTGTTCTTTGAAACGATAATTGTTATATAAACCCAAAAAAATATAGGTTAAAAAATATTTAAAGACTAACCTCCAAAGACCAAAATTTGTATGGGCATTTAAAACATATTGATTTATTTGTCTTGTAGGTCAATTATCAAATGGCATCAAGTGAATGCCAAAATTTGTTATCAACTCTATTGTTATGAAATAAAGAACAATTAATAATGGTATCTTATACAATTGATTTCAAAAGAAAAATCATTAAGAGCTATAACATGATCAGTTAAATAAGAGAATTGGTATTGAAAAATCAATTGTTGACCTTTGTAATGTTGATAAAATGGAGAGAGAATTGTGATATTAAAAGTTAATCATTCATTACACATGAATTGAGGAGGAGCACACTTTCTTTCATTTATATTTTATAATATCATCAAATACCTATCATCATTAAACAAGGGAGATTATTAGACTAAACAATCCTAACCCATGCATGATTTTAATGACAACAAAATATATTATACTATTAATTTATTTTGCTTTAGTAGAATGAAATTAAGTAATCTGTGAATGATAAATTTCAATAAAGGAAAAAAGTAAGCAAAGGAAGAATTTGAATAATTAAGTAATTAAAGGATAAAAATGGTAAAATAAAGCACATATGCAACTTAAAAGAGGTTCGATAAAATTCAAATAAGAATAAGAGAAAAATCAACTATACAAATTATTGTAATTTTTCTTATAGCTTTATTTTAATTTTTTCAATGAATTAAGAACTCAATCCTTTTATGATAATTTATGCTTAAGATATATTTTGTCATAATTAAGAGAAAAATTAGGAAGGTATTAAAGAAAACTCTCTAGATGTATCTACTTACTTTTGCAAAGATGTATGATATATGAAAAGAAATGGTTCAATCATTCAATAACACTCCAATTGTTCATCAGCCCAACAGTTCACAATCCCATTACGGAAAATTAAGATACAAGCAAAACGGTAATAAGCTCTCGCACCCCATAAAACCTTCACATCAACCAAAAGTTCACTTCACAACAAAAACATTGTAACAATAAAACCAACTGCAACCATAGCCAAATTGTTCCAGAAAACATGACTCCATGCACCAGATGTATCATCCTTAGGAGCAACAGGGCTATCCGCCGCCTCACTGGTCGGTTTCTTCTTGGGCTTTTCCAGTGTCGGTGCCGGTGCCGGAGAAGGAGATGTCTTAGGAGTGAAAATGTCAAGAGGAAGTAAAATCTTGTCAACCTGGTACATAGCAAGTTGGCTGTCAGTATAAATAGTGCCAGATATGCTTGCGTTGGTGAGTCCTGTACTAATGTTCACTGAAGCTCCCGACACAGTGATATTGAATGATACACGACCTCCTTTCCCTGCTTGTGTTTTCACTGGGTTACTTTCCGTCTGGAACTGTGACATTGAGATGAATTTAGGTAGGACATGGAACTTCACCAACTCTGTCTTATCTTCGTCGCTCATGGTGTTGAGAGTGCCTACTTTGAGAGCTGACCACGCGCCGTCGATGGGTGCAAAAATGGTCACTCCACTGTTTGTGGTGTTGAGCACTGTGAACAATTCACTGTCCTCTCCAGTGGCTTTCAGTAGTCGGACGAATATGGTGAAGTGGCCAGCTTTTGTAAGGATTTTATCAATGTCTGGGGTGCCCGATGTTGATGCTGGTATCTGGGCTGCAGTCGGAGAATTTGCGGGAGGGGCTGGAGGGGCTGGAGGAGGTGGATTTGCTGGGGGGGACGCCGGGGACTGAGCTAATATTTGAGAATAGGAAAGGATGACAAAGATAACAGAAAAGGAGAAAACTGATTGCTTCATCATCATCTTTCGTTGTGGTTTTGGGTAGTGGTGCCCTGTTCAATTGATATATCTGATCGATGCTCTTGTCATGTACTATATATGTGGACAAGTGCTTGGTGAGAAAATGAGGAGAGAAAGATGGGTTTTATAGGTTGGAGAGGAAGTGAAGTTAGGTGTAATGTTGAGTTCTAGCTACCTGGTTTCTGTTACTACTACAGCTCAGTAGCTATGGGTTGCTTATCATTCATGAAAAGGTGGAGGGTATCAATGGAGAGGGAGACATGACACTGATAGGAACTGATTACTTGAATATTCAGGAAATATATGAGGAGATTCAGGTGGGGCATGGGGGCACATAGCACATAAATCTTTGCATGAATGGGGGGATGAGTTTTCTGTCAAACAGGAGGAATGGCTTTGTCACTCGGCACATCTTTAAGTGACATTTTAGCTCCGGAGAGTTTTGGAAGATTCACAGGCACCTTATAACGTGGGTAGCTGGTCCAAAGATTTAAGACTATTACATACTTAAAATTAAAGATTGAACTCTTAATTTTTAATTAAGGATAGATAAGTCCCTTCCACTCATCCACAACTCTTGAGTTAGAAATTTAGAATTCAGTTTTTTTCACTGCTACAAATATAAGCTAGATATATGTTGAAGCACTTGATAAGTAGGAAATTTTTTATATATAGGTTATGATGTGATGGGTACAAGGATGTTTATCATGATACTAAATTTTTCCATCTCCTTAATTGTTTAATTGAAGGATGATAAAGTATAAGGAGATGTTAGAAACAAATATCAATATAAATTATCATTACTTTTATAAAATTAGTATTAAAATGATTATAATTACTTTAAATACATTAACGATCCTTTAATAATATTTGTGAATATTCATTTTATTTTTCTTATTTGTATATATTACAAAGAACGACTTCTCTTATCACATAACTAAATTTTACATTGTATACCAACTAAGACTGTAACTAGTTTTTTTTTTAGATTTTAAAAAGAATATATTGCTCAAATCGTTAAAATGCTACAATGTACAATTCTAAGAAAAGGAGAAGAAACTAGATACAATCACAAAAAGAGGCAGTCTGGAATAGCCTCTGCCCAGTGTATAGCCCAAAGACAACTCCAACAACTACAAATGCCAGCGCCGGCGTATATCCAAACTCAAGCCCTCATGCTTTCCAGATGCAATAATAACTTCCCTAATCACATTGACAATGGAATCGGCTAATTCATATTGTTGTCTCACTTGTTGCTTATACAGCCGACGATTCCTCTCCCTCCATAAACTAGTTACTCTTACACAAATTAGTAAATCTAATTAAATTCAAAAAACTAATTAGTAAATTAATTATTTGTACTAATTCTTCATATTCCTTTATCTTTAACTAGTTTTAATATTATACTTCACTTTGTTTTAATTAATTAATTATTATTAATTAAAAACTAATATTTTATATATATATATATATATATATATATATATATATATATAGCAAAGGTAAAGAAAAGAAAATTTTACGGTTTATTAAACGGACCTAACATCAGAAATATTTGAAAATATAAAAAGAAAACCCTTTTATAAATATATTTATAGTCATATGTTAAAAAACTTTTATATGTCGGACTGTTCTTTCCAATGATAATGAAGTAGTTTTGAATTTTCTGAAAAAAGTAAATTCTTTAATATCTAAGCTTTTATCTAGTGGATTTGTGTTCAATGATTTAATGATTTCTCAAGTGGCATGGTTTAATGAATTGCGTTCCTTAATAATACATAGTAGTCAAATATGTTCGAATTATTATTTAAAAATTCGAACATAGTAGTCAACTAGTATAAGACACCAGTCAGCTAATGTTTACTAATGTCTAACACTGGTTTACTTTTAGGGTACTATAGTTGACTCGTAAGATTGAGTTAAAGATAAGTTCTTCCTATGAATTGTAGAGTTTATTTTTTACATTTTATAACTTCTTGAATTACTTCAATATGATATTTTATCAGAAATTATATCAAAATCTCGGCATAACTTTTCACAATTTTTTCTTTTTAAAATACTATCACTACAATTAATTATCAATACACATTTTAAGTATGTAATATTGATTAATTTAGTTAAATAATATTAAATTTTTCCTTAAAGGTTAAATTCTATCAAATCATAATCATCACAATTTAAATTTTTTGATGCCTCACAAGATTTTAATTTTTGAAAACTAGTGTCTCATAAGATTAGGGATAATAGATTGAGATAAAATGCTAATAGGAGAAACTCCTATTCCTTTGAAAAACAAAAAAAAAAGAAAGGATATACTAAGTGACTTTACAGCGATTTCATATTTTTATATACCTTTTAACAATGACTTCATATTGAGCTCATCCCTGTCACAAAAGGAAGCACAATTCCCTAAGTTAGAGGGCTATTGTTAGGTCCTAAGTCCTAATAGTGAAAGTATGTAGGCATTGACAAACCTTGATTAATGGTTGATACTTAGAAGAATGGAACAAGGCAAAAACTTGTGAGCAGGTAAGAAAAACTTTGTCAATGAAAGCTCCAGACTAAGTGAGTGTTCGCATATGTTGGTGCACATTAGTAGAAAACTTCATCCAAATGCAAGATTCAGATGTGAGACTAAAAGAAGAGCTCGAGATAGATCTTGAGTTGAAGGTTAGCTGAATCACATGTATGAGGGAGACATCTGAGAGCTCTAAGGATTTAATGTGTGTTTAAATTGATGGACTATAACTAATAAACTTCACATGAGTAAGTATTGGACCAAATTAGTGCTTTAAAAGGTTTTAGACTTGGTTGACTCATGATCAATGGATAAAGAACAAGGGAAGATCTTGGATGATGTGGCTAATAAGATCACAATAGATATACATTAGCTCTAAAAAATAAAGACCATATAGAAGAATCATTTGAAGATAGTGAAGTGCTTCACGGATGTAGATTTATCTTTCCTAAGTATATGTAATCTTTTATCTTTTTAGTTTGGATATAGCTAAATCTTGTCAGATAGAGTCCTATTTGGATGTGCGTGTCATCTGATTGATTAGTATGGTGTAATTTGATAAGGATAAAGGTGACCTAGTTATTTCGGTTCAATTAAGATTTTGAACTGTAAAGCTAGGGATACCTATAAATAACTTATTTAAGCGTTGCTCCTCACAATAGAGATAGAGGGGAAGGGAACATATTAAGAGAGAACATTCCTTTGTATATTTTTGGAGAAGTAATAAAAACTAGTTTTTATCATAACTCTTGTATATTTATTATTGCCTTTGATTATCCATTTTTTTGCCTAGTATTTTTACTTGAGTGTGAAAGTTAAAACACTCTGAGGATCATAAAGTGTTTGAGAATAATAATTTTTTTATCAATGATTACATAAAAGGGAAGAATCTCGCTTAAATGGACCTAAGTGAGATTATTATCTAAAGGAGTAGGCATGACTTCAGTATAAATTTAGTGCTTAGAAGAATTTTGTAACAACCATGACAATTTGGTTATAAGAAATTTCACTCTTCAACGCTCATTTCAATTACTTGTGGTAGTATGGTCTAGTGGCTAACATTACAAGAAAAACGAAATTTAACGACAGAAAGTATCGATGGAAAACTTTCACAATTCGTCGGCAATCTTAGTTAGTGACGGAATTTACCGACAGACAAAGGCATCAGAGAAACCACCATAGGTAATAATTTGTGACGAATCACAGAATGTTCATTGCAAATTTACCAACTGACATTTTGTATAACCGTTGATGAATATCCCGACAGTTATTCTGTGTTGTCATCAATCGGTAAAGTTACCAACAGAATTGGTTATTCCGTCGGTAAGTTAATGACAACATTACCGACAGTTATTAGTTATCCGTCGGTAAATTGAAGAGATTTTACCGACGAATATTATTTTTCTGTCAGTAAATTTACTAAAACTACTTTTTATAATTTCCCTGCATTAAATTTTATTTGATGATTTTATGGTTGATGCATAATTTAAACAGTTATGAGTTATCTGTTGATAATATTTTGATTTGTTTCTACATTTAATTTGTTAAAATAGAGAGTTGATTGATGATATAAAGTAAAAATTATCTTAATTGATAATAAAAAAATAAGTTTGTACATAATAAGTATTTGTAATTCATACAAAATGACTACAAGTATCCTATTCATTTGGTGACCGCGGATGCTCTGATTGCTGCGATGAGGTGCTACCCCTCCCCTTCAACTCATCCACCTCATTATGGAGCTGAGATATATACTCTATCGACTGTTGCAACTGAGTTGTCAATGTCTGTATTGTGCTTCGAAGCTGATGGACTTCATTGGGTACGGACGGCCTATTAGATATTGCTGTGCTAAACGTGGAGGATTGCGAATAACATAAGCCTAATATCCTTCCACGACGATCCTTACCACCTACTTCATGAAGATAGGTTTGAGTCTCATCAGCATCTTCAAACTGTTGAGACTGTCGTTAAATGTTTTCTTATATTTGGTCCTATCAAAAGGCAATGTTTATGTTAGTAAATGATAATTATTAAGCATTAATATTAAAGCATAAATTTCACATACATTTAGTTCTCTACATCAGGTGTTGACGAAGGTCACATCGTCATGCTTCTTAGTGTGAGTATGCAAAAAGAGTTGATGGGGTGTAGGTTTCGTGTCTATAGACTTTTCCTGCATCACAATAAAATGTTATAAGTGAACTATAATTTATAAATTTTTTGACAGAATTTTCTCTATTTTTATGATATTTACCCCTTGTTGAACAAAGAAAATAACTCAACAATAAAATCATATATGGCACCAAACATTAATATCATTATCATTCTCCATAATACACATGTTTTCATTTCAAAATTCACACAACAAACTAAATTGAAATGCACAAATTAAAAAAAATCAGAATATAAATGTAAAGTGTAAATACTTACAAGTCTCTCTATATGCTCGTGGTGGGTAATAGATCCTCTAGTATGTACAGGAAGACTCTCTCCCCCCGATCCTCCACGTCTGTTGGTAGAATTATGCTCTAAAATGGACATTGCCTCAGGTGATGTCTAATACTGCTGCCAACGACTTCATATTTGTTCCTAAATATAAAGCAGTCGTACACCAGACTTTATAAATGACCACGTCAAATTCAAAATAAAAAAAATCTTTCTGAAACAAAAGGAAAAAATACGATAAGTACTTATAATGTAATAATATTTATCTAATTAATGTATAAAAATCTATTAAAAAACAAAATTAAAATTTTTTGTACCTCAAACTCCTGATAGTAAAATTTCTTTGTCGCCTGAGAGATATTCTTTCAAATATAACCCTCAAGATCAATCTTCTCCTTGAATTTGGATATCATGTTTCTTGAGCACGGTCTAGACGGAATCAACCTAATATAAAAACAATTAATTTTATACCATTTTTTTAATTTAAACTTATAACTTAATTATAATCGTATGGTATTTCATGTATTTTCACTTACAGATTGTTGACAATTGTGATGTAAGTTTTTCCATCAGTTCTAGGTTCAAGGCCGCCTCCTTCATTCGCATCGTTTACCCCTAATATCTCTGTCAGTATAGGGGTGGTGGATGGTGTAGTAGCAGATATGGAAGGTAATGCCTTATCTGCAAGTGTAGTAGCTCGAGATACAACATCTAATTTGGTTCTAGCTACAGAATGTGATGCTTCACTTAGGCAATAACTAGCTCTAAATCATGGTATGAACCTCGGTCACATCATATTATGTTTTCTCTTTGGTGGCATATTTCAACCTGAAATTCGTATTTGATTGAATATTCCATAAATATAACAATTTCAATTCAATATTTCACACAATATATTGAAAAGGAAATAATTGATTTGTTGAATATAATATTCTATTACAAACACAAATTAATCACTATCAACACTTAATTGTAAATCAAAATCATCATCTTCTTCTTTTTCTGAAGAATTAGAATCAAACTCAGGCTCTTCTTCAGATCTCTCACCCTCGTCATCCTCTCCAGATGCAATTTCAACATATTCATTATTTGGATCGTTTAAAGGTTCATTCACGCTTCACTTTCAATTCTCTGTTCTCCTTTTCCATTTGACTCAAAAACACCTATAGGTTTAACTTTGCAAATGGCCAACCAATCTGACTTATCTCATCGTAAGCTAGGAAAAAGAGGCATAATACACCTGGATCGCTTGCATTGCCAACAAGAAAGGTTCAACTTGTTTAAATCTTCTTTGCTGGTTAATTTCAACTAGATTGTATCGGCTATGCCCTTCAGACTTTATGTTCAATATTCGAGCAATTGAAGACAATTGAGTTATTGTCTCACAATTTGGCCATAATTATTGGTCAGTTGAGTGTAGTAAGTCAAAAAAATTGTTTTGCATGTGAGTTTAGTTCTTCTTCAAGATTTTCTATATTTTCCTGAAAGGTATAACCAACTGCTTCATAAACCATTTGTATGTAAGGATTTTCATTTGTATCCACATTATTTGTTCTAAATCCAATCCCCCCTTCAAACTTATCTACATTCACTGACGAGTGTACTCAATTACCCTTTAAGGTGCTACAAATCAATGGCTCCCCATATCGTGTTCACTTAAAATAATTTGAGACAAACCCTTTTCTCAGTAAATGCCCATTCACTTCATCAATAGGAAGGAAACGAATGTGTTTGCACTTTTTACATGGACATATGATCTTTGGGCCATCCATATATGCAGGTTAAGAACATGCATAATGAATAAAAGCTTCAACTCCCTCAACAAACTCAGGATTAATGAAACCATCAGTTGTTAATCGTCTATACATCCAAGATCTATCAACATTACTAATTTCCGCAAAACTGTTAATTTAAAAGAGTGATTTCATAGTTAGAATCCTTCATATCCCCCAAGTTTACAAAACATCTAAGCTTTACACAATATCCCCTAAGTATTAATCAATCGAATTAATCACCTACAATTGATTTCGATACTATGGTACGTGGAATTGTTTACACCTGTGAATCAAGAAAGCAAATTCTTGCTGTGACTCCTAGGCTTGTGAAAATTTTCACCGATAAGCCTCACGGGAGTTACATCATAGATTTCTAGCCTATATACCGTCCTAGGGGTTTATTATGCAAAGAACTGTCTTGTCTATCAAACGTATGAATTTCTTGTGTTAATACTAAGTTTGCACAAATCACATTGAAGTTGAAGTATTTATGTTTGAATTAATTACCTATAATTGATTTCAAAACTGTAGTATGTGGCATTGTTTACACCTGTGAATCAAGAAAACAAGTTCTCGTTGTGACTCCTAGGCTCGTAGAATTTTTCACCAATAAGCCTCTTGGGAGTTGCATCATAGGTTTCTAGCCTATATATCATCCTAGGGGTTTATTATGCCTTAAATCATCCATAAGATCTCAAACTCATTCCACATACAGTAAATGCTTATGTAA
>JAOTAX010000008.1:4642929-4656241 GCA_025629825.1 Erythroxylum guanchezii
TTTATAAAATTCGTTATTCAACTAATCTAACCCTAAACAATGTTTATTATGATGTATTCATACCCTTTGAAAAGAAAGAAACCTTAACTACGTAAAAGGCCTTTAAAAATGGGCCTTTCACTAAAATAATTAAAGCCCAAACTAATATTTCTAAAATATAACTCATTAAATCTAAAAGATTTAAACAAGCCTAAGACACAAGTAATAGGTTGCCGAAAGTTATGTTTCTAACATAAAATAATTAATTAAATAAGAATGAAAGTCTTTTTGCACATTTCACCCAACTTGATTACTTATGATATCATTAGCCCTCATTCTCGTGAAATTCCATGTCATTTACAATTCGGCCCATGTAGAATTGAAGTGTTTCTTTGAACTTCTTGGCTTTTGATTTTGTTATTGGTCCCTCCGACATTACTAGCTTATCTTTGGTTTCATATCTCTTACAAAATACCATGATCGTACTCGCATCACCGCCTTACCTTCTAGGTTCAAAAGTTCGATAGAAGAGCCTCAAGAGAAAGCCTCGAATGATTCGAGTCTTTTACCAAAAACTTCTTGATAGCAGGTAGTTTAGGAACGTTGGAAACAATGCTCTTTTATTTCATTTGAGTTAATGAATTATAATCCTTGCTCACAACTTAAGGAGATTCATTTGACTTAGGAATAAGATGCCTAGGTCTCAGAATTTACTTGCTTATCCACTTATACAAGATGTATATTTTTTAGCTATTGATGTTCCTTTATAAAGAATTTCCTCCCTATTGGTGATTATTTCTTCTCTATTTTTAGTTGTCAGGCCTCCATGAATAAGAGACTGAAACTAGGTCTTAAATAGGAGAACCATCCTCGTTCAAGCACATCAAAGGGATATAATCAGGGAGAGGTCTTTGGATATATCCATAAGTATGCACACTCTTATATCACTCACTCTTTTCAAGCTGGTTGTAGTTTTATCCAAACAAAGAGGATTGTCCAAATAACTAGCTAAGTAGCTATTCCCTTGGTGATATAATATTCCAATGAAATACTGTGAATATTGATCCATAATAGGATTTGCTACATTTTTGTTTTTTAGAATTGCATACTTGGTTTCTACTTTTGAATAAGAAGAGCTTGATTATTAAAGTGCCAAGGTCCACTTTCTATTCAACTAAGCCAAAATTAAAGAGAAAGACATCCTCTTCGTTAACTAGAACTTCAAGAAGATTAAGCTTCTTCCAATACTAGTGTGTCTAGGCATTAAAATGTGACGTTTTATTTATAAATTCATTATAAGAACTTAAATCATCAGTATTCTCACAAGAGATGTACTAATTTTTAGCATTTCAATAATTGTAAGTCTAATTACTAGATATTTATAAATATTTGTACGGCCTGATATATGAAAAAAAATCAACTTTTTATAGAAAAAGTAATTAACAATCACATTTCATTTCATTGACATACTCTGCCAAATTAAGGGCACGAGAAGCAGCAATCTTTTCCCACACCATTAAAATTTAGCAATCAACCAACAGTTAACCTCACAGGCAAAACATTGCACCAAAAATACCGACCGTAACCATCGCCAAATTGTTCTGCAAAACAAGACTCCATGTACCAGATTTATCGTTAGGACCAACAGGTCCTTCCGCCGTTACACTGGCCGGCCCCTTCTTGGGCTTTCCCAGTGTATCCGCTGGTGATGGAGCTGCAGATGGGCCCTTAGAACCAAAAATGTCACGAGGAAGTAGAACATTGTCGATCTGGTAAATGGCAAGTTGATTATCAGCGTAGATAGTGGCAGATACGGTGGCGTTGGTGAGTCCCGTAGTAATATTCACGGAAGCCCCTGCGACTATGATATTGAACGATACACGATCCCCTTTTCCAGCCTGTGTTGTCACCGGGTTACTTATTGTCTGGAAGTCTGACATTGAGATGAATTTAGTTACGACGTGGTACTGCACTAGCTCTATCTTCTCTCCTTCGCTTAGGGTATTGAGAGTGCCTACTTTGAGGGTTGCCCACGCGCCGTCGGTGGGAGCAAAGACGGTAAACCCATTGTTTGTTGTGTTGAGCTCCGAGAACAATTCGCTGTCCTCTCCAGTCGCTTTCAATAGGCGGACGAAGGTGGCGCTATGGCCAGCTTTTGTAAGGATTTTATCAATGTCTGGGGTGCCTGATGATGTTGCTGGTATCTGTGCTGCAGCCGGCGACTTAACCGGAGGAGCTGTAGGGGGTGGCTTTGCTGGGGCAGCTGCCGGGGACTGGGCTAAATTTTGGGAAAAGGAAAGGAAGATTAAGATAAGGGAAAATGAGAAAACTGATCCTTCCATCGTCTTTGCGATGACTTTGCGTAGCAGTGCTTTGTACAAGTGATTGTTATACTTGTAACACCACTACAAGTGCTTGGTGAGTAAAGAAGGAGAGGAAGATGGATTTTATATGTGTTGGAGAGGAATTGAAGTCAGGTGCAATGTTCAATCCTAGCTCCTTACTGTAATTAGTTATTACTCACTACCCTTATGTTTCATGAATAAAACGGAGGCAAGATGCAAAACTAGTTGGAACTAGTTAACTTGAAACTCGAGGAAAACCTGGAGGAGATTTCAGGTGGGGTATGTATGTGCTATGGCTGTGTGTCAGGTTGATTTTGTCCATGTTAAACAAGAAGCATGGTTTTGTCACTCGTACACCTTTCCCTGACGTTTTATCTTGAGGAAGTGCAGTTTCAGCAGTCGCAATCGAATCATGATTCATGAACCGTCTAATGGAATTAGTTCTGATAGGATTTTCTGAGGTTACCGATGGTTTATGTTTCGATATCTCAAAAGAGTTTCGACACAATACCTCGCTCGACAGGGCTTGCATGGATGGGTGCAAATAAAAAAGGTAACTTGTTTCACGTCATTGCTAGTAAGTCCTGAATTCGGATTACACTTACAGGGAAAACGATTATCTTAAAAATACTTTTGAAATTTTATGTTATTTGATTTAATAAAACAAATCTTTTAAACAAACAAAATTGTTAATAAATGTAAAATTCATCCCCAGCGAATTTAACATTATTTGTAACAAGTAACGAAAGAATCGTAATAAAAATAAAAATTAAAAAAAAGAATTGAAATAGGAATAGAATTATTGATTATACATGGCATTAAACAAAGTTAATAATTATGCTAATATTTAGTATCAAATATTAAAAACAAAAATGAGAAATTTTTTACTCATATTTAATTATTATATATTTTATTTTGTAAAAATAATTAAAATATTGATAATTTATAAAATTATTAATTTTAAATAATTATGAATAATTTTTATGATAAGACTAAAAATATTAATAAAACGAAATAGAATAATTTTAAAAAATAACATAAAGATCGTAAAATATGATTTTGATAATAATATTACAACAAGAATTAATATCTTTATATTATCTTAATAATATTTAACAAAAACTTAATAATATTCTGCTGTATCTCTTATTCCTAATATTTGATTTCAATTTATACAAACACCACTCTTAAGAATAAAAGTTTATAATTTATTTTAATTTTTTTATTTCCTGTTTTATTAATTTTTGTAACCAAGCAAAAAGTTAAAGAATAAAAGTTATAACATCATTCTCGTCTCTTTATTACTAGTTAAAAAGCAAGACCTTAGATCTTAATATGTAATTAAGGTCTTTCGTGTAATCCTTGGTTAGAACATATCTTCCCGGTCTGGGAAAAAGAACAGATCACATTTTTTCATTACTTTGTGTCTCTGTCCATTTGATGAGCATATCCATTCATCGAATAAATGGGACTCTCAAAAATTAGATGGATAAATGCTCATAAAATATAGTAAGTATAGAGTAACAAGAACAGGTGATTTGAACTTGAAAAAGGGACAATAATATATTTAAAATACGTTCCAAAATAAGAGCTTTCTCTCCAAAATTGCCATCCAAAAGAAACTCAAGGTCAGGTCCATTAATCTTAAAACTTCATGGAGCAATAACTAAACTAAAAGTAATGTTTTAAAAATTAGACTAGAAATTAAACCGATAAGACAAAAGATTTAAGGTTTAAAGGATTCAACCAGTATTAGATTGTCATAAAATTAGCTATTAAATAAAATTGAAAATTTTAAAATATGATTAAAAGAAATTGTTCTTATTTATTGAAAAATTTGAAATTCAATTAAAAAAGATTGTTAAATGAAAATTAATTGATTTATTTTAGTTTATAAAAACTTAATAATTTATGAAAATTGATTGACTTCATCAACAAGACTTATTGAAATAAATCGGATTGAAAAATTGAAAACTGAACAGAAAAGTTAGACATTTTAAAATTTTTACTATTGAACTGATCGAACTGATTGAATTTTTAATTATTGATTAAAAGATCTCCTTTTAAGAGATTATGAAAGAATAATTATTCTCTCTTGATCTTTTGGTAAATATGAAGTTTATTTTTTAACAGTAGTACAGAAAATATGAGGATGAATTTCATAACCTATGAGAAATACAAAATACCACTTTACTTAAACAAAGGCATTCGACGCCATAAGTACAGCATAAATTCAATTATAACACAGTTACAGACATAAGGAAAGCCCTTTATTTTACATAAGACTAAACAACAAAACAGGAGTGCGGAACAAACTTCATTAACGGAGAAAATTTCATATATATATATATATATAACAAATAATCGTAAATTCTCAAAAATAAAATATATTAAACTAACAAATCAACTATTTCAATTGACTTCTCATTCTCCCTCAAGGAGTTAAGAGTGCCTGACTTGATGCTTGGAAATGCACTATCGCTCGGGGCAAACATAGTTATGGCGTTGTTGGAGTTGCTGAGTACTGTAAGTAAGTGGTTCTCCTATGAAGAGAGTGACATTGGTCGTGGCGGATAGTACAGGTGAGCTAGCAGGTGTTACAGAGAGAAAATTGTAAATCCTACTAAAAGTCAAACTCCAAGAAGTGCTTAACAAGAACAATAGATATCAGGGGATGGAGTTTTATAAACACAACATTGTTAACTGGTATCTGTTTCAGGTGTCAGTATAGACAAAGACTGAAAGTAACAATATTAGTTACACTGAGGCTTGCAACTGAGCACCTTTCTTCGGTTCGATAGGTGGTAAGTGATAATTCTAGACAAAGACAGACCAGTGACCATATATATGTTAAGAGTTGTAATAGCTTAGTACCTTAAATGTCCATCTTAAAGAGTTGGAGGTTATGGATTGAGATGGAGACAGAAATGCGGCTGTAACAACAACCTTGCTTGAAAAAGCAGGAAAAACAGGGAGGAGATTCTAAGTAGATTAGTGGGTAATTGCCTGACATTGAGGCTGTGCTGTGTCATTCGGGGAAGAATGACACATCCTTTTGTTGACATTTTAGCCGAAGATAGTTAACAATTCACTTCATTTATGGTATACAAAACTTCACTGGTACAGCCTCCGAATAAGCATTGAACTGTTAATACAATAGGCAAACGAAGAAGCTCTTCTATATATATGCCGCTGCCTATAGCCTTTGAGGTGATGAAGCTATGCCGAAGGTCCAAAAGAATGTTACCATAATGATTAGCTCAAATCTGCTTATTAATTACTCCAGCCCTTGCATCTGCTAAAAGGAGTTTGTTTTATTATATATCATTGATCTTAACTACTCAATCTTTATATATACTTTTTGTTTTCATTAGTTTATAAAGAAACTAAACTAGCCTTTGAAGCATACAAGATGAACAGAGAACCAATCCGTGGAGGGGAACTATACAGGAAGAGCAAGTTTCAGTAAGTTAAGGTACTTTCCGATCAACTGAACTGAACTTTCTATTTTAGGCACCTGATTAAAATCTTTTTATTTTATAAATTTACAAAATCATTACACTTTCATTTCTCATATTTTAACTCAATTTGTTAAATTTCATATCTTCTTCAAAATATTCTAGTTGATATTGAGAAGTTGTAAAATTCTATATTTTGATATTACCCAAGATTAAATTGACATTTATTTTAATTATCATAGTGGTTGGACTTTTGGACATTTTCAGATTTTCTCAATTATTCTATAGTGGGACAATCTAATAATGAAGAAAATAATTAATTTAAATACATCACCCAAGTGGTTGCACTTGGGTGTGATACCTATATCAAAAGAAAATGTTTAAATCATTGATAGACCTTATCATGGCTTTATCGATTTGGCTCAATTTCATATCAATGGAAGGACTTGGAGAAAATATCGTTTCCTTGAAGTACTGATCTGATTCAAGGCCATTACCCTTAATTGAGATTTGACAAATTATAACGAAAACTCGTTGGCTTTTTTATATATTTTTAAGTGATTGCAATTTGGATGGCTCTATTTTTATATGCACATGTATTTACTTTGAGGGTGAGCTTTAATTAGAGCAACTGTTAGAGTTATTCTTTTGTGAGCATAAAGTCATAGACTCAAGTCACGGAAACATCTTCTTTGTAAAAATTTAAAGGCAAAATAAGTGGAGAGTCTTGTGCACTGAATACGTTTACTTGTAATTACTCCCATGTCTTTAGGAATTAGCAATGTTTCTCTTCGATTTTTAACTTTTTAGTTTGACTTAATTTAATAATTTTTATTGTTAAAAATCAATCAGTTTACTAATTAATCAAACCAAAATAAAATTATTAACTTTTATTTTAAAATATTTTTAAATTAAACTTTAAATTTTTTGAAGAACTATCTTCTTCAAATATTTTTGAATTTCTTTCATTTATTCAAAATTTAACCGTTTTATGATAGTTTAATATCAGTTAAACCTTTTTAATATTAAACTTCTTGTTTTACTGATTTAACTTTCAGTCTGATTTTTAAAACATTGAATATAAGCCGCAAATCTAAAAATAATTAAAGAGTATAGACCGTTAGATTTGCACCTACACTTTTTGGGACTATTTCTCTATTCATAGAATTTTCTTTTTTTTATGGTGCTATTTTTGTATTGGTTGGATTTTATAATTATATGCCATATAATAGGTGTCAAAATTATCTTTTCAAATTAAAAAAAAAAAGTTCAGTATTAGTGACCTAGAACACAAGAAATAATGTGGCTCTCGTTACAATGATCATAACCACCAAACTACGCCACTTACTAGTATACTCATCCTATAAATCAAAAAAAGTTTGATGAAACGACCCTTAAAATATGTATGAAGTTGGAGTTTCATCGCCAAACTGAATATGATTTGCGTTAATGTGTAGTTGAGCAAGTCCCGTGGCAGGTTTAAGTATGTGCAAGAGATAAGTTTTTATTCGTTGTGCTACCACTTATCACAAGTTTATTGTATATAAATCATATGCAAGTAATCTGGCAGGGAGGATTAACAACTTGTATGGAACACAAAGAGGTCCAAAGACAAAATCGATAAGAACATTTTGAGACATCATTTTAATCAATAGATTAGAAAATTCTTCACATACACTTGATCATGAGAATGAAATTTAACAGAATAATAAACCGAAAAAAAATACGAAAGCAAAAGCAAAAGCAAAACCTTATAACTTGAGATCATGGGACAATTATTTCTTAAAGCACTCACCATAAGCTGATCACCACTGTTCAATCCACCCTTCAAAACGATAAATCCTATCTTCAGTGTCACAAAGGAAACATTGCAGTAGCTATGCCAATTCCAAATAAGATCAGATTGTAATGCGCAAAAGTGCTTAATGCCCCAGAACTATCCTTACTAACAGTGGGACTTTCTGCACTTTTAGACTTCTTTGCCTTTTCTGGCGCTGGTGCCGGTGCGGGTGGTTTTGGGGTGAAAATATCTATAGGTTGTAGCACCTTGTCAACCTGATAGATTGCAAGTTGGTTATCTGTGTATATAGTGCCAGATGTACTTGTATTGGTGAGTCCTGTAGTTATGTTCACCGAATTTCCTGATGTGGTCACGTTAAGCTCTAAACGATCACCTGTCCCTGCCTGTGTTGTTAAGGGGTTACTCACGGTCTGGAACTGCGAAGTTGATAGAAAATTTGGGATAATGTGGAACTGCACCAACTCGGACTTCTCCTGATCGTTTAGAGCGTTGAGAGCGCCTGACTGGAGGCTCGAAAAGGCACTATCACTAGGTGCAAAGATAGTGATGCCATTGTTTGAATCGTTAAGCTGACCATTTAGTGTCAAGTCTTCTTGTGTGGCTTTCAAAAGCCGGATAAAGACACTGAACTGGCCGGCCTTTTCGAGTATTTTCGTCACATTGGTCGGTCCGGGAGGTGCAGGAGCTGCAGCAGGGGATTGAGCTGTAGTTGTGGAACAATAGAGCAGGAAGACCAGAAGTAACGAGTTGGAGAATAGAAGCTGTGTCACCATATTTGTGGGTTCTGAACTGTGGTGTGCTATATTGCTTAACAAGATTTGGGAAAACGTAAGAAGCAAAGTGATCCTTGTGCTCGATGTGTGTGTGAAAGAAAGGCTGGGGAGGGTTTTATTATGGTGTGAAGGGAACGAAGTTAGGTGGAATGTACAATATTAGTTACAAAAATTAGGACCTTATGTTATATTTCTTCATATGGCAGATCGAATCAATGAAGAGAGAGAGGGGGAAAAAATTAAAAAAAAAACAATCATCTAACAGTTTGCTTGGAAAAACAGAAAACAACTAAGAGATATCAAGTGGGTGTATGGCCAAATATGGAAGAGAATGATTTCTTTTGTTTTCACTCACGAGTTTAAGTTTTGGGTAAAAACTTGTGAGATACTGCCACAATCTTAAGGAAGAAGACAACAACCTCAGTCCCATTATGCTTTCGTCTGACCTGTGTTTCCTCATCACTCTATTGCTGCTTCTGGCTTTCAACTTCAATTTACAAGGATCGTTTTTACCATACCAGAATATAGACGGACACTTCAGTCATTAAATTGTCTGCCATCCCATATTATACTCACCAAAAAATGAAAAGTGCTGTGCACTGGGGATGTACATTGCCTATGGCTTTGCATGAAATGAGTGAAGATAAGACTCGTGCCTCTCTTTTTATTATTGGCAACAGTACAGAACATGACTTGACTCAGACAGACGTGACCGACCAACCTCATCCAATACTGTCGGCCGGGGACCCAATCGTTAGTTGGATGATTTCTGTGGTCTAACTACTAAAATCTGTCTTTTAACCTCATCATAAAACGACGTGACTTCTATCTTACAATTTGTCCATTTTTTTCAATTTAGTATAATGCAATACTTTAAAAACCATACTCTGATTCTAGCAAATGGTGGCCTAATGAATTCTACTTAAATGTACCAAAACCGATATAATTACCACATGATTCCCTATCTTACGTTACAAAATTGTTTGATTTAAATGATTACTCAATCATCATTTTTCCAGAGGGGTATGGTTTTGATTACTGGTTATACAATTTGAAAACTTTTAGAACATAATTCCTTGTTCTTATCTCTTTCTTTGCTCTTTTGCAATGAGTTACAAAATAAAAGTTAACCTAACAAGCACACCTATTGCCCTCTCATAAATTTCCAAGAGCTGTCCTGGCTGTGATAATTGCCCCTCCACGTTAACAGTCCTGCTTACCCACCAAAGCCTATAAGATCAATCCCCAATTTCTCATAAAGCTCACGAACCATCCTTAACCCTTTTCAATATTCATTTAACTCTAGGAGACATGATGAATGCATAATATTAAAGATAAGAGTCATTACTGAAGGCATTTGTCATACCAATGAGCTCTAACTCAAGTTGCATCTCTCTCTGGCACCAGCCTGCATCACGAGTTTCAGTCTGAAAATGAAAAGGCATGCTAAAATTTATAATCAAATAACAGAGTTCCTACACAAGAATTTATCCACATCTTATGGGCTCTTGCTTTACCATCTTCCTTCCACAGAGAACCATCAGGCAGAGTCCAACTTTCCAACAAAAGAAATTGCTTCCCACATGAATATACACAAGCTACAGATAGAAAACCTTTTCTTTCCTTTTAAAACCGCACTATCTACTTCTCTAGCTGGCAAAGAATTATAAGGTACAGTTCAATTATCCCAACACAAAAATTTCTAACAAAAATGACAAGCAGGAGAATAAATCACAAATTAACTGCTAATTCACTTTCTTCCTTGACAGCCTATGATTTCAGGCATCAAAGTACTACCCAAATTCAACTTGATGGAGAGGTGATGTTGAACTACAGTAGGAAACAGCCATATATTGTCCAAAGTATTGTGCGATTGTTTGTGTGTCCAAAATGTAAGATAATGGAAAGCAATATCAAACAATAAAATAACCCACTCTCAAACAGAATCAAACACTGATTAGAATTGTGAAATTTCTTACAAACTGCAGTGACCCACTTGCTGTGTTCTCTACCATGTAAACGATTTGCGCTATTTGAGTATCAAGGATTTTATTCCTTGTGTTACAATACAACTGAAGGCAACAAGCAAGTGTACGAAAAAGCAGATTGTCCGAGCATCTGTAAGTTACAAAAACTCTTGAAAGATCCTATCCTTTCCCTGTATCAACCACTTCCCTATCTGCCAATGCATCTGCAGCCTTTAATTTCTCAGGAACAAAATCTACACCAACAAACAAGTGTAATAGCAGTAAGCACATACATATTTTCCAGTAATACAAATGCCACTGGGCAGAAACAAACTAGCTGCAAAACATAATTGTAAGGCCTACCTGAAAGAAAGTCAAATCTTCTACCCTTACTAACAACTGCCGCTGAAACAATGAAGAAGAATTGTCTTAGTTAAGTTACCCAGTCAGTAAACACTACATTAGTCGTGGAAGGACTCTTATATCAAAATTGACCAATCCCTAACTGTTCTCAAATAACATGGAAGATGAGGCAAGGAGTTATGGAAGAAGATATACATAGAAAGATTTGGTTCAGTATACTGACCTATACCCCAAATTCAAGTATTCAAAGTAAAAGAGAGTACCCAACTAAAAACAAACATTGAGGGTAATACCGCACAATAACAGTCCTCATTATTTAAAACAAGACAGGAACTCTTACAATATGACTGAGGATGCTAATGCTTACAAAACATATACTAGTTCAAAGTTATCTGGAGCACACTCAAAAGCTTTTCCCCCCTGATACAACAATGTTTTGTAAGCAAAGGATACACCAAATTTGAGCAGAGGATAACTTACAGAGGTGCTTGTAACCAAGAGATTTCTTGTTGTCCCGAACTGAACATTCATATGCTTCCTCACAAAATTTTTCCAGGAACTTCTCCTACAATAACACAAAAAGCATTAGAACTAGTTCAAGACAATCAGAAATGGATATTCCTCCACTGATTAAAAAATCTTATAAGTTAAGGCTACTTCTCCTGAAGCAGAGCATTGTCTCTACTTTCTTCCTTCAAAACTCATCCACTTGTAGAATCAATAAATGTTATGATACCATGTACCAAGCTCAAAGTCGTAATCACATGGGAGGGAATTGGAAAATAACAGAAACCCAGTAGATATATTCGTTGCACATTGTTGATAGAACATGCACGCGTGAACCCTAACAATGCAGTCGACTAACACTCAACCAATCAATGTAATCAAATTGGAAAAATGCAAAATGTACCGTGGCTTTGTTGACGAGAAAAACGACATCTTGTCCAACTTGCAAACTACGATCTTCGCTCTTAATTATCCTCTTAATTCTGGCCATTGGGAACCTACACATGGTCCCTTCTTCTTCCTCCTCATTCTCATCTCTCTCTTTCTTCTTGGTCTCCTTGTTCTTCTGGGTTTTGAGGCTCTTAGCTGTTGGATTCTTAGTTTCATGCTCTTCTCCGATTTCGTCAACTTCCTGCGACTCGCAGCTCGAGGACGGAACAACCAACACCGTGGGTTCTCTCACAATTTTTCCATTGCCAGTCCTGTTGCTGTTGTTATTTTTGTTATGTTGCTTTGGTTTGGTAGGTGTGTTCTTTGTTGGAGACTTCTTGGAGTTTGGTTTTCTCTTGATCTCCTTTGTGCCCTTCTCTTTCGCTTTCTTCGTCTTCTTCTTGGCTTCGTCTTCCTTGGATTTGGAGGCCATTGCTCAGGAGAAGCTGAAAGGTTTGGAGACCATTTCTTAACAATTTGTGAAACGAAAGTTTCAGCATATGGACTTTTCCAGAACTACTTGGGTTGGGCTCAATTGATCCAAAGCTTACAAATAAGAGAAGTCCATAACTTCACAGGCTTTGTGTTTGTGGTAAAGTGTCTAATTTCAAATGGTTGGACCTCTCTCGTGAATAGGATATCATTGCATACTATCACTTTTTTTTTTTTAAGAAACATTGCATACTATCACATCTTCTAAAATGTTACGTCTTAGCGAAATTTTCACTTAGTGATGATAACGATAATAACAATAATAATAATGATAATTTTTAATTTTTAATTGAGTTAAGTTTTAGTTTAGATGCCATTTATTTTTAAATGAGTTTAAACTAGATTTACGGATAAACTCAGCACTAATCAAATAAACTGGAACCATAGCATAGTATTTTATTTTTTATTTCTATTTTTTGTAGGTTATTCATTAACGACTTCTTTATTAATTAGGGTAAGATTGTATACACTAGATCTCTCCAGACCTTCTATTTAGCATAATTTTTATTAAATTATTGTTGTTGTAAGTGGAATCATAGCAATTTCTTTGGGCTCACATTCTGGAAACCATTTTTAGATCACAATTTTTATTTAAGAGTTTTTAAATTTAAATAAAATGATAATATTTTAATCATTATAAATTAATTATTAATATTAACATATATTCATGAAAGTAATTGTAATTTTGACAAAATTTAGTAATGATATTAAATTTTTCATGTAATAAAAAATAATAACCTATGTGTACTTAATAATAACCTATGTGATACGGGAGGAGAACCAGTGTGTTGACAGATTTACGGCTTGTGCAATTTTGTTACGTCCAGGTCTGCATCTCCTTTGGAAGCCTCCGGTGGCTATCTAGGAGCTTCTCCATCACGACGCATGTGGAGTTTTGTATTTCCAACATATGCGCTAGTTTATTCTGTACTATTTCCTTTGTAATAAAAAAAAAAAGAAGTCGTTAAATTTCAATATACTAAGATTACTTGATAGATAGTTAGTAAAATATATTAGCATTAAAATATTAAGCATATATTTGTTGAAAAACGAGGGCTTATCCTTACTTTATAACATCAAGCTTTCTTCCTCTAAAAGTCCGACGAGTGTAACAAAACAAGCTGAGGCGAAGACTCCTAATTCTAGGCGTGGATCGGTAGATGGCATTGGCAAGAGTCATATTCTTGAAAATGGTTGC
>JAOTAX010000008.1:4660314-4676140 GCA_025629825.1 Erythroxylum guanchezii
AATGAACAGATAAACACCTGCAATGGATTCTATTGTGATCAATTCACGCCAAATTCTAGAAACAAACCCAAAATGTGGACTGAGAATTGGACTGGATGGTAAGGAGTTGGACCGTTTAAAATTTTGCAATTATGGTACATTGAATGGCATAAAATGCTGGCTCAACATTTTTCTTCACTAATTGTTCTCCTTAACCGTAAATGTATTTGCTCATAATTATTGTTGTTTTAACCGAATGCAAGGTTTCTTTCCTTTGGTGGGGCTGCTCCCTATAGGCCTGTGGAAGACATTGCATTTGCTGTGGCACGCTTTTATCAGCTGGGCGGGACCTTCCAAAACTACTATATGGTATCATAATGCGTCTGGGAGTCTATAATTTGAGCCTGAATCCAATTTGAACTCAGCTTTGTCTTGATCGCAATTTGATTTTCGGCTATTTGGGTACAGTACCATGGAGGCACTAACTTTGGGCGTTCTACTGGTGGACCTTTCATTTCTACTAGTTACGATTACGATGCGCCCCTCGACGAGTACGGTAATGTTTGTTTATCGAATCAGATCTTCTACCTAACAGTTGTTAGTAAAATTAATTATTTCGCATTCACTGTATATGTATAAAATAATTTATAAAGACATAATTTTAAAAAATTATAAGAACATGAGTATTATATCTTAGTATTTTTTAAATATTTTCAAAAGAGAACAGAGCATGTTTGGCAATCAGCTGATTGCATTAACAGTTAGCTAATAGCTCATTACATTAGCTGATTTGACCAACAGATAATATTAGCTATTTATTAAAGATGTTTAATAAAATTAGTTGTTTAGTATTAGCTGTTTATGTATAAAATTTTATAATTTATAAATTAATTAAACAATTTTAATAAATTAATCAATTAAAATAAGTTGTTGAAATCAAAATAAATTATTTCACATATATAATATATTGTATAATTTATTTGCATTATATATATGTTGTATAATTTATTTGCATTTCACAAGCATTCTGTGTAGAAAAAAAAAAACCTTTATCATAAATATACAAGAAGTTTAATATTGCATTAATATGCATACATGCTAATATAATAATAATAATAACATTAATCAATCTTTTAAATTTAATTTAATATTTTTCTATAATTTATAAATTAATTAAAAAAATTTAATAAATTAATGAATTAATAAATTTTTAATATTTCATCTTAAAATTTTTATTTAAAAAATTAAAAATAAAAAGATTGAAAAATTTGTCATAGACGCAAAATTTGTTTTTTATTTTTTATCATTTTAATTTTAGTTTTATTTTAAAAAAATTTTCAAGTGTTTTTTATCATTATCATTTTAATTTTTAATAAAATTAATAGTAACATAATTATAATTATAATTTAATTTAATTTAATTTTTTATTAAAATAATAATAGTATAATTAAAATAAAAATGATAAAAAATAAAAATCAAAAAGTCACTAAAAGTTATAACTTATAAGTGAATGAATCGCTTAAAAATTTAAGCAAATGACCTATTTTAATCAGATAAAATAAGACAGTAATATTATGTGGAGTATCTGAAATCCTGTTTATCAACCCTTTTAACTCCAATTGGTATATGTATATTTGAGTCCAAATTATCCTACAGGTTAATTGAAAGCCAATAAGCCCACCTTCGAGTTCCGAAGTAGAAACTCACCCTGTCAATTTAAAATGTTAGAAAAAGTGGGGTTACACGTTACAGGTTTCATTATGATGGATTTCTTGACGTGCGTTTTTTTGGTAATGATGTTTTGTCATACTCGTGTATTGCAGGACTTATTAGACAACCTAAATGGGGACACTTGAAAGATCTTCATAAGGCCATAAAGCTTTGCGAAGAAGCAATGGTAACCACTGAACCAACAACCACTTCTCCCGGTCAAAACTTGGAGGTATAGGCCTTTTATCAGTGGAAGTTCATCTATTTATTTAGCCTTCATGCACTTGGAATAGAAGTCTTTGATCATATTCTTCAAAGAAAAAGGTAAACTTTAGTTGCTTCTGAAACGAAATCACTCATCATGCTTCTTTAGTTTAATTTGCGTACTGTGGAAAGTTTCTGGTGTTTTTTTCTGCTAGTTTGGCAAGAAAATGAAAACGAACTATGGAATTACTTGTGCTAAACTTTTAGTGCAAGTGTTGGATAGGTGATGGAGTTTAACCATGAAAAATGAAAACGATTGGACTTCTTTATATTTTTCGTAAAACTTCAAATATCCACACTTATCTCTTCCTTTTTTTTTAATCTCATTGTTTTGTGAACTATTTCGTCTACTCAAGTCGTGAAACAAAAAAGTTAATGATTTGAGGAGACCAAAATCTTTTTTAATTCTATCACAACATCCCACTAACTGGTTTATGCATAAACCCAAGAAGCTTCAGACATGAGTTTCAACCTTAGCATCTAACTTAATCCCCTTTGTCAAGAGTGTGCATGAATGGGTGTGTTTGATATAGGGGCCATACATTTTAACTTTTTGGGAAAGGAAGCCCCTAGAACCTTCACATTTGACTATTAGTAGACAATCTTTCCTTCCTACAATCACTTCTAAAATTTGTAAAAAAATTCTTCTTTCTTTTTCCATTCGACGTAAAACTCTAGATATAGATTGATAAATCCGTACAATGACCATGTTCATATCGTCCTCAATTAACCATTCACTTTTTCCTTTTCTTGTTTTATTTGAAAAATGTCTCATATCTCTCATTGTCTTTAATCATAAGATTCTAATTACTTGCGAAAGCCCGATTGCAATACTTAACGTTGGCTGGTTTCTTTCAGGTAACTGTTTATAAAGCAGGATCAGGACTATGTTCAGCTTTTCTTGCCAATACTGCCGTTGCAGACAAGACTGTCAATTTCAGAGGTAAAACATATGACTTGCCTGCATGGTCTGTGAGTATTTTGCCAGACTGCAAGAACGTGGTTCTTAATACTGCAAAGGTTCGCCTCTATATCTTGCGATGCAGTTGTACTTATAGATCGGTATAATCCAATTTATACATTATCTCGAGCTTGTGTTTATACTATAGTAACCCAAATAAAATAAACACAGTTAGGTGTTATAAAATTAGTGTCTTTCTGGTATCTGAAATGTGTATAGTGTCTTTTGGAATTGGTAACAGTTTGCCATAAAAAGAGAACTTAGGTGTGCTGTGGAGGTAGGACAGTACGAGTGGCTGCCATTAACTAAACTTCAAATTTTGGTTGGTCCATAGCTAAGAGTGTTGGACTGTTGTAGTCTTGTAGACATTTATGCTTTTTGATGTTGAATAAAGAATAATTTTAGGTATTAAAAAGTTGTATATAGAAATGATTATTTTCACATTCCTCTATAAAATTTTAAAACAGTATTGTGCATTGAGATACAAGTATTGCAAAATCAATATAGAGATTATCACAAGCTATAACTCTTTTCTTGGTACCTCTTGTTTTTACGTTAAATGTGTTAAACATAAGAAACTCACAAGACACGGCAAATTTTTTGCCTTACATGACCACCGATCATTTTTTTGGCAATCCTCCGATATCTTCACCAAACAGTAACTTTGACATGACAGATCAACTCTATGACTGTGAGGCCCGGCTTCAGTCGTAAATATCTGAAAGGTAATTCGGATTCCTCTAAGACTCTCGGCGCTGACTGGAGTTGGATAAATGAACCAGTAGGCATCTCAAAGGATAATGCATTTGTAAAATCTGGATTACTGGAGCAGATAAATACCACAGCTGATCAAAGCGACTACCTGTGGTATTCATTAAGGTATAAAAAATCAGCTTCCACAGCTATTAGCCCAAGCCCTACTTGAATATACACAGTTTACTGAAGTAGTTTCGAAACTTTGACGATTGGTGGGTATGGAGGAGTGTTCAAGCAATTATGAATTATGGAAGTTCGTCTTGATCAGCCTCTTTGCACCAGTGAAACGCGTATCTCAATGTCTAAAATATTTTTGGTTGTGTCTGCAGGGTAGATGTCAAAGATGGTGACCTTTCGCTTCATGATGGATCTCAAGCTGCTCTTCAGATTGAATCCCTTGGTCATGCCCTCCATGTTTTCATTAACGGGAAGCTAGCAGGTAATATAGTCAAACAAAAATCCAAGCTTTTCTATCTTTTGGCTGATGAAAGTATTCTGATTACATTAGTCTCTTCCTTTTCTAGACTTTTGTTTGCTTAATTTGTATTTCTTCGGGATTTGATAAGGCTTGATCTTGATCCGTTTATTCTTTTGGAGGCAAAGTTTACGTCTTTCTTAACTGCAAGCTGATTTTCATAATAATCTATAGACTGGCACCTCAATGATGCACCTGTGCACGTGTAAGATTTGCAATACAGCTTCATTCAGATAAAATTTTATATTCAGTGTTTGTTGCCATTTTTAAGTACGTGATAACTTACCTGTTTTACTCGATGCATTTTCGTCAACATGTGTCCTGATTATGCATATAAATTGGATCTACATAGGAAGCGGAACAGGCAGCAGTGGCAATCCTAAGGTTGCAGTGGAGATTCCCGTCACCCTCATAGCTGGAAATAATAGAATTGATCTTCTGAGCTTGACTGTGGGACTTCAGGTTCAGTCCCTGATTAATTATTTGTTAGGATAAGCTATTTTCTGTTCAATGCTCTTTGAACATAACGTCTTTATCAATATGGTGTCTGTTGGAGGATCAAATTATAGCATCCGAGCATTGTTATATCAATTTGATTGGAAGTTTATTTGGCGTCAGAATTATGGAGCCTTTTTCGATTTAACTGGTGCTGGTATCACCGGTCCAGTAAAGCTGCAAGGACTGGGAAATGGAAGTACCATTGATCTATCTTTCCGGCAGTGGACATATCAGGTCAATATTGTTGCCTTTATCTGTTTTAAACATACAATTAACAAAAGAGTGTTGACTATGTACCATGACTAAATCATCCAACAATAAATTTGAACTCCAGAAAGATAAACAACAATCTTTCTTTATCTCTCTCTTGACTGTTGACATTGTGAGTTCAGATTGGACTTAAAGGTGAAGAATCAGGATTGCCTAATGGAAAATCTTCTCAGTGGGTTTCACAGCCTACTTTGCCCAAGAAGCAGCCTATGATATGGTACAAGGTGATTCTAAAGTTCCATTGATGAATGCAATAGCAGTTTATCTGAGTTCAATATTAACTATGAAATATGAAGCAATCAAGTTCATCGATGCGGTCCTTTTCGTTTGTTACCTGTTTTGGGGCAGTGATGCTTGACAGCTTTACCAAAATGAGTATAACATTGCAACTGTCTAGAACTTTCTAATTATTCAAACCTTCGATATCCAGCCGTGAGATCAATTTCTTCTGTAGTAGGCCTTAAGGCTTCTAGATCTAGTGTTTATAGGTCTGCATCACGATCTGGCCTTGCATTGCAAAGGACAATATCCGATTCATTTACCATTGACCCATTTGGTTGTTATGACAAGTTATAAATAAGGTCGTCTAAGCATAACATGTTGCAGAAGTAGTTTGACATGACAAACCAGCACGGGAAATTCTGGTTTAGAATTTCCAGCTAGTATTTTCTGACTGCTTAAAACGATTAGAGATTTTTTTTTTTACAATTAGAAGCATCTGGTCTGTTACGGACCTCAAATGCGACGTTATGAACAGATCTTCATCTAGCATTTGTCTTTTCAATCATGTAGTCAAGCCAATTTCTTAAGTCAGGTTCTCTGATTCTAGAGCCTTACATTTTCTAGGAGCTTGTATTGATCTTTAAGCTGACAAAGATATCCCATGGAATCAATTTCTTAAAACTAATAATTTTCAATACTCGTGATACAGACAAGTTTTGACATTCCTGCTGGGGATAATCCAATCGCTATTGACTTCACGGGGATGGGAAAGGGTGAAGCATGGGTGAATGGACAAAGCATTGGGCGTTATTGGCCGGCCAATGTGGCTTCCAGTAGTGTTTGTACCAGCTCTTGCAATTATAGAGGAACTTACAATTCTAACAAATGTCTCAAGAATTGTGGAAAGCCTTCTCAGTCATTGTGAGCCCTCAAGAGTTACAAGGAATGTAAGTTGTGAGGCTTTTCAGAAGTTCTGATTGATGTAACAACTTTTCAGGTACCATTTACCCCGTTCGTGGGTACAATCGACCGGCAACACTCTTGTATTGTTCGAGGAAATTGGTGGAGATCCAACGCAGATCGCTTTTGCCACTCATCAGACTGCAACTTTGTGCTCACACATTTCAGAGTCCCACCCATTACCGGCAGATATGTGGCCTTCACATTCAAAATCAGAAAGGAAACCAAATTCTGCATTATGGCTTGAGTGTCCACTTCCTAATCAGGTCATTTCTTCGATTAAGTTTGCAAGCTTTGGAACACCAGGTGGAACTTGTGGGGATTTTACCCATGGGAAGTGCAGCAGCAGTAAAGCTTTATCCATTGTCCAGAAGGTGTAACCATTTTCATCCTTGCGTCTCTCTATATAACACTTCTATTCCTGTTTATTCTGAACAGGTGTGTGTTCTTGCAGGCTTGTATCGGATCAAAAAGCTGTAATATCGAAGTATCAACCAAGTCCTTTGGAAATCCATGCAGAGGGATAACAAAAAGTTTAGCAGTTGAAGCTTCCTGTACATGAAATGTTGCCCATAACATCCACTTTGCGAGGAACATCGCCAACTCATTGTCTATGAAGTTAGAGCTCTTATGAATAATCTTCCACAAGTTATCCAAGAATAAGATAACTTTCTTGGAAAAAAAAATGTCTTAAATCCCCTTGCCCTTAGTGGTGGAGTATCTTTTTAATCATGACTAATGTACTTTCTTATACCTTAGTTCCAATCAAGAAACTGCCCCATAAGGAGCCAACAGAAATGAGGCCACCAGGAGAATCAAAACTGAATAAGCTGTTGGGAGCCTCCAAAATAAGCATATTGTTAATAAAGTGTTCAAGAAACAAAAAGATTATGAATCATAAGAAATTGGAAAATACATATAATGGGCAACTTATTTTTAGCCCTTATTTTCTTATGCTCAATGAAAAATGAAACTCCAGAATTGTATGTTCTGACAAGATGTAGCTTCCTTTTTATCCTGTCGACTGTTATAATGAATAATGTTTATTTCTTTTAGTAAAGAAGATTTCTCGTGACAACCACATGAATCAAATGGAGGCAACAGCCACATTTTGATTCATAGGCTGAAACCTACAAACTTTGCATAGAGGTGACAGCAGAGATGGGGTTTGATACTTGTCTTCTCCACCCATCATTGGCATAGGGACTCCAATCTTAACAGGACTAACGTAATCAGGCCTGTAAGTCTTCCCCAAAACACCTTCCACTAGATCAGACAAGTTCCTGAACTTGAACTGTGTGTCCAAGTGAGCAAACGCATCATTATCTGGCAACTGATAGTTGTGAACTCTGTTCTCCTCTTTCCCAATAGGCCGGACCTTTATGTTTATCTCAACTAAGCCAGCAACTTTCACGCTCACTGCGTTTGTATTGTCAGTTCTTTCTACGATCACTGCCCTATCCTCACTATTAGCCCTCCATTCAGCTTCTCCATTTGTAGGGATCTCAATCATGTCACCGTCCCATCTTACTGTTAGTGAATCAACGTTGTTGTCCCAGTGTGTCACTCTCTTAGCAGCAATCACAAGGTTGTGGTTATCGAACTTGACAGCAAGTGCTTGAACCCATGTGAAGTCACGAGTCCTTCCCTCTGGTTGAGTTCCAATGAAATGGGCATTTATTTGGAGATTATCGTCCGAGACAATGGCAAAGTTACCTCCTTTTTCTCCGTGGAACTAGAACATGACACCATCACCACCCACAAACCGAGGATCATAGCACAGAGAACCGTATCCTTCACAATTTGGTTTCCTTACTGCCAATTAACACGAATACAAGTCTAGTAAGAATGGTTTGAAGTGAATAAGGTAGGTAGCTACTAGTTTTGCAGGCTCAAACAAGAAGACAAGCAAGCAGTTGTTAAACTAGAGAGACTTACCCTTGCAGATGACCTCACACTTGCTACTGCAGTCAACAAAGCAACCCTTCTGCTTCTTATTCTTCTTGGGCTTTTTCCCAGGACATTGAGGTGGACAAACAAGGGTCTTCTCGTAACAACTACTTGTCTTTGCCTTACAGTAATGTCGTTCTTGCCCCGAAGCCAAAGGTTCCATCACATCATAGTCTGTTGATTCCTCGTACTTTCCTTTTCCATTTCCATTGTTGCCTTCTCCTTTATTATCATTGCCACCTTTGTTGCCATTCCCATTGTTACCGTTACTATTGTTCCCATTGCCATTGTTGTCCCCTTTGCCTGCAGCAAGATCAGCTTCTGTGCTTATCAGTACAATAACTAGAGCCGCCAAGATATATGACTTCATCCTGGCCATCTTTCTTGCTCTATAACGAACGCAACTGAGATTTCCTCCTTTAAATTTCAAATATTAAGCACTTTGTTAATGGAGGTTATTATTCGAGATGGGAGTTGACAAGACGTATTTAAAAGCGTTCTACTTCTTAGTTGAATTGCTGATTGAAGAAAGCACTGCATTAAGATATAATCTAACACAAATCTTGATGTTGTGTTTGCTTCAGTTTATTGGAAAGGAGATAGAAACTTGTAAAACGAAAAGGTCCCCCATTGACATGCTAAATTTGCAATGGAAGTATGGATTATGAACGGCTAGCTTGCTTCCAGAACTGAAATCCCTTCTCCAGGCATTACTTTACAGGTTGCATCACATGGACTTTGAGCATCTTAATCAAAATAATGGGTTAAATGGTATCTTAGTTCGTACCTTAGCAATTTGGCAATGTTCGCACTGAAGTAACTTCGTTTTTTATGCCAAATTGACCATTAATTCAACTTTAAATTATTCAGAACCTTAACTCCAGCACTTATATTAGTGTCCATTTGTTCTGTCTACTTTTACTCTCTTCCCCAGAGAATTTATCCAAGGACCTGATGACTTTCAAAGGCAGAAGGCAGGTAATCGTCATATGAAGAAAGTCAGACTTATTGCTTGTGCATAAGAATACACAGAATTAGAGAACAAGGCACCGACAATTGAGGTTATTTGGTGCTTGCAAGCCCCTCAAGTGACAAAGCCTTATACTGAATTCCATTATTAAAATCTTACTTCCAATACTATACACCATCTCGGCTAAAAAAAAAAAAAAGAAAAAAAGGTAAGATCAAGATTATCACAACATATAGTAGGTTGCAGACTAGAAATACCAGTTTTTTCAAGTAAGGGGGTGATCTAGCATAGTTCAGCAATAACAAGCGTAATGTTTCAATATTCACTCTCGGTATTGGAACGAGCAATACTAGCCTATTTCTTAACACTAAAAGATAAGATTAGAACACAAAAAATGCAATAACTAAAAGTAAACCAATAATCATTAGATAAATAACCCAATTAGCATCATAATAAGCATTAAAGGAAAAACATGTGACTTTGGTTAAGTGGATACCATACAAGGGTGTAGATTGTAGATATGTACAACTTGATTAACAGCAATTCAATGTACATTTGTAAGGTAATGAAAGAATCGAGAGACTTTGTTTACAACAAATTGAATGTCAAGATGAGGGAGGCAAAGATATTGTAAATGTGATTCTTTACGATGGAACTAGAAAGGAAGTAAATATGACCCAAAGTTAACAAGTCAAGCCTAGATTGATAGGCTATTGAGTCAAGTTTGGACCTAAGGACTAGCCGAAAGCTTGCTCAACTAGAAGATACTTTGTGGCAAAAAAAACTACGACGTTAATGTAGAAAACAAGTGTAAAGTGTTATCAAGTTGTGTTATAAGGGAGGATCGTTTGTTGAGGTTAGAAGACCTGTCTTACCTGGGAAGTATCTTTTAATATGTCTAGACACAAAAACTCCAGAGGGTGAACCCTATAATACCTATATCCGATGGGATTTTGGGAGCTTTCTGATATAAATAAACCCAACCTGTAAGTTTCTTGGGCTACAATCTGAACAGGAATGCTAAAAATAACAACACCCGCTTCACATTTTGTTGTACCAGGTTATGCATACATCCCACACAAAACTACTTGAACAATGCTGAAAGCAGTTGCCTCTATAGATAGATAGGAAGATCAATCCTCTGTTTTTCTTCGTAGCTAAGATCTCCTGAAACTGGGACGATGCTGCTTGACGTTCCTTCTCCAGCCTCACTTGCCATCTTCAAAAAGTAACTATGCCTGCAGAAGCAACTACTTAGAAAACCTCAATATTCATTCCCTATATAACATGACCACTGCAAATCAAATACACCAATACCATCGAGTATCTGCAGTCAGTTCAGGATGGAAGGCCGTCCCTAACAAATTCCCCTGTTTTAGAGCTACAATCACCTTGTTTTCAGGCACACCATTTTCCTGAATATCCAGAAATTAGAAGTCAGACAGGCCTTGGCAGAACATAAAATCTTTTTACTCTCGTTTCATGTGCTCATTTTTAACATCGAGTACACGTTACATAGTCAAGATTTATTTCTTTTTCACCCCTTGGAAAGAAAACACTTAAGCTACCGATAAAAGGGATTGGCAAGAAAAACGATACCTTAGAACCAGCTTAAAACAGTTACCAGCTCAATCCAGATATCTTAGACATCCTGATATCAGATATCTTCACCGTTGATACACGGAGACCCAGATTATATCAAAAGCCTACAATTTACAAGTTTGCAGCTATCTATTTGTCATTGGCAATTTCTGTAACCCTCAACAGGTCTCACGAGGACATATCTATGGCAAAGACCATCAACCAAATGCAGACTGGAATTCAGAAATGTGGGCCAACAAACTGCTTTTTTAATGTAAAAGATTAATGGAGATCATGATTAACCCGCAGTTCTGACTCCAATCGTACAAAACCAGACTAAACAGAGGAGGGAGAAATGGCCCCACAAATAACAATAATGTTATGACCCATGTATCTGACTTAAAGAATTAAGTCAAACTCATGATCACAATCCTCTGTAACCCAACATGAGGGAACATTATTGAAATTCACCATACAAGATCACACGAGGGAACACTACTACATTCCTAGCTTCCCAAACATTCATTAAAATGTGGTGTAAAACTATGGAGTATAGCAGAGTGGGTCCTCATAATATTTCATCACCCATAGGAGCAGTGTGCAGTAAAACTAAAATAAAAGACCTCAAAACCTGAGATTAGACTCCATGTTTTAACTCCAAAACTTTAATCAAGGGTGTGAGCGACAAAATGATAAGACATAATACCCAAATACTTTAATGTAGCATATTGGCAACTCAGATTTTAACTAAATTCCAACCACTTATTTTTTGCATCTTACCCCGCTGTCACATGGCACCAAATCCATGACCAAGTTCTAACCACATTAATGAAAATTGTAAAGCCAAGCCTAACCCTGTAGTCCGAACTCTGAAAATTTCCCACTTCTAAATATAGAAAAGATCCTGAATATGAAAATTTAAACAACCCAAATTTAAAATCAAAAAATGTCAAGAATGACATATATTCTAAGGTTGAAGGTACATTTTAGTTCTTAATATTCGCACAAAAATTTAATTTGAGCCTTAACATTTAAGAGCATTAAAAAAAAAACTTAACATTTCAAAATCACCTAAATTACCCTCAACTAACTGAACCCTTAACCCCATAAGGGTTATGTCAGTTAAGTATTACATTAATGTTCTATCAGTTGAGTGCATTTTTTTAATTAAGTTGTCTACCTTCAAGTGGCATAAGTGGCTCCTACTTCCAAAATAAACCTCCTTTTTTTCCTTTGTTAGTCATTTCTCCAAAAGTTTGGTTTGATTAAGGATTTTTCTGAGACACCACCACCACCAGAATAAGAAATCAGTACATCATTTTCACTAATTTCCTTCCTTAAAAGCTTGACATCATGACAGCTCAACTTGGTAATCCTTCGGAAAACCGTGATTTCAAGAGCATTTACCAAGTCTTTTCTCAGTGTTGCTCTCTCACCCACAGTCTTAAGTTCGATCACACGGCAAACGCCTTGGGATACATCTTTGGAAGCTGCCAAAATCCATATATAGCGCACCTAAATTAAATTGTACAAAGCATCAACATGACCAAGTTTCAAATCAATAGCCTTTTGGAAAATCTCTATTGCCTACTTATCTTCGCCCATGGCATGCAAAGCAGAGGCCAAATCACAAAGTGCATAGAAGTGCACTACCAAGTAATTTCAAAGCTTTATAATGAGTTGGACAAAAAATACCAGCTTCTCTATAGTACTCACAAGCACTTAGAACCCTTCACCTTCTAATGCAATCCCAAGATTCACATATATTTGAGGAAGCAAATAAACCCATTGATTCCCTGCTACCTCAGCTGCCTCCAAAGCCAACAAGAATTCCTATTTAGCTTCTTTACACCTCCCAAGAATATACAACCAATTCTCAGCACGAAAACATGTCCTCACATCAACAGGCTGCAAGTCAGAAGCTCTCTTACAACTCAGTAACGCTTCCTTAAACAACTGGTGCTCATACAACACCCTCCCAATTGGCATATGCCCATTGAAAGCTTCATTTCTCGATGTAGTCCCATCGACTCTGCTCCTCAAAACTAACAATTTCCTTGATAAAAATCGCATATTCATTTCCCCGACTTGTCCCAAAGGCACCCCTTTCTAGTTGTGACCAGCACCATTGTTGTAAGTATGCAGTAAGCCCTCATTGACGAGACCTTTCTCATTGTCGATGAACAGGCCATAAATACAGAACACTTCATCGAGAATCACATTGATTTGCTCGCCGTCGAATTTGCTTAGGTTAGCAACGACAATCACTGACATTTCCTCTCTATTAAGCCCACTGTCACTGTTAGCATTCCTTGGTAAAGGCACAAAAAGAAAGACATATCGATGTTCTTGTGGAGAAGAAGACAAACGAAGGATGAAAGGGGGTTTATTTTGGAAGTGAGGCCCATCAGTGCCACGTGAGCTCCACGTAGCACTAGTGGGTTCCACATAAGACGCAAAAATTGATTAAAAAGTTCCGTCAGTGTTAACATGACATTTAACTGACAGAATCTTGATGGGGTTAAGGATTTCGTCATTTGGAGGTTTATTTCGAATAATTTTGAAACGTTAAGTTTCTTTTAAAACACTCTAAAACATCAAAGTCTAAATTAAATTTTTGTGCAAACGCTAGGAGCTAAAATATACCTTTAGCCTATATTAATTATAACTGCAATGTTTTGAGGAAATTATGAACAAACAATAACTTTGCAAAAATTTAGAAATTAAGACTTCAACAAAATTACCCCTCTTCCTAAATTTGCTGATGTACCACACATTAAGTCATCTTTCAGCATACTAGATTTGAAGCATATAAGATTTAAATAGGAGCAACATTTACAAACCTCTTGGATTTGAACTCCAGAACTTGAATACAGCACATTAGTAGATGGAACAGGATACTCTGCCAACACTTCAACTCCAGGCCCAACTTCAAGCACTGCAGGAGCACGGATGAAAATCCCACGGAAGGTTTCAGGGCCACTCTCCTTTGATACAAGCACTGGAACTGAAAGCTCTGCCTCAAAGCTTTGAAGCTGAGTACACATGTTTTTATTGAATAAGAGTACACTCAATGAATCCTCAAAATTTTGAATTCCTATACTTGTATACATAGAGACCATCTTCCCTCGTACATTTAAGGTTAATAGATTATGGAAGTCGCATCGTCTCTAATGTTGGTTCTGAATTGTCCAATTTCAATCACTCATTGTGCTAATAAATTATATCTTAGGTAGTCTAGTAAACTTGTATAGGTAAAACCATGATTATGATTAAGCGAACAGAATTGCAGAATCAACCAAAAAAATATATAAAAAACCCAAATATGTTCAAGAAATCACATGTAATAATCAGTCATCTAGAAGAGAATGGAACTATTCATCAATGACTGAATGAACCCAGAGAGTCAGTGAACTGTTCCCTCTCTGGGATTTCAGCTCTCCAGAAAGAAGTAAGAGGTCAGCTAGGTCTTAATTAGAATTTCATTTTTAACCTCTCCTTTGTTACACACTGTAAGAAGAACTTTTTATTTTTGTTAAAACTTACAGAGATTACATGACTGTATATATATACAAAAACAAAAGGGCAATTGCGGCAACCAATCATCTATACACAATATTCCTTTTTCTTGTTGTAACAGAATTTTGTTTTTGGCAGGACGTAGAACACTCGAGAATATTTGCTGCTTCTAAAATATACTTGTATTTGGGTTTGTGATGTTGTTCTTTTTATCCGGCCCGTATACTTCTTACTATCTCTCACACACACAACTCTTGTAAAAAATTTGAACTTGCCTCAAGTAGCAACAGCACCATGATCTTAAAAACAACTTTCAATCTTTCCAGTTTCCATGTTTTATTATACCAATATGCTAATTCCATCTATAAAAGTCTTGACAAGTACCACTAACTTAAAGGTATAAAGTGTATGTAAGTAACCTGACTGCCGAAGTAATTCCTGTGGACGGTGCAATCAAGACCTCCAACTAGTTCCTGCCCACCGGTTTTCTGTCCTGAAACAGCAATACCAGTCATTGTATCAAAGATCAATAGCATAATATTAAAAGCTCAATAAACTAGTAATGCATATTAAGCAAAGCCTAGTAAACAAATCAGAAGTCAAAATTCAATAAATGAAGGGTTGGAATGAAAACCCACCATAGGCTTTGTTAGCTAAAAAGATAAGACCAGCGCAGGTTCCCCACACGGGCTTTCCCAGTTTCACAAATTCACGCAAAGCTGGAAACTGCAATCGAGGAACACAAAACAATATGATCAATGGTTGTTTAACGTGAAATAAAACAGAAACTTAAAAGGGGCATTTATGATTCCAATAGACTCATTAGAAAAGCAAAAGCAACATGCAAAAAAGGGAGACCAGGTTATGCAATTCGGCGAGCTTAGCCATGGTAGTGCTTTCGCCACCAGGAATAATGAGGGAGCTGACGTTGTCTAGCTCCTCTGGCTTCCTTATCTCCACCCCCTTCACTCCCAATCTTCTTAACGCTGCCGATAAATCACAGGAAGGAAAGTGTCAAGCAATTCAAAGCAAATGAATGAGAAAAGTAAGGATGTCGAGATGTGACAATGCAATAAGGAAGCTATAGTAATGGGAAAAAACAAGAGAAGAGAGAGTGCCTGCAATATGTTCGTTGAAAGAACCCTGCAAAGCCAGCACACCCACTGCCATATTCACTCTCTCTCTCTCTCTCTCTCGTATTACTACTACTAATATTATGCTTACGATGGTTGGCGGCTGGCCGGCTGGCTGGCGGCTTTATTATTCCGAATTGCAAGAGAAAAAGAGAGAGACGTGGAGGCTTGGAACTCTTAAGGCCTTTCATTTCTTATGGCGCTCAACTCAAGTCCCGACTCATTGCCCATTGTATTAGCTAATATTGTAATTGATAACTATTGGAATCAAATATAAGAAATAAAAAATAAGTAGCGACTGAGATAATATTAAAATACTATCAAGATATTGTAATAAATTCAAATATTATTTTCAAAATCATATATTATAATTTTTATTGTTATTGATATTGTGTCAAGTAAAACAAGATTTTTGTAATTTAGTAAGGATAATTGAACGGAATATTAAAATCAAATAATTCAAAATTAGTCAAATGATTAAAACATAGATAGGATATTAAAATACAAAAACAATATACCAACTATCCAAACACTCTAATAAATGTTCAAAATCTTATTATTAGTAATGATTAATAATA